>OX463862.1:5763811-6363811 GCA_949825065.1 Odontocerum albicorne
ATAATTATATATTTACTGTATAAAAAGTTCCTGAGATATTGCCGATTGTAAACCACCTATTTTAATACATATCAAAGATGAATTATATTTGTTTTCTAAAGAAGAATTTATTTATTCGTTCAAGAACTTTTCCAATCAAAGATCGATTGATAATTTTTTTGAAATTTTATCAATCCAATCACTAGGATCCTGAAATATTGCTGATTGTAAACCGCCTATTTTAATATACGCAAAAGGATCCTTAAATATTGCTGATTGTAAACCGCCTATTTTAATATAGGCAAAAGGATCCTTAAATATTGCTGATTGTAAACCGCCTATTTAAATATACGCAAAAGGATCCTTAAATATTGCTGATTGTAAACCGCATATTTTAATATACGCTAAAGGATCCTTAAATATTGCTGATTGTAGGCCGCCTATTTTAGCATATTTCAAAAATGAATTAAATTTGCTTATCTTTCTCTTAAAGGAGTATTTATTTATTCGTTCAAAAACTTTTCCAATTATAGATCGATTGTTAAATTTTTTGAAATTTGATCAATTTAATCACTAGAAAAAGTTTCTTAAATACAATATTTTAATAACATATATGTCAAAAATGAATTATGTTCGCTTATATTTCTTATAAAGAAGTGTTGATTTATATATTTGTTCAATAACTTTTCCGATTATGGATCGATTGTTAAATTTTTGGAAGTTTGATCAATTTAATCACTAGGAAAAGTTTCTTAAATATTTTAATGACATATATGTCAAAAATGAATTATGTTCGTTTATATTTCTTATAAAGAAGTATTGGTTAATATATTTGTTCAAAAACTTTTCCAATTATAGATCGATTGTTAAATTTTTTGAAGTTTGATAAATTTAATCACTAGAAAAAGTTTCTTAAATACGAGTATTTTAATATATGCCAAAAATGAATTATGTTTGCTTATCGTTCTCATAAAGAAGTGTTGATTTATCCGTTCAATAACTTTTCCAATTATAGATCGATTGTATTTTTGGAAGTTTGATCAATTTAATCACTAGTAAAAGTTTCTTAAATATTTTAATATATGTCAAAAATGAATAATGTTTGCTTATCGTTCTTATAAAGAAGTATTGATTTATTTATTCGTTCAAGAACTTTTACACTTTCCATAGATCGATTGTTACATTTTTGGAAGTTTTGATCAATTTAATCACTAGAAAAATTCCCTGAAATGCTGCTGATTGTAAACCGTCTATTTTAATATGCGTCAAAAATGAATTGAATTTGCTTATCTTTCTTACAAGAAAGTATTTATTTATTCGTTGAAGAAATTTTACACTCATAGATCGATTGTTATTTTACACTTATAGATCGATTGTTATTTTACACTTATAGATCGATTGTTATTTTTTTAAGTTTTATTAGTTAAAACTTTAAATTGACTAAAATTATAATTTATTGGAATCTATTTTATTACATTGCCTCATAAAAGAGCATTAGTGACTTCGATGTGGTGACACGAATTATCCTAGTGTGGGTGGATTGTCTATTGAAAGGGGTAAAATCAAACACGAATAGTAAAAAAAATGCATTACAATAACTTGAATGGTGGTAAACAAATACTGTCATCACGCATCCAGTAGGTATGTTTCCACCATAAAGTAAATATATTTTATAAATGGTGTTTCAGCAGTTTTGCTTGGGGATATATTATTATGTTATTAACTTTTCCGGTTATTATTATGTAATCAACTTAACGGGATGTGACCATAGTATGTATGGATATGTTTAAAATATGTTATTTTGACTTAAAGTCTCTTAATGGGAATGTGCCCATTGTATCTATGGAATATGTGTCTGAAAAATGTTATTTAGACTTAAAATCTCTTAATGGGATGTGTCCATTGTATCTATGGAATCTGTGTCTGAAAGATGTTATTTTGGCTTAAAGTCTCTTAATGGGAAATCGCCCATTGTATCTATGGAATTTGTCTGAAATATGTTATTTTGACTTAAAATCTCTCAATGGGATGTGTCCATTGTATCCATGGAATCTGTGTCTGAAAGATGTTATTTTGACTTGAAGTCTCTTAATGGGAATGTGCCCATTGTATCTATGGAATCTGTCTGAAATATGTCATGGAATGGTCTGCCTCTAAGTGCAAGATATATGGGTGGTGTGTGTAGTTTTAGGATTCACTTGAAGACAACCCTTTTTGGGAGATCTTATCAAAGTTTACGATTATATATGAATACACTACACCTAAAGCTGAATGTATTTCTATAACAAATCTAAAGATCTATAAATGTTTCTTCGTAGATCGTTTTCCTGTGGTAAATTTCTGCAGTTATTTTATCAAATATTTATTTCTTAATATATGCAAATGCAAGGATATGTCTAATATTATGGCCGCAGTCACTACGTTCCTATTCTTTCACTCATTTTACTTTACATTTATTTTACTATATTTTTTATCTATCAATAAGAGTAAGTTCGGTTACCGAGTTACAGCACCCTTAGGGAAAGTCCGATTCTAAACGACGCTATATAAATTTTCTTCTTATTATTATTATTATTACGGAGTCTAAGTGGCCTTAATTAAACTGAACCTGTATTTCAATAAAGGGGGTGAAGGCAGACGAGGTTATGAAAATAATTATTAAAAAATATATGTTAACGACATACTCGTATATCCGAGAACACAGAACCTTCTTCCGGACAACATATAATTTGTATGAAAACAAATAAAAAAACATTATTGGACCACTCTTAACGTAACGTTTACCTGTTACAGAGTGCATGAAAACAATTTTTGAGAAAAAATAACAAAATTTAAAATAAATCTCAAGGAAAATAGAGATAACGATGGGAATCTCAAGGAAAATAGAGATAATAAATCTCAAGGAAAATAGAGATAACGATGGGAATCGTGTGTTTATTATTAAATATCAATAAGGATGTAGTACATCTAATTTACCTTGGAAGGTCATTACAAGGTCAAGCTGAATGAACCGCAAAAGGTTCTGTTGTCATCGGATCGAAGGGACAATCGATACTCACAAAGACAAAAAAATAAACAGAAATAAGGATTGCCTGGATGTTCAACCCTCGAACGAGGAAAAATATTTATTTCTTGTATTTTTTTATTAATTAATAATTACTACATTGTTATAATAAAATTACTAGTAATTTAAATCAGACTATCTTCAAATTTACACTGAAAGTTAGAAGATGCTTCAAACTAATTAATACCTCATTAAAAAGCACACATTGTTCATCATGGGTCTGCTAGAGCAGGTTTTGAAGTATAACCTTTTAAAGAGCAACATGTCATTACATAGATCCGTCCTGTCCAATTTGCCTGAAGCCTTCAATTACCCCTTCCTCTGGCAGGGATCTGACTCACCACTTTCCCTCCCCAGGGACCAATTTAAGGGACTGAGACAGGATACAGATCCTTAACAGATTGTTCGATGCTTGGGTAATGTATGCAGGATTTTAGAAGTTACATCGAATACATCAAACTTGCTGAGGTCTGATTAAAATCATTTTTATTAATTATTACGGTTTTGTTCTGGATACATCTGTGGTCCACGTGACAAAAGGAGCGACGAGTTTCCTGGAAGTGATCTGGAGAGATCAAGGAGTCCTACTTACGTTTCTCCCATCTTTTTTTATTTAGTACGTAGACTTAAAGAGAGTGATGAGATGGCTAGAAGGGATCTGAAGAGATCGAGGAATCCTTAAGAAAATCAAGAATGAATCAATCCACACCTCTATTTTATCCATCTTTTATATACTTCGCGCGCGTGCGCGTGTACTTGTACGTATGTTCAATTTTTCTCTACAGTCAACCATTTATATTCTAAACAAATCACTTTTCATAAAGATATGACTTAAATTGTCCCAAAAAACTGACCTCAATTCCATATTCAGACAATTTTGAAAGTAAAATCCGATGAACATCCCTGTTGAAGGTCTTACTTTATCAACGTGATGACCAGTATTCAGGGGCCTAGCAACAAATTTGTAGCGATCGACCTACCAGGGAAGAAGTCATGCTGATTATGCATTATTAAAAGTCATAGTTTACTTAAAAGTCGATCCAACTCTAGACTTTCGAAAACTTTTAGTATAGTCGAGAGCAAACAGATCTGTCAATAGTTACATCTATGCCTATCACCACTCTTAAATATTGGCTTTAAAAACCTCGTTTTCTATTTACCTGGAAACACACCAAGCGACAGAGGTTTGTTAAAAAGTTTGAGCAAGGGCGCAAAAATAGTGTTTGCACAGCTCCTTAGAAGGACATGAGGTATATTATCAGGACCAGGGCCCTTTCGGATATCTATAGAACGTAGCTTGTCAACAACTTCAACTTTTCTCTACTTCGGTCGAGCCAACTCAGTCACTTGGTTAATCTCTAGACTTTTGACGAGCCACAGTCCGTCCCATCATTGACGTGTGCTATTTTTAAAAAAAATTATGGTAATAAATTGGTTTCAAAACCAAATTGGAAAGTGATCAAATTGAATTCGGATCTAAGGAGCAAATTTCTTTATAAATTCATTAATTTTCTCATACAAAATTGTCGACACTCCGGTTTATTTCGTCAATAATAAGAGACCCATCGACACTAAACAAGTGTTCATTCTTAATATTGTAACGTGTCATATGAAAGTCCAATTTGTTCATAGAGCTAGAAGAAAGGAAAGCTCCCGTTATATTTTTAATATAAACATTTAAAGGAGGATGATGTGAGTGCACAGGGTGAAAGTGCCCGTCAACACAATAAACCAGGGGTTCCCAACCTTTTTGTACTCTAGAGCACATTCTAAAATATCGGTAGGGTGGCGGGCACCACCTATTTTGAATCGACAAACTCCTTCCATAACTTCTCATTTTCCCATCATTTATTTTCTTATATTCATAATTTATTAATAAATAATAAACAAAAATGTTTCAAAATAATAAAATTATTATTCAAATTGCATACACACAGAGAAATGTATTTACAAAACGTAAACAAAAAACACAAATACAAAGAAAACATTTTATAAAAAAATATAATATCATTATGTCAATGTGATATTTGGCATTGCATATCATTGGCCAGTGCCTCATACTCATAATTAGGAGAGTATGACGATAGCAGATAGCAGATAATCCTGTTAGCAAACAATCATAAAGATGCTCATCGGTGAGTCCAGATCTATATCTTGATTTTATTAAGTTCATGTTTGAAAACAATGATTCGCATAAATATGTCGAACCGAAAATGATTCAATTTTATATGCCGCTTTTTTCAAAAATGGGAACTTTTCTCTGTCCACTGTATTCCAAAAGTCCTCTGATATTAAGGATTTTAGCAAAATATCATTCTTAAGGTCCAAAATTTCTAACTCTAGTTCTTCTGTCTTACCTTGAACAAAATCTGCAATACATGCGGCCATTTCCATTACATTTATTTCGCAAGTAAAATGATTGATACAGAAGGAAACAATTGGCTCGATATGTGAAAAAAAAATTCTGTCTCTGTCGAATAGTGGCGGGCACATACGAATCTTTCCGCGGGCGCCATGGTGCCCGCGGGCACGGGGTTGGGATCCTCTGCAATAAACGGTCACCAAGTCGTGCTCAGCAAACACAGGTCAAAAAGATGCCCATTTGCATTATATTGTTGTTTAACTGAGGAAGACCAGTCAAATGTATCATATCAAGCAACTCCCGTGAATTGTCATATAACAGGTATAATTCAGAATTTAAATCAATATGTGGTTGGTTGTGGTCACCATAAACAATTATTTTAGCACCATTAGCAAAAACAATGTCTTCTCAGTGTTATTTGTAGATAATGAATCAAGTCAGATTAGAGGGGAAATGTAGATGCATCCTAAGATTAGAGGGGAAATGTAGATGCATCCTAAGATTGGAGGGGAAATGTAGATGCATCCTAAGATTGGAAGGGAAATTTAGATGCATCCTAAGATTAACTAGAAAGGTGTTGTTGATATCTGTGCAAAAATTTGTCAACATATGAATGATCCAGTTGCGGCTTCCTGAATTGATAGTTAGTTGCTGCAAACTGTGATGAGGACTTCCCCTCCACGCTTATTTTTACTACTGTGTACATTATTATCTCTTATGCCGTTAAAACCTCTTTTGCCCAAAGGCAATATGCTTATTTGGCTCCCATGACGTACAATGACGTGCCGAATTCAATTTGGATAAAGGAAGGAAACCCATTTAGACAGTCAATCGGAGCGTGGTTGTTATTGCGACAGGATTTTGAGTACTTGAGCTTTCAGGATGAATGACGTGTGGAAAAGATTTGTATGGACTCTTGAGTGTGGGTTTCTTCTTGTTGTTTTGATTTTTGTTGTTTTGTATTTGTGTTTCTGTATATTTTTGTGTTAATTTTATTCTTATGATTGTGTGCGGTATATTATGGGATGAACATTTTTGGTTTTATTTTTGTTTCATTTTGGGTTCATTTTACTTTTGTTTTTGCTTTTATTCTAATGATTGTGTGCGGTATATTATGGGATGAACAAGTTTGGTCTTTCTGGAGTGATTATGTGTGAAGAGTTTGATTTCGCATGATGTTTCCAGTTGTAATTGAGTGTCACTGTTTGTCAGGTTGATGAGAACGTGCCACGGGGTTTTGTTTTTATGTAATAAAAAATCGGAAAGAAGTAACGATTTATTTTTTCATGCTAAATATCCTGTGACATACAGGCAAAAGTCTAGTTTACTGGAGATACGACAAATGAAAGGCGACAAACCCAGATCCATTAAAATAATGTATGTCTAAATTAACTTACCTGTTGTTTTTTTCGCAAATTATGTATATTTCTTGTCATGTGTAATAATAAATAAATAAAAAAAAATGCACACTGCTTGGTCACAAATCCAAACTCAGAACAGTTGACGGAGGAATTAAGTCGAAGAATCCTTAATAATATCAAGAAGACCAAATCGATCCACACCTCTGTTTCCTCCATTTTTAATAAAGTGCGAAGACCTAAAGGGATTGATGCGTTCGTTGCCTGTAAGTGGTCTGTATAGATTCATATGGAGTGAATTTTTAAGAAAAAATAAATTATTGAATAAAAGTTGACTGACTGAGTGTGTGCATGCACCTTAACAGTAGCAATATAGTTCGGCTTGTAACAAGTGAACATAACGGGTAGGAGGTTAATATCGGGCGCTTGTCACAAATAGTCAGTGTCGCGAGTAAGCGATTATACCGCCCGCCACCGCACTAATTAACCCGTTCTGTACCGCGACGCTCGTGGAAACAGCTGCTTTAACATTCTGTGCCCCTGTTATTATTGATCAAGTAGTATTAGTTTTATCATATTAAATGATTTTTTTTGCAGTTTGTTTTTTTGTCATTCACAAATACTATAAATAGTTATTTGCAACCCGTGAAATATTCACGGAACTAAAACAAATTCTACATTTATGAAAAATATACAATATATTGCGACAGGATTTTGAGTACTTGGGCTTTCAGGATGAATTTGTGATTGTGTGCGGTATAGTGTGGGATGAATATTTTTGGTCTTTCTGGAGTGATGATGTGTGAGGAGTTGAATTCCGCAAGATGTTTCCAGTTGTAGTTGAGTGTCACTGTTTGTCAGGTTG
The DNA here is from genome assembly GCA_949825065.1 of Odontocerum albicorne. Lineage (NCBI taxonomy): Eukaryota > Metazoa > Arthropoda > Insecta > Trichoptera > Odontoceridae > Odontocerum > Odontocerum albicorne. The sequence continues at coordinate 5,771,440 of OX463862.1, forward strand.
ATGAGAGCATGCAACGGGGTTTTGTTTATGTGTAATCAAAAATCGGAAAGAAGTATCGATTTATTTTTTTCATGCTAAATATCCTCAGTGAGATACAGGCAAAAGCCTAGTTTACTGGGGATACGACAAATGAAAGGCAACAAACCCAGATCCATTAAAATTGTATGTCCAAATCAAATTATCTGTTGTTTTTCTCAAATTGTGTATATTTCTTGTCATGTGTAATAATAAATAAATAAATAAATAAATATAGAATTTGTTTATATATATATATATATCATTCTCCCCTTTATGCATCGTCCCCTTTTACATCGGTTCAAAAATTGTTAGCTAGGTATTTAAAATTCGTTCAGTATCACGGACCCACCGAGATTCAAATTTCGAATTACTTTCGGAGATAAACGAAATATTCCTCTCTCGCTCTCTTGTATTCAAAATTCAATTCTCGTATTCTTTCTTAGGCGACAACCATCGTATGGGTTTTGGCCTATTTATACTATGACTAGTTGCAGCCCGTGAAATATTCACGGAAGTAAAACAAAATCTACATTTATGAAAATATATATTCATAAATGTAGAATTTGTTTATATATATATATATATATATATATTATATATATATATATATATATATATATATATATATATATATATATATATATATATATATATATATATATATATTATATATATATATATATATATATATATATATATATATATATATATTATATATATATATATATATATATATATATATATATATATATATATATATATATATATATATATATATATATATATATATATATATATATATATATATATATATATATATATATATATATATATATATATATATATATATATATATATATATATATATATATATATATATATATATATATATATATATATATATATTATATATATATATATATATATATATATATATATATATATATATATATATATATATATATATATATATATATATATATATATATATATATATATATATATATATATATATATATATATATATATATATCATTTATACATCGTCCCCTTTTATACCGGTTCAAAAATTGTTAGCTAGGTATTTACAATTCGTTCAGTATAGTTTACATCTTTTCATTTATCACGGACCCACCGAGATTCAAATTTCGAATTACTTTCGTAGAGAATCCAAGTATTCCTCTCTCGCTCTCTTGTATTCAAAATTCAATTATTTCTTTGGCGACAGCCGTCGTATGGGTTTTGGCCTATTTATACTATGAGGCAAGTAAAAATAAATCACTCATATTTATTTTTTTTCTATTCAAGGCCTTTTTTTAAAGGTTTTTTAATAGGTAATCCACCCAAACTAGAATGATTTGTGTCACCAAGTCGTTCTCAGCAAACACAGGTCAAAAAGACGCCCACTTGCATTATATTGTTGTTTAACTGAGAAAGACCAGTCAAATGTATCATATCAAGCAACTCCCGTGAATTGTCACATAACAGGTATAATTCAGATTTAAATCAATATGTGGTTGGTTGTAGTCACCATAAACAATTATTTTAGCACCCGAAATGGGAGGCAAAATAAATTTCCTTCCAGCGCAATCCATAAACTAAAAGATTTAAATCTTCTTATTTTTTTTATATGAACGCGATTTTACGTAGTGCTGAAGAAATAACTGCTAAAGGGATTGCCTCGAAAGTGACACATCTGAGTTTGAAAAGTATAGCAGCGACGACGGACTTTAGGTCCAACATCAGGGAAGATGGAAAATGTCTCGCAGTGCAGTAATTATGAACGATCTAAATGCGGACCTTCAATCGATCTCGAAGTGGACTGGGGAGCATGGCTTACTCATAAATCCAAAGAAGTCTCAAGCGATCCTCATTGGCAGCCCTCAGCTTCTCGGTAAATTCAACACTGACTTACTTCCTCCAATATTACTTGATGGCTCTATCGTACCATTACATAAAACTGTTAAAAACCTAGGAGTGCTAATAGATAACACTCTCTCAATGTGAGATCAAATAAATGAGGTAAGCCGAAGGATCTTCTTCAGCCTTCATTCCCTTAAAGTGTTGCAAAGATTCCTACCAACTAAAACCAAAATTTTTCTCTGCCCTTTCCGATTCTGGTCTATGCGGACGTAGGTTACTTGGATGTTACAGAGCAACAGCTGGACAAATTACAGCGTCTTCAAAATGTGTGTCTAAGATTCATTTTCAACCTACGAAAGTACGATCATATAACTTCATACCAGAAGGCATTGAACTGGTTGAATGTTAGAAATAGACGCCAAATTCACATACTGTCTCTATTGTATAACATCCTTAACTGTCCAACCGCACAGTTAAGGATGTTATACAATTTTGTGGGGATGGATAGTCATTTCAATGATTTATGCGACCATGTAACTTGCTTCATTTACTTTTGTATTTGGTTGGAAGAGATTGCCGCCTGGCAATAAGCCCGCCAGATTGTATTGCAATAAAAATGTTAAATAAATAAATAAATATATTAATAAAGCGGCTTAAGGCCTCGATTTGAAACAGCCTAGCAAGTTATCAATTTTTTCACAAACAATTTCGAATGCATCAAAATTATTTTTTGACGTCACTCTATTGAAATAGGAAATCGGTCCGATGATAAACCGATCTAGGCTGACTAGAGATCCCTTCGGAAATTATTGACTCGCTTATCATTACAATATCACAAAATGTGATCAGAGGATTGATTCATATGGCAAAAATTACAACATAAAGAAAGGTAAAATTAAAACTAAAGAACCATTAAAGCTCTCACGACCTGAGAGAAATTTGGTAGTCTAATAGCTTGGGATACATTTACGGGGAGCCGAGACGCGCCTTGATGCGAGGAAAAATTTAAATGTCTGTATTCCATAGAGAATGACGACTATCGATGTTGATAATAAAATACTCGCAACACGACGCTGGACCTCCAAATACAATGTTAAGACCGATGATGAGATACTGCAAAAAGAGATACAACCCTGTAGATGCTAAAAGAAAGATATGATCTCGCCAATCATAACCAGCTAGCGTGATTCCAGAGAAGCAGACTAGAACATATGTATTCACTTCCATCATTATTGACAGGTTATTTCAAGTACTATTGAAACATGTCAATTGAACAGTTGAACTTAATCTTTTTGTTTTATAGGTTTATTTTACATGCCTACCTCAATACGATAAGAAAAACACCTTCAAATATACAATGTTAAGAAGTAGGGTGCCTTTTTTAAACTACCCTGGGTGTTAAAACCACCCACTCTGCAATGCCGATTACCACTGATAATGACCAAATAAAATCCGTGCTAAAACACCTAGTTCTATATTTATATGAATACATACATCGATCAGTTAATTTCATGTTAAATGTAGAAAGACCTTATTTTGTGTTGAAATATTATTTTTGTTTCTAACATTGTTTAGGAAAACTTTGCAATACTAAGCCATCGTCCTGCTTTCGTGACAATTGCTCTATCAATGGGTTACCTCAAGAGAATTCAGTGTCACGGAGCACAACCCTTCTGTTAGTTAAGGGGTTGCTTTCGTGACAGCTCTGCTACCATTAAGAAAAGGTTTCTTCGTTGTTAAGAAATAAATAAAATTGTACTCTAGTATGTTTCTCTGTTTCGTCAAAAATTGGACTCTCATAACCTAATTTCTCTTCACGTTTTCATTCAACCTGTGTTTGTGTGTGTGCGTTTATATTTTTCTAACAATATTTATATATACGTGGGTCGTCCAGAAAGTAAAGAGCGTGTAAATAAAAACGAAAGATATCAACACAAAACTTTATTTACAGTCACAGTACCTTACTCTATTTTTTAATGTAGTCGTCATTGCTGTCAAGGCACTTATTGTAACGTGGAACCAATTTTTCAATCCCGATGTTATACTCTTCTACCGACAAAGATTTGAGCCAGGATGTCACTTCTTGTTTGAGGTCTTCGTCGTTTGCGAACTGTTTTCCACCCAAAAATTCATTTAGTTTCGGGAATAAGTGAAAATCACTTAATGCCAAGTCAGGGCTGTAAGGAAGATGTCCAAAAATTTCCCACTTAAGACGTTGAAATTCTCGCTGTGTTGGTGCTGATGCATGAGGTTGCGAATTGTCATGAATCAAAACCACCTTTCCTGACAACATTCCACGTCTCTTGTTTTAGATGGCGCGTCTAAGTCGTTGAAGAGTTTCACAATAGGCCTCTGAGTTTATTGTGTGTTCTCTTGGCATAAACTCTACGTGGATCAAACCCTTTCGGTCCCAAAAAACTGTTGTCATCACTTTTCTGGTGTTAAGATTCGGTTTTTCTTTTCCAAGCACACATTTTTTGTAGCCAAGGTGCTTTGTCACTATTTCATGTAGGAGTGATCGTGAAATTTGTGGGAAAGATTTATGTACTGTGCTTAAAGTTGCCTATACATTTCGATAGGCCGAACATTTTGTGCATTCAGAAAACGAATGACAGAACGCACTTCCCATTTGGCCGGATTTTCGATGGGCGCAGCCATTTTGAAAGGTTACAGAACAAAGACGCGCGACCGTTCAGCAATAAAAATCGGCTCACACTGAAACGGGGAAAGAAGCTAACTGGCGCGCATACGATTGCGGTGGTGGAAGATCGGCGCAGGGCGTGGTGCGCAATCGTTCTTTACTTTCTGGACGCACCTAGTATTTATTGTGGTTAAAATTGTAAAACTGCTAATTTACTACCGTTATTTTTTATGTTACAAGGGTATGGGCTGAAAAAACACTTGGCATCCTCCCGCTTATATTGGTGAGGATGGATCTCGACTGAGAAGATGTAATAAGTTATGTCCAGAAGTGTTGATAGCTTCTTTCAAATATATATTTTTCCTAATGAAACGATAATCACTAACATATATGGAAAATATCTAAATATATTTTGACATTCTAAATTATTATCAATAAACCTTTTATTTTTTAAAAACTGTTAACAATAACTTATATCAAAGTCCATAGGAACAGCTGGACAAATTACAGCGTCTTCAAAATGTGTGTCTAAGATTCATTTTCAACCTGCGTAAGTACGATCATATAACTTCATACCAGAAGGCATTGAACTGGTTAAATGTTAGAAATAGACGCCAAATTCACATACTGTCTCTATTGTATAATATCCTTAACTGTCCCGCCGCACCTTCTTGCCGAAAATTTTCAGCGTCTTTCCAATCATGTATTAGCGCTACGCTCAAACAGAGATTGTTTATTGGCCTTTCCAGTTCACCGCTCCTCTTTCTGCACGTCGTCCTTTACTGTCCATGCAGTGAGACTCTGGAATCAGTTACAAATCAATATAAGACTCGCTCCGTCCTTGGCATGCTTTAAGAAGTGACTGAAAAAACAATTCATTTCTAGTCAGTAAAATAACGTGTTTCATTCCTGATTTTTCTTTTCCTTTCCTCTCCACCATCCCTTCCTTTCCTTTTGATTGATGATATCTCACTTTATATGAAAAATAATGTTCGGGTGATTGTCCGTCTTTGTGGGGTTCGTGGGCATGTGCTCACGTATGTGTTTATGGATTTCGTGGGGATGGATAGTCATTTGAATGATTTATGCAACCACGTAACTTGCTTCATTTACTTTTGTCTGGTTGGTTGGAAGAGATTGCCTCCTGGCAATAAGCCCGCCAGAGTGTATTGCAATAAAAGTGTTAAATAATTAAATAAATATGTCAACGATGTAGTAAGCGATCGTGCGTGTCAAATGTGGTTTAAAACATTCCGTTATTGTGATACGACACTCGAAAATGGTGTCCACTCTGGAAAGCTAATTACCGCTGATAATGACCAAATCAAGGTTTTGATCGATAAATAACCACCGTTTTTCGATAATGACCAAATCAAGGTTTTGATCGATAAATAACCACCGTTTTTCGATAATTACCACTGAGAATGACCAAATCAAGGTTTTGATCGATAAATAACCAACGTTTTTCGATAATTACCACTGAGAATGACCAAATCAAGGTTTTGATCGATAAATAACCAACGTTTTTCGATAATTACCACTAATAATGACTAAATCAAGGTTTTGATCGATAAATAACCAACGTTTTTCGATAATTACCACTGGTAATGACCAAATCAAGGTTATGATCGATAAATAACCAACGTTTTTCGATAATTACCACTGATAATGACCAAATCAAGGTTTTGATCGATAAATAACTAACGTTTTTCGATACAAGATATTGCAGATATACTAAAAATAAAGAAATCTGTAATACACGAGTATTTTGCATAATTTTGTGTTTAAATTCTTTGTTTTTACTCTTCCATATGAAATAAATCATTTTTACTCTCCCATATGTAGAAATAAATTGTTTTTACTCTTCCATATGAAGAAATAAATTGTTTTTACTCTTCCATAGGAAATAAAAAGAACAAGAAATAAGCATACCCACATTACGTAACAGGAGAAATTCATTAAGTATGAAAATAAAAATATTAATTTATTTAACACTTAATTTCTAAAAAGTAAAATCGACAGGTCAATTTTATTATTTTGTACTACTCTTTGATTATATACAGTACAACCTAGTGGATTTATTGGCTTAACAATCTTATCCAACCAATAAGAAAGTTGTTAAAAAAACCTTAAGAGAAAACCAGACTGGAACTATTTTTTTTTAAATGTAGATACCAACGGGGAATCGAAACCGCAACCCCCGATTGAATAACAAGCGTATTACCAATTCGACTACGGAGGACGTTCAAACTATCAAATTAAAACCGCCGTTATAGTCAGTTAATGTAATTTTTCATAATGAATATAAATTATTTACTCTAATGAATCGCTCATATAAATCCCTTTTGTATGGTTAAAAGAACAAGTATTCAGAACGAATCCCAAATTTTGTATAGGGTGTGCCACATAATAAGTCCCCTATTTAGTTTGCCGGTTTTATTTTTTATTTTTTTTTCTTCTTATCAGATATTTAAGGCATACCTTGAAACGTTTAATAATGAAAAGTTTAATGTTGTAACAATGAGTCTATATTGTCTAGAAATAATTCCTATACACAAAGAATTACGTATGATGACTGATGAAGCTCATTTTGTGCATAATGGATCTTTAAAAAAAAAACAAAAAAAAGCTGTGTCTGAAGATCTGAAAAACCTAAAAATATCTATATGAAACTTATGCGCCCATTTCCACTTTACGACCCAATCAAAGCCATGTCAACCTTTCCCAGTTTCGCCCGGATTGTTTTCGAGGAATTCCGATTTTTTTTAAACGTTTACTAAAATTGTATTTACACTGTGTGCGACCTATCCTTACATATGGCATCGAAGCGAGGGCGGACACTGTCAGGACAAAAAGTATGCTAAGGACAACGGAAATGAGAACTCTGCGCGCTATTACTGAGAAGACTTTGCGTGATCGTGTAAGGAACACCACAATCCGAGAGATCTATGAGGTCCAAGATGTGGTCAGGTGGGGACAACAGCGTCGACGATACTGGTACCAACATGTACAGAGAATGAATTCCATACATAGCTCTGCATGGGGTGCCGGATGGACGGCGTCCACCAGGGAGACCCCCGAAACGATGGAGAGATAGCTGGAGCTCAGCATCACAGGACAATCCTGCAGACACAGACTCTTGAGAGTCTACAGAAAGTTTAAGAAGAAGAAGAAGTATTTACACATGACAATAAATATACACAATTTGCGAAAAAACAACATATAATTTAATTTGGACACACAATTTTCACGGATCTGGGTGTGTTGCCTTTCATTTGTCATGTCCCCAGTAAACTAGGTTTTTACCTGTATCTCATTGAGGACAGTAGTATCTCACTGAGACAGTATACCTGAGTAGAAGACGTGGTAAAGGAAGATCAAAGAAAGCATGGTAAGATCATGTATATGATATTTTGAAACAAGGAAACGTAAAGTCAGAGGAGTCGTAAGAACTGTAGAAAAATATATATGGATGTAGAAGAGGTGAAAGGTGCGTGTCGCGATAGGAAACTCTGATGCTCTATCCTTTCTGCCTAGCGCGATAGGAAGACGGCGTGATGATATGTATGCATAATCTGTAAAGAAAAAAACACATCAACTTTTAGTAATATGCGAACTAAATGGGGTGAATTATTATGCTACACCCTAAATTTGGAGGCTAACCCATAGGGAGTAGCTACACAATGCGAGACCCAATAAATAACCTCACATGCTGCCTCTGACAGATTATCATCCCCTCAGCCTTCTTTGCTCTTGTGGATTGGGATACTAAAACCCAATCCACAGTCTCCTTCTCTTTTCACCTCAGAATGGGGAGACGTTTTGTTCATTTCTCACATGTGTTTGTTCAACGGGCCGCGTGAAATAATATGGCCATTGTGTCTGAGTCTCGGCTCTGAATTCATCAAAAGCGATTCCAGATTCTGTTTTATCGGTGTGAGAAGAGAAGCTTTCTTTGCTTTGCGTCCGGTTGCTCTGAGAAATGCTAGTTTATAATAAATTAATTTGATACCCTTAATTGATTGTGAAAATAATCAATACACTTCCTGCTCGGTATCCCACGGCGGAACTTTTCAGAGAGTATCAGGTCCTGAACATAGCCAATTTACATCTCAAATCCATTCTCTGGCACTACCATCGAGAGGAGGGGAAGATGCAAACTCAGCAGACACACATGACACGCATGGCAACTAATGAAATGTTCACCATCCCTAGAGTTAAAACCTCTTTTGCCCCAAAGGCAATATGCTTATTTGGCTCCCATTACATACAATGGCGTGCCGACTTCAATAAAAGTAAAGGTAGGAAAACCATTTAGACAGTCGATCGGAGCGTGGTTGTTATTGTGACAGGATTTTGAGTACTTGGGCTTTCAGGATGAATGACGAGTGGAAAGGATTTATGTGAGCTCGTGAGTGTGGGTCTCTTCTTGTTGTTTTAATTTTGGTTGTTTTTGTATTTGTGTTTCTGTGTGTTTTTCTTTCTTTTTTTCTTCTTTTTTTTTGTTTTGAATTTGTTTTGATTTTTATTCTTATGATTGTGTGCGGTATATTGTGGGATGAATATTTTTGGTCTTTCTGGAGTGATGATGTGTGAGGAGTTGAGTTTCGCAAGATGTTTCCAGTTGTAGTTGAGTGTCACTGTTTGTCAGGTTGATGAGAGCGTGCAACGGGGTTTTTTTGTGTTATCAAAAATCGGAAAGAAGTATCGATTTATTTTTTCATGCTAAATATCTTCAGTGAGATACAGGCAAAAGCCTAGTTTACTGGGGATACGACAAATGAAAGGCAACAAACCCAGATCCATTAAAATTATATGTCCAAATCAAATTACCTGTTGTTTTTTCTCAAATTGTGTATATTTATTGTCATGTGTAATAATAAAAAAAAATAATAATAAAAAAAAATCATTTTCGAAAAAGGCTAGGTTTTGAATAGTGTAAATAACTAGTAAAAATCACGCGACTAAATTAAGTTTACATTAACATGTATTGCTGTCGCACAACACTATCAGCTTAAATTCTTTCGTGTAAAGATTTCAAAATTATATCACCCCAAGCAAGTTTATGTACTCTACGCTAGTCTGACAAGTTCAGACTGAAAATACTAGCGTAATTAACGCCGTGCAGGCGTACGTAATGTACATGCATACGTAACCTTTGGCGTAAAATACGACTGAGTTGTAGTGGGTTTGCGTATTTTTTATCCACTTTGCACGGATTTCTCCTGTTACACAAAGAGGCTTTGCTTCTAGTTATATAGATTATTTGTTAGGAAGAATATCAGCCAGAATTCTTCTCATACTGCTAGACGGTGCCGAGAATATATCCACAGTGTCATTCAGTTGGTTCAATATCTCTATACCACGTGATACTGAGTGTTTAGCCATGATATTCGTCCTGTAAGTTAATATGTAGAGCAGAGGGTGATTCCTTGCACGGCTATATTTATTGGGGACATATAAACTTAGTGCTTCTAGTACTGCGGGATAGCTAAAGCAACATTGAAAAACCTTTAGTAGGAATATCGCAATGGATTCTTGCCTCCTTGTTTCGAGGCTTCTATAGTTACACACCGTGAGAAGTTCGACATGGTGAGAAGTTCGACATGATGAGAATATTCTGAGTAATCGCCCTTTGTTCTGTGCCATAGATATCTGAGAATTTTTTTTTGTATTTGTTCTATATTATTTTTTAATTGAGCTGATGAGGAATACAAACTGCAGATGCATATTATAATTTGGTTCTTATTATATAATTATATAAGTTTCGAAGGAAATCGGTACAGTTAAATTCTCTTGATATTCTCACTATAAAACCGAGTAATTTGTAACAGTCCGATATCAAACGCGAGACATGGTTAACGAACGTGAGCCCGACATCAAAGGTTATGCCCAAATCTTTGATTTCAGAAACTCTGTTTAATGCTACTCCCTGTATAGTATACGAGGGCTGCTACTTAAGTTTTGAGATATGGCAACACCAGTGTAGATATGTCAAATTTGACATCAGCATCGTAAAGTTTGACATTTTTAATGGTATGCGTGCTCAGAAAGTTTTGTCATACGAGTGCCTGTGGACGACCCCGTATTGTGTTGTTAACATGGAATTTTGTACGATTTGTAATTTTTTTTTGATTGTGTTGTAATTGTTTAATTTTTTATATGTTCTGTCGTTCTTAATGCGTTACACTCAACACTGGCTCTTTATTTTATTTTAATGAATTCTTTATAAACTTCATTGTACTGTTAATTTATATAAATAAAATAATTAAAAGACAATTTATATAGCGTCGTTTAGAGTCAATTATGTCCTCACACCCCATTATACTATGTTTTTAATTAACAGCCTTAATTTTGTTAAAAAAAAGTTACTTAAACTTATAAACCTAGTTTTGATATTTTAAGAATCGGATATCAGGATGTCAGAAGATTACAGGTTAAGAAGTGCCCATAAAAATGTTGGGCAAGTACTCGTAAAGTAAAGGGGTGTTTAAGGACTTGGAGAACTATCATTAAATTCCCATTCCGGTTTTTATTCCACGCCCTCTAATGAATTAAAACGTTATTACATGCCGCGCTGACGTCATTTATTGTAATTTAAGGGTTGCCAGTTGAAAATATAATTTGCACTCGGTTGAAAATCACATAATATTAATAGTGATGTTGGATGGCGCACGATGCTCAGTGATACTATTTTAGATCCAGGAGCGGAAATATGATGCTACAGATATAGGGATGCAAGAGGTTGTTATGGGGTGTCATTCGTAGAGATAAAGTAGGAAACGAATATTATTGAATGTTCAGAAAAGAAACAGGTATTAAATCGTACAAAATTACATGTTACCAACACAATACAGGACAGTCCACAAGCGCACAGCCTGCACTGCGCTAAAATACAAAAGACAAATTAATGAAAAACAAAATAAAAATTAAAAAACAACGTGCAACTTCATAAATCATCCTCAGAGCTGGGAAAAACCACAAAATAAGTTTAAAAAAAAACACAATAATTAATTAAAAAGAAGTTCAAAAACGTTCTTAAAAAGTTCTCGAAGGACGCGTGGATCCCATTTCAAGGCTCGAATATTCGGAAGTGCCTTTATGGGTGAGCAAACTAACTCCTTATGGGTGAGCAAACTAATTCCTTATAGGTGAGCAAACTAACTCCTAATGGGTGAGCAAACTAACTCCTTATGGGTGAGCAAACTAACTCCTTATGGGTGAGCAAACTAACTCCTTATGGGTGAGCAAACTAACTCCTTATGGGTGAGCAAACTAACTCCTTATGAGTGAGCAAACTAACTCCTTATGGGTGAGCAAACTTACTCCTTATGGGTGAGCAAACTTACTCCAAAAATATCTGAGACTGCAGCTTACTCATTTCCGATCCTATGCAGTCTAGGTATGGGTGAATTTGCAAATTAATTTGATCTATATTTTTCACATAGAAATGTGTCTTGCAGAATTGTCAAAACTCGAATGCTAATCAATTCCAAGAGTTTCTGATAATCGATCATTCCATTCACAAATTTGAAAAGTACAATCAAGTTCGCTTATATTCGCTGATCACAAAGACTTATCATGTAAAGTTTAGATAATAACAAATTATAATTTACATAATTCATATTCAGACACGTTTTAAAATTGACTTGTTAAAGAATGACCAAATTGTTAGTGATGAGTGTAATACAAAAAACAGAACAAAGTGACGGATTAGGGTTGTTGTTGTTGTTGTGGAGACTTGAGATGACTTTAAAGTTTATACATTATTTTTTCAAAAACCTTTCATTCAGAAACGTTTCAACTGTCTAAAAAAGGACTATTTTGGACTGTTATTGAGATTTTTTGAACATATTTTGTACTAAGCCAACCAGATGGGCCGTAACTTCCATTTCTTACGAGAACTCCCATATTTTATGCCTATTTATTTTCCTAAGCATTTTTATAGTCAATAAAACACAGACTGGCGCACATAATTCTCATTTGTGTAATATTCCAAATAAAAAAGGCGTTTGTAAATGTACATTGTACATAGATTATATCATCACAATGCGAAGGTAATTTTTATATTTAATGATAAACTATGGTCCATAATTGACACTTCTGTTTCAAAATGCTAAAAGAGGTCAAAAGTATCACGTGTAGTTTAATAAGGCATTGATAAGGAGGCTATTGTGGGAAAAATATAGGGCTCAAGTGAGGTTTAGGTTTTTAGTCCCCTCTGAAACTTTCGATTTAAGTACCACTAGTTTTGACATATGTTTTGACACTTAACGTATTGAAAATACTATTTCACGTCTACATGTAAACAGTACTCGCACATACCCAAAAATTATATTTAAAGATTTTATAACATTGACATGTGATCACAGTTATCAGAATGATAATGGGACGACGTAAAAGTTAAATGATGTGAATGTTGTAACTAGACAAATCTTATACAAGAAAAATTATATTCAAATATTTTAAAATTGACATGTTATCACAGTTATGAGAACGATAATAGAAAGACGTTAAAGTTAAATGATGTGATAAAAATTATATTAAAATATTTTAACATTGACATGTTATCACAGTTATCAGAACGATAATATGACGACGTAAAAGTTAAATGATGCAAATATTTTAACTAGACAAATCTTATACAAGAAAAACTATATTAAAAGATTTTAACATTGACATGTTATCATAGTTATCAGAACGATAATAGAAAGACGTTAAAGTTAAATGATGTGATAAAAATTATATTAAAAGATTTTAACATTGACATGTTATCATAGTTATCAGAACGATAATGTGACGACGTAAAAGTTAAAAAGAGGGAATATTGTAACTAAACAAATCTTATACAAGAAAAATTATATTAAAAGATTTTAACATTGACATGTTATCACGGTTATCAGAACGATAAAAGGACGACGTAAAAGTTAAATGATGCGAATATTGTAACTAGACAAATCTTATACAAGAAAAATGATTGGCCACCAAGATCATGTGATCTGACACCGTTGGAATATTTTCACGAAAGAGTAGACATCTGTGGAGCTGCAAGAATTTTGACGTAAAATTTTGACGAAAGAGTAGACATCTGTGGAGCTGCAAGAAGTGGTCATTTGGCGGATATTGTTTTTGTGTTTAAATGTCATACAATATACTTCAATGACCAATAAAAAGTTATTTGAAATTAAAACAAATGGTGTTTTTAATTCAAGAATTTAAAAAAAATATATTAAAAAAACCACTCAATTTGAAAGGCCCTTTATAAGAATTACTTTCGCGTTACTCTTGAAATTGTTTATTATTATTATTTTTAATATTTTGTGTTATTAAAATCATTTGCTTGATAAAATAAAATAAAACACATATCATCACGTCTTGTTCCTTGTAAAAAAAGGCAGAAAAACAGATCTCCAAACTTTTCTATCAAAGCACACAATTTTCGCCTCCTCTAAATTCATATACCTCGTCATGCAAAATGTAGCATTGTTAATACTTCTCGGTTCACTTTCTTTTAAAATATGATCTAGCCATGTTGTCCTTGGTCTACATCTTCCAAGCACAACTTACACTTCTGACGTGTACATTTGCTTAGTCATTCTTTCATCATTCATTTTCTCCACGTTTTCAAAATATATTAAAGCTCTTTTCTTCATATTTCTTATAACATCAATTTTATTCATACATTCATTTCTGATGTCTTCATTCCGCCTTATTTCACAATTAAAAAATAATAAAGACTCTGGAACCAGTTACAAACATATGTTAGACTCGCTCCGTCCTTGGCATGCTTTAAAAAGCGACAGGAAAAGCTCTTAATTTCTAGGCTGTAATATAACGTGTTTCATTCTTGATTTTTTTTCCTTTCCTCTCCACCATCCCTTCCTTCCCCTTTGATTGATGATATCTCACTTTTTATTAAAAGGAATGTTCGGGTGATTGTCCGTCATTGTGGGTGTGTTCATGGATTTCATGGGGTTGGATAGTCATTTGAATGTTTTTTGCAGTCATATAACATAACTTGCTTCATTTTCTTTTGTCTGGTTAGTTGGAAAAGATTGCCGCCTAGCAATAAGTCCACCAGATTGTCATATAACGTGTTTCATTCCTGATTTTTTCTTTTCCTCTCCACCATCCCTTCCTTTCCCTTTGATTGATGATATCTCATTTTATATTAAAAGGAATATTCGGGTGATTGTCCGTCTTTGTGGAGTTTGTGGGCATATGCTCACGTATGTGTTCATGAATTTCGTGGGGATGGATAGTCATTTAAATGTTTTTTGTGACCACATAACTTGCTTAATTTACTTTTGTCCGGTCGTTGAAAGAGATTGCTGCCTGGCAATAAGCCCGCCAGATTGTCATATAACGTGTTTCATTTCTGATTTTTTTCTTTTCCTCTTCACCATCCTTTCCTTTTCGTTTGATTGATGATATCTCACTTTATATTAAAAGGAATGTTCGAGTGATTGTCCGTCTTTGTGGGGTTCGTGGGCATATGCTCACGTACATATGTATTCATGAATTTCGTGGGGATAGATAGTCAATTGAATGATTTTTTGCGACATTATAACTCGCGTCATTAACTTTTGTCTGGTTGGCTGGAAGAGATTGCCGCCTGGCAATAAGCCCGCAAGATTGTATTTGTAATGAAAGTGTTAAATAAATAAATGAATACAATTAAAAACTAAACCCTGTCTTCCACAACATAAGTCCCTTACACGATTTACTAACCGAAATCTTAAATTGAAAAGCCAAAGAAAAGTTTTTTTTAATGGATAAAATATTGAATAAGCTTCAGAAAAGGCAATTTTACGCAGCTCTCTTAAGCCAAGCCGACTTGGGTTTTTACTGGAACGAAGGTTTTTATTTTTCGCTGTATCAATCACCCGATAAAATCTTGGAAGGAGATATATGGATGCTGCGAGGATCTGATCCTAAGTTAAAGCGAGTCAGTTAAGATGCGAGTCGGACGATTTAAGTATTTATTAGATTTTATCTGAGTGATTTAAAAGGATCTGGAAAATGTGCTTTTAGAGTAAGACAGCCATTGCTAAATGTTTCTTCAGGGATAATGACATAAAAAAATCAGGAAAGTTTGGATTTTTTTCCTTCATAGGAAACCTTCAATATACCCTTTTACTTCTTGATATGCCATGTCTGGTCCTCTTGACGTAAACAATCACTATTGAGAAAATATCTCTGTCTCAAGTGGCATGAAATAACTATCTGGATATCTGTCCATTCATGAATGTTGTTCAGGACTATTGAAATACAAGATGTCAATCTAGAACAATGTTATGAGGTCAAACGTCTATCTTTCGTATATTGTAATGAATTTTTTTTAAACACTATTAAATGAGTCATATGGCCAGACTGAGATTTTTTTATGAGTGAAATATTTAATAAAACCCGTAATGTGAGTGAAATATTTGATTACACCCACCATGTGAGTGAAATGTGTAATAAAACCCACCATATGAGTGAAATATTTAATAAAACCTATAATATGAATGAAATATTTAATAAAACCCATAATATGAGGGAAATATTTCATAAAACCCACCATGTGGGTTAAATATTTAATAAAACCCATAATGTGAGTGAAATATTTGATTACATCCACCATATGAGTGAAATATTTAATAAAACCTATAATATGAATGAAATATTTAATATAACCCATAATATGAGGGAAATATTTCATAAAACCCACCATGTGGGTGAAATATTCAATAAAACCCACCATGTCCGAATTAAATTACCTGTTTTTTTTTTTAAATTATGTATATTTCTTATCATGTATAAAAGAAAATTAAAATAAAAAAAAAATATGTGGGAAATATTTAATAAAACCTGTAATATGAATTAAATATTTGATAAAACCCACAACATGAGTGAAATATTTAATGAAACCCACCATATGAGTGAAATATTTATTGAAACCTATAATATTAATGAAATATTCGACAAAACCCACCATATGAGTGAAATATTTAATAAAACCCACCATTTGAGTGAAATATTTAATAAAAACCCCCATATGAATGAAATATTTAATGAAAACCACCATATGAGTGAAATATTTAATAAAAACCACCATATGAATGAAATATTTAATGAAAACCACCATATGAGTGAAATATTTAATAAAAACCACCATGTGAGTGAAATATTTAATAAAACCCCCCGTATGAGGGAAATATTTAATAAAATCAACAATTGGAGTGAAATATTCAATAAAACGATATGAATGATACCCATATGAGTGAAATATTTAATAAAACGCACCACATGAAGTAAATATTTAATAAAACCCCCCGTATGAGTGAAATATTTAATAAAACGATATGAATGATACCCACATGAGTGAAATATTTAATAAAACCGCTTAACAATTCTATGCACCTCAACGCTCATAAAATCGCTCCGTAGGGAGCAATATTACTTTAATTGGGAATCACTGATCAACGAAAATTTGAAAAACTTTTCAAGCATTGATCTTCTGTGCAGAAAATTATTTTTCAAAACTGGCACTACCCTCCGTAGTCAAGTTAAAATATTTGAATTCCACCTGATGGTGTTGGGTTCGATTCCACTTTGATCAAATAGTACATCTGGTAACAATACTCACAGGGTTAACGTGTGCGAGTGTTGTTTCTTCTTGTTTTGTTGTATATTTTTGTTTGTATAGTACATTATATCAGGTTTATTACCACGTTGCAAATCTTTTACAACCAAACAAAAATATGTATAAATACACAATAAAAATCTGACCGGAATCCATTAAAAAAATTCAAGTTTCTAACGAGAATCAAACCTGCAAACCCCGAGTTCAATTATTAAATATCTCGGTGTCGATCTACAAAGCTACATTGATCTGTCCATACACAGAAAAAGATACCAAGTGCATAAAGACAGAGCTGTCTCCGAATACCTTCAAGATGTGATCTGGAAAAACTAATGCATAGAGAAGGTAGACAAATAAAGTCAAAATTTACAAAGCATGTATTAATGAGGTCCCAATCATACTACCTTGATTAAAAAGTTTTAGGACTTTATTCATAAAATCGAAAATACAAGTTTATTAATCAAACTCGATATGGTCCCCTTCAAAGTACTCCCCATCGACTGCAACGCATTTACGCCAGCGCTTGATCCAATTCTCGGAACACCGCTGGTACTCAATTTCGGTATGTCCATCAGAGCCGTCCTCGATTTTTTCATGACATCCTCTCGGGTGCTGTAACGCGTTCCGCGAAGCGGTTTTTAAGTCGGTTGAACAGGATAAAGTCGCAGGGAGCCAGATCAGGTGAATTCGAAGGCTGCTGGATAGTAGTCGTGTTGTTTTTGGTCAAAAACTCATGGAAATCATGTCTTTCGCGATTTCAACGCGGTCCTTTTTTTGCATGAAATTGAGGTGTCTTGAGTGGATCCATAAGCGATGTTCAAGCTCTCTGCCAGCTCTCTAATGGCCAATTTGCAGTTTTCGGACAACATTTCTTTGATTTTATCGATGTTTTCATCGGTTTTCGACTGCCACTGCGTTCGTCATCCTCGACCGACTCACGACAACTTCTGAAGCGTTCGTGCCACTGAAAAACACTTCTCCAACATTTCCAAGGTCTGCGGACCGTTAAATCCGTTTTTCACACAAAATTTAATGCAAACTCGTTGATGCATTTTCAAACTTGTAAAAAATCGAAAACACGCACAAAGGTAGATGTACTCAGTACAGCGTTACTTTTACAAATGTCAAAGCTATGACGCTGAAATTTGGAGGGAAGTGTCAATGATAGATGTGGTAACCTAACAAAAAAAAAAGAATTCCAATCGGGTGACTGACAGCGCCCCACGGTGGCCGGCCCTAAAACTTTTGGATCAAGATAGTATATTAAAAAAAAATTATAGCCAATCTACTCAAACTGGGATGATTTGTATTACCGAATTCAATTAATTATACAATTATATGAGTTAATATTACAATTCTAGACAATTTGAAGCTTCAACTGATTAAGCTCAAAAAATTCAACAATCGATCTATAAGTGAAAAAGTTCCACAAACAAAGAAGAAACGCAACGTTCATTGGACGCGGTCAAGACATGGCTTTTATTAAATTAAATCTGTTTCGCTAACGACAACCGAAGAATACATGGTCTATAGTTTCATCATCTACTATAGTTAACAATGAATACAAGGATTCTCTACAATACCCATTCTGTAAAGGTGACTAGCCACTACATATTGGCCCGTCCGCAAACGACATATGATGGACACTTCCACCTTGTTCATGCTTATTACATTAAACCATGGTTTCAAAGGGAAAGTTTGTTGAATTGATTTATATCTAGAGCCTAGTATATACACTAGTCATATGCAAAAAATCAGATAGGGGACAACCGTCAGAACATGATTAATTTACCAAGAAGACAACACATTCATTCATCATCAACGATACCGATATGTGAAGGAATCCAAGCCAGAGAAACACCTGTATTTCTTGACATCAAGTGGAATGAATAACTTGGCATTGATTGAGCAAATAATTTCTTTGTATGAGTTACTCAAACAATTACCTGAAATCGGAGAAGATAACTGGTGAAGCAAACGCCACACCATCAGACGATGATGATAAAGGAAATGGTACTCACAGGTGGTGGATGTGCAGGGGTCGTACAATCGGCTGAGCTTTGCTGGTGCACCAGGACGCTGGAGCTTCGTTCGGGCTGAAGAGGTCGGTCACGGCGAACGAAAACTTATTGTCACACGCACGTTGTTGAAGAGTATTGGTTGCTATTTGTCCTCTTGAGGTGTTCGCCGTCATCCGGATGACGGTCTGTGCTCAACTGTGATCGTCGATGCGATTTTGTTCTTCGCACTAAAATCGCATCTTTTTTAACTCGCGACAATAACACGCGCGGCAGGGCCGGGAGCGATGATAGAGCAGCCCAAGAGCGGAACAGTATTTTACGTCACGTTTTGGCGTGAACAATAACAATTTAAAAAAAATTAAATACACGCTAATTCTAAGAGCCTCTTTTATTGCCACACATTTAGCCGTAAAAACTGAAAAGTGAGGAAGAAGTTTAAAAAGTGATTTTGTGCCTGTTTCCGGGATATATTAATAAAACAATGAATGCCCCACAATAAATTATAAATTTAAATACAAGATTATCGTACGATATTTGCTTGTATTAGGATCGCATGAAAGTTGCTAGGTCAAGTGTTTCGAGTTCAAACAAACAAACTAGTTTGGTTATATGCGTAGTCACAAAGCACTAGCTCTATCAATAACATTCAAGTGTGTGTTTAACGTACGAGTATATGCAATACACTAATGGACAATATAACTGCTCTGTTCTGCCAGAATAGCCCACTTACCCTTTATATGCTCCTGATACATAGGAGATTTTAATTAAATTCAGTAGATTTTAAATTAAATCCCATTTGAAGCGGTTTGCGAATAAAATAGTGCGAATAAATAGTGTTTTATGATTGTGTTAGGTTTAACATATTAATAAAAATCAAGTAAGTTAGATAGATAGAGTTGTTTCTGTCCGAAATAATTATATGTAATGTATAGTTGTAATTCCTTCATTTACGCGGTATCCATTTAAATGAAATCACCCATGAATTCTTCAGTCTTCCTTCTGGTTGTTATTCGAGGAAGATCCATGGAGATTGCCTGGTTCACAATGTGATCGGGTGCTCTGCGTCCAACGTGCCCATACCATCTCAATCACCTCTCCTCCATCTTACTGTTGATGTCTGTAACACCTAGGCTTCCAAGAATGCGTGAGCTTTTTATTTTGTGTCTTAGGGACACACTAGCTGCCCATCTTAGCATGCGCATTTCAGCAGTTTTTAGTTGCTAAGAGTAAGAGTTATACATCGTCCAGCATTCGGAGCCATAGAGGAGTGCCTCAAATTAAACAGTGGTGAATACAAAATATACTTTTTTAATCTACTTTATTGCTAAACCAAGATAAAGTATCTATGCCATCATCATTGGTAAGTGGAAAAGCTTCAACGGTAACAATGGAAGATTTATCAAGCCAGAGTGATTTTAAATGAATAGATACAAAAAATACTTGTTCTATGTTTTCATTTCTTTGTTTAAATAAATTGTACAGCAAAATAGGTATTTCATCATTAATAACTTATATACACTTACACTAGATATACTTGAAAAAAATTATAAGCTTTTTACACTAAACAAGAGTTATCATCTATTTTGTATTATACTCAAGTACTCCATTTATACGGTTTTCGTTTACGCGCTAATTAATAACCAATTACCAGCGTCAATTTATTTATTTATTTTACACATGGCAAGAAATATACATCATTTGTGATAAAACAACAGGTAATTTAATTTGGACACACAATTTTAATGGATCTGGGTTTGTTACCTTTCATTTGTCGTGTCCCCAGTAAACTAGGCTTTTGCCTGTATCTCACTAAGGGCATATAGCATGAAAACATAAATCTTTCCTTTCGATTTTTGAATATATAAAACCCTGTTGTACATTCTCATCAACCTGACAAACAGTGACACTCAGTTACACATGTATACATCTCGCGAATCAAACTCCTCACACTTCATCACTCCCTACAGGCCAAAAACATTCACCCCACAATGTACCGCACATAACCATAAAAACAAAAATATAAGCATAAAACAATTAAAAACACCATACTCAAGAGCTCACACAAACCTTTTCCTCAAGTCATTCCTCTTGCTAGCCCAAGTACTCAAACTCCTGTCGCAATAACAACCACGCTCCGATCGATTGCCTAAACTGTTTTCCACCCTTTGCCTTTATTGAATTCGGCACCCTATTGTATGTCATGGGAGCCAAATAGGCATATTGCCTTTGGGCAAAAATATGGTTTAAGTACTCAAACTCCTATCCTGAGAGATAACTTGTAGGTGAGTGGCATTTTTTGTTTTTTTTCTTTAATTTGACTATATGTTATTTGACCAAAATCTTAAAAATTTGTATGACTATGTATTTAAAATGCAGGAATATTGTTATGTACTATATGTATGCAAGGCCAAGGGTTAGTGTCGGTTAATTAATTCGTATGGTATACTCCAAAAATCTCAATTGGTAAATTAAACATATTAAATGTGTGACCGGGAGACAACATTTTCTTCGGCCCGATCAATTGGGTCTTTGGAATAATTGTGGCCATCTGGATCAATCCGCAGAGCACATCGAGTGAATAAAAGGGAACTCTAGTCTCTCTTTCTCTCTCTCTCTAACTTGATTTTATTTACTTACCAGCCCCAATTTAGGGTTCTTTTAGTTGTTGCTACCGGAGATGACAGTAATGTTTTAATCCCGATTTTCTTGCCCTCTCCACCATCCATGCCTTTTTCTTTTGATTAATGATATCTCACTTTATATTTATAATATCTATTCTTCACAAATTTAGCACAAGTAAATAATGATTTAAATGATTTTGACGACCATGTAACTTCATTTATGTACTTTTGTCTGGTTGGTTGGGAGAAATTCACGACTGTCAATAAATCCGGCAGATTGTTTTGCTATGAAGTATTAAATTAATAAATATCTAAACCAATTTGTGAAAGGTATATCCTATTGCATATAAGGCATAGACGTTCAGTACTTGCAGTCTAAGATTTATTTTTAACCTGAGAAAGTACGATCATACCAGAAGGCGCTAAATTGGATTGAAGAAATAGACGTCAAATACACATACTATATCTATTGTATCATATCCTTAACTGTCCCAACGCCCCCCCCCCCCCTTATCTCCGTGAAAATTTTCAGCGATCATGGACTTGCGCTGAACTCAGACAGAGAGAGTTTATTGGCCTTCCCAGTTCACCGCTCTTCTTTCTTAACGTCTTCCTTTACTGTCCATGCAGTGAGACTCTTGAACCTGTTACTAAACGAATGTTAGACTCGCTTCGTCCTTGGCATGCTTAAAGAAATGACTGAAAAAGCTCTTAATTTCTAGTCAGTAAGATTAGGTCCCCACATACGAAACCGGCGTTTTGCCGTACTGGCAACTTTGATCTCAAATATCTTCTCTTTGGTTAGGAATTTCAAATTCAAATTTATACAGCTATTTACTCAAGTATTTGTGTTTCGAAAATTATAATTCATTTGTTTTTTCCTCAATTGTTTTTTTTCTTTGCGTCACTCAGTTTACAAAATGGAAAACTTATCGCGTTATTTACGAGTACGAGTTCCACCGTGGCACCAGTGCTGCAGAAACGACTCGAAGGATTAATGATGTGTATGGCGACGGTGCCGCAAAAGAAAACACAGTGCGTTTTTGGTTCCAACGTTTTCGTTCTGGAAATGTTGACCTGCAGAACAAGCCCCGTGGAGAAAGTTGATAATGAAGAATTGAAGGCTATTGTGGAAGCGGATCCATCGCAAACCACGTCCGAGTTAGCTGCAGGCTGCGGTGTTAGTGATAAAACTGTTTTAATCCACTTGAAGCAAATTGGGAAGGTGAAAAAGCTTGAAAGGTGGGTACCTCACGAATTGAGTGAAGCAAATCAACAAACGCGCGTTGACTGCTGCGTTGCATTACTCAACCGGCACAATAATGAAGGGATTTTGAATCGAATCATTACCTGTGATGAAAAGTGGATCCTGTATGATAATCGGAAGCGCTCATCGCAATGGCTGAACCCTGCCGAACTAGCCAAACCATGCCCCAAGCGAAAATTGACTCCAAAAAAGTTACTTGTGAGCGTTTGGTGGACTAGTACTGGTGTCGTTCACTACAGCTTTCTTAAATCTGGCCAGACGATTACGGCAGATGTCTATTGTCAGCAACTGCAAACCATGATGGAAAAGCTAGCTGCTAAACAACCGAGGCTGGTTAATCGCTCTAGGCCACTGCTGCTTCATGATAACGCTAGACCACACACTGCACAACAGACGGCTACCAAATTAGAAGAGCTTCAATTGGAATGTCTAAGACATCCACCGTACTCTCCGGACCTTGCCCCAACAGATTACTATTTTTTTCGAAATTTGGATAACTTCTTGCAAGGGAAAAAATTCAACTCCGATGGGGCAGTCCAAACCGACTTCAAAGATTTTATTGATTCCCGTCCGAATGGTTTTTTTAGTAAAGGGATCGATGAACTACCTATGAGATGGCAAAAGTGTATAGATAGCAATGGTACATACTTTGATTAAATAAATATATTATATTAAAAAAAAATCAACATTATGTTCCTCCTAAACAAAACGCCAATTTCACATGTAAGGACCCAATATAACGTGTTTCATTCCTGATTTTCCTTTCCTCTCCACCATTCCTTCATTTTCCTTTGATTGATGATATCTCACTTTTACTTTAATATGTTTAAGTCCATAAATATGAATAATCTTCTGAATATCTTTAGCTACTATGTTACTGGCTTTATTTACTTATATATCTGGTTGGTTGGAAGAGATTGCCGCATGGTAATAAACCAACCCAGATTGTATTTGCAATGAAGTGTTAAATAAATAAATAAATACGTTGAAATTCGCAAGGAAAAAAAAATTATAAAAATAACTAATTCCTATATGTTAGTTTAAAATCAAAATAATATTCGTAAAAACCCTTATTGCAAATCCGCATTGGAACAAATAACTAAGTACGTGTGATCGCTTTAAAAACCGCATCGGAACAAATAACTAAGTACGTATGATCGCTTTAAAAACCGCATTGGAACAAATAACTAAGTACGTATGATCGCTTTAAAAACCGCATTGGAACAAATAACTAAGTGCGTATGATCGCTTTAGATTTAATACAACATAACACCTGAGAAATGTATAACATGAAAAGGGGGAATCGTTAACAAAAGACGAAGAAAATTTCCGCACAATTTCTTTGTAAACTAAGCAGCAGTAAGGTATTGGATTTCGAAAAGTTTTTCTATCCAATCAATTCACTGAATTGCCTTTGAATTTACTGGTTTACATTAGAAATTCATTTTGTTTTCAAAGAAATTAATTTTCAATTATAAAGCATGTAAAAGTAAAAGGATTTTATGACTTAAAAGTTATTTTATCTTTTTGTAAAAGAAAAAATATTCCTTTTTATTATTTTTATAACAGGAAGGTCATTTTCAACGTCTTTCCGATCATAGACTAGCGTTACGCTCAAACAGAGATTGTTTATTGGCCTTTCCGGTTCATCGCTTTACTTTTTTTACGTCGATCTTTACTGTCCATGCAGTGAGACTCTGGAACCAGTTACAAACCAATGCTAGACTCGCTCCGTTCTCGGCATGCTTTAAGAAGCGACTGAAAAACTCTTAATTTCTAGTCAGTAATATAACGTTTCATTCCTGATTTTTTTTGAGACTCTGGAACCAGTTACAGTCAGTGAGACTCTGGAACCAGTTACAAACCAATGCTAGACTCGCTCCGTTCTCGACATGCTTTAAGAAGCGACTGAAAAACTCTTAATTTCTAGTCAGTAATATAACGTTTCATTCCTGATTTTTTTTGAGACTCTGGAACCAGTTACAGTCAGTGAGACTCTGGAACCAGTTACAAACCAATGCTAGACTCGCTCCGTTCTCGACATGCTTTAAGAAGCGACTGAAAAACTCTTAATTTTTTGTCAGTAATATAACGTTTCATTCCTGATTTTTTTTCCTTTTTTCTCCACCATCCCTTCCTTTTCCTTTGATTGATGATATCTCCCTTTATATGAAAACGAATGTTCGGGTGATTGTCCGTTTTTATGGAGTTTGTGAGTATATGCCCACGTATGGATTTCGTGGGGATGGATAGTCATTTGAATGTTTTTAGCGACCATACAACTTGCTTTATTTACTTTTGTCTGGCTAGTTGGAAGAGTTTGCCGCCTGGCAATAAATAAGGTTACTTTTCTTTCTAGAATTCAACAGAGAACTCCCTGTTTTATGGCTATGTACCCAAATTTATGTATTTCTAAGAATAATAAAAAGATTTCGTTCATTAAAAATACAGAATATGTTCTAAAATCTGAAAAATAATCAAGTTTATCGAATAAGATTTTATATCCTTAATCCCTTCTGAAACTATTGGGTAATCCGGATAGATGTCGTAAAAATGTCAAACTTTGCATGTTTGGTCTGGATGATCAAATCGATCATGTGTTTTTCAGTGTCAATTGTCTTTTCAGCATCCAATGAATATTGCATGTCTTCTTTCTTCGAAAAACTTTTCCTTTTAGTTAAATTTATGAATTTTTGTCAGTTGAAGCATTAACTTGTTTAAAATTATATTTTTTTGAATTGATTTTAATGCATTGACTCATAATTTGCATAAGTGACTTTGGTGGCACAAATCATCCTATTATGGGTGAGTTTCCTAGTTATAAAAATAACGTGCATAATGTATAAATATATACACTGAAAGATAATAGTTTAGCGCATTTTTTTCGATTATTGCTTACCCAAATTAGTTAAGCGTTTTGTTTCGCATCAGTTTTGAAGATGGAACAAAACAAATCGTTTTTTTTTTTCGGTGCTTGATACTTTTTTACCACTGTACAAAATAATGTAACACAAACCAAAAATAAAGATATGTCTAATATAATATGTTAACGACGCAGTAAGCGATCGTGTGTTTCAAATGTGGTTTAAAAAAATCGTTACACTATTGCGACACTTAAAACAGTGTTCACTCAGGAAGGCTGATTACCACTGATGACTACTAAATTAAGAATTTGATCGATAATTACAAAGGTTCTACGACATAAGAGATTGCTTGGGATACTGAATTTCTTCATTCATACGTTGTGCATGCCCAAACCATCTTGACATACTCTTTTTCGTCTTACTCAACACATCAACCTTAAGTACACACTTATCACTTTATTAAGCATTCTATCATACATTGTCACTCCATGTATTCTTCTCAATGCACGCATAATTTATTCAGCTCCTCTCAGACTTCTTCCACGTCCACGTTTCACTCCCATACATCAAAGTTGGCACCAAAATACTTTTGTAGAAGTTCATCGTCGTCGATTTTGATTCAGATCGATTCAAGTATATATATGTTTTAGTATCCCATTGACTTTGTTTCCTATCGCTACACACCGTTCGATATCCCTTTTAACTTTTCCATCATCTGTGAAAATACTATCTTAATAACAGAATTCCTCAACTTACTACAATTCATATTTATTTGTGCTGAATTCAAAATATTTGAAAGAAAAATATTTATATACATGTAAGCTTAACTATATAAATAACTAAAATTAAGGATAGATATGATCAATTAAGATGAAGGAGCGATATGATCAATGAAAATTAAGGAAAGATATGATCAATAAAAATTAAGGAGCGATATGATCAATGAAAATTGAGGAGATATATGATCAATGAAGATTAAGGAGAGATATGATCAATAAAAATTAAGGAAAGATATGATCAATAAAAAATAAGGAGCGATATGAACGATGAAAATTAAGGAGAGATATGATCAATGAAAAGGAAAAAGAAAGCAGCTATTAAAAGTAAACAAAAAATCACGTAACACGCTGTTCAATGTCTCTCTTAACTCTTCCATCATCTGATAATATACTACCCAAATAGCATACATCGAACTTGGCATCAAAATATTATTGTGGACCATCATCTTAGTAGATATTGATACTATCCGGTTCGGGTGCACATGTTTTACTGCCTCATTGACTTTGTTTCCTAACGCTACACGCTGTACAATGTCTCTTTCAACTCTTCCATTATCTGATAATACACTCCCCACATAGTGGAATTCCTCAACTTGCTCCAAACTTTCATTGATATTGTCCGGTTGGAGAATACATGTTTTAGTGCCCCATTGACTTTATTTCCTAACGCTATACGCTGTTTGATATCAAAATAAAAAATAAAAAATTTTAATTTTCATTTTAAAACGTCTGGTGGATTTATTGCTGTGTATAAATTTCTTTCCACTGGTATATTTATTTATTTTTTTATCTAAATAGCCTTTTTTTTATTCTTTCAATGTATTCTTCCTCCAATCTTTCATTTTTCCCTCATATATCGCATTTACTTTTCCTTTCCCACTTTTCTATCACCATTACTTTGGATTAAACAACATTTATTCTTAGATCTTTCTCTTCGTATCTCTCATACAATTAACTTATCAAACTTTGCAATTCACCTTCACTCTCCATCAACACTACCATGTCATCTGCATACACCAAACCGCATACGTTCCCATTTGATATTTGTATGTCACCAATTGGTCATTGTAGTTCCTATAAACGGTATATTGCTATCAATAAACTTATTTTTTATTTATTTAGATGACCTCCGTGGCCTATTTGATAATACGCCTGTATCCCAGCCCGGATATGGCTGGTTCAAATTCCACTAGTTCCCAGATTTTTTAAAAAGGATTCCTGTCTGGTTTTCACTTTAACATATTTTTGGTTGGTTCGAATAGCTTGCCACATGGTAATAATCCCGCCAGGTTGTACTGTGTACAACGATAGTGTAATAAAATACAATAATTTATCTAGAATATGCTGTTATGGATTGGCGATGCAAAGAAAAATATTAGTGTTTACCTGAAAACTGTTTTACTATCATATAATTATTTTGAACTATTCAATTTTGCGTTTAATTTGACCTTAAAAATATGGAATCGCTTTATGGACAACCTACTTGAATGGCTCAATAAAGCATTTTATTCCTTTTTCTTCAAGAATAACAAACAAAGTATTGCTTTATCGTCCTAGGATGTACCGACACTTTCAATCCAAATATCCTTATATCCTTTTCATTAAAGGATATTATATTACATGCTAATGTACCCCCCGAGAAGAGAACCCGTCACATTCTGTCAGCAACGCCGCCTTTTAATTAAGCCACAGTAAGAAAGAAAGTTGAGTACTTTAACCATTAATTAGAAAATTCGCTAATGAATAACATGACAGCTTGTACCTCTAATAGGATGCTGCCCTCCGGATACGCGATATGAAAATGTATTTTTTTGATAAAACGTTGTAAGAATAAAAATAAAGCCTATTTGATGATTTTTTTAAATATACTAGTTGAAAGAAATTTATACATATCAATAAATCACCGAACATTATTTTTCATATAAAGTGAGATAACATCAATCAAAGGAAAAGGAAGGGATGGTGGAGAGGAAAGGGAAATCAGTAATGAAACACGTTATATTACTGACTAGAAATTAAGGGTGTTTTCAGTCGCTTCTTAAATCATGCCAAGAATGGAGTGAGTCTAATAGTGGTTTGTAACTGGTTCCAGAGTCTCACTACTTAGTCTCTGAAACAACCACCAGCTTGCTAGGATAAACGAGGGAAAAGGAAAATCGAACCCCTGCTCGTGGATTTAGCCTGTAGAATTACTATCCAGTTTGAACTGCGCTAGAGAACCTGGGTATCTCTTTATAGGTTCCGTGCAGAAATAAGGCGAACCAATAACAACATTGAGAATGTTATGTGATGGATCGATACTCTGTATCTGCTGTGTACATCTGTTCATGTGACACTGCCTGTAGTGCTCTAGAAGCACAATGTCTTCCACTAAAGAATACTTGATTCATGGCACACCTAGTATTATCCAGGTAGCCAAATTGTGGATAGAAGTAGTGTAGTACCTTTGAAAAAAAAATAAAAGAAGAATATGGAATTCTACAAAGTTAAAACCAAAACCATGATGGAAATAAACATTTGATTGCCAACAACACTTCAAAAGTATTTGTCCTTAGTTCAAAGTATGGTCAGCCATGTGTGTTTACTATTTTTTTTTTTTTTAATTTTACACATGACAAGAAATATAGTACATCATTGTGAAAACAAACAGGTAATTTAATTTGGACACACAATTTCAATGGATCTGGGTTTATTGTCTTTCATTTGTCGTGCCCCCAGTAAACTAGGATTTGGCCTGTATCTCACTGAGGATATATGGCATGAAAAAATAAATCGATACTTCTTTCCGATTTTCGAATTTATAAAACCATGTATTTTTTTATTATTTCGTAATGTTTTCTCAATGCCTTGAGAATAAAGACTGTAACTCTTACGAAAGATCAACCATCTTGAAAGTCAATCAGAAAATTATCTTGATTAAACAAAAAGAGGTAGACCATGTGCACTGGGAGATAGGCTATGTGCACACGTATTCAAAGTGAAGTGCAATCTTCGCTCCTCGAGAATCGTGAATCTCGAGGTAAGAGTTGAAGCACATACTCTCGAGGGGTGTGAAAAGTTTCTAATGAATCTCTTGACATAATTTCACTTTGACGTATTTCCAAGGATAAATTATGAAAGAACTTTATTTTTTTTAATTATTACGTTAATTTATATACCCCATCATTTTTCGTTACACATTTGTGACTTGGTCGCTGCAGTAGGAGGTGTGGTTCACTGATAATCACAGAGTGCATTGCTTGATCGCTTCGATGTGCCCACGTCTAGGTATACGCGACATCTCTGACAAGATTCAAGAGAGCAGGCTGCGATGGTATGGACACGTCAGCAGAAGACCGCCAGAGTATATAGGAAACAGGGCGCAGACACTTAATGTCTCTGGTAAGAGATCCCAAGGAAGACCCAAGCGCGGGGTGGTTGGGCGAGACATGAGGGACGCTGATATCGCTCCGAAAGATGCACAGGATCGGGCGAAGTGGCAGCGAATTATTGGAAAGACAAACCATCATGTGGGAATAATAATGCCGAGGAAGAGAGAGAGATGTGCCCACGATGTTATGGTAGACAAAATAAGAAACCATCAAGAGCGATCTACTATGGAAAATTTAAATATTCTTTATTTATTATGAGCGCGATGTCACTAAGTGACGAAGAAAGGAATTTCCCAAAAAAGCTCTCTCTCTCTCCGGTGACAACACACCTGACTATGAAAATAACATAATATATGTAGTAACTTAAGGTTTGATGTCACGGAAGAAGGGAAATTACTCGAACAAAGTAATTTTTTTTTTTATGATAAGCAATTAACCTAAACTAGGGTGATTTGTGCCACCAAATTGTAGTCATTATGCAATTGTATGAGTCAATATAAAAAAAAATTACAATTCTAGACAATTGAAAGTTTCAACTGTTCAAAATGTAACAATCGATCTATAAGTGGAAAAGTCTCTCGAAGAAAAAAGAAACGCAACATTCATTGGACGCGGTAAAAAGTTGGTTTTTAGTAAATCGAATGTCTCGCGAAAGATTACCGAAAAATACATGGTCTATAGTTCCATCATCCAGACCACACTCGCAGACGGAATTTTCAACAATACCAATTCTGTAAAGGTAACTAGTGAATATGCAGTGGCCCATCCGCAAACGACAAATAACAGACATTTCCGCCTTGTTCTTTCTTCTTGATATCTTACTAAGCGGCTTAAGGTCTGGAGATCAAACGACCCATCAAGTTGCCAATTTGATGGGTTGTAAATGTGTAAAACTATCTTTTGACGTCCCTAGATCATAACCAAGCATCATCAATTGCTTGTGAATTGTGATTTTCATATTTTCAGTATCTCATCAATCTTTGGTCCCGTAGAACGCTAATTATTCCTTATCAGTCTTTATTTGGTTGTCTTCAGTGGTAATCGGAGCGGACACTGTTTTAAAGTGTCGTATCACCATTACGATTTTTTTAAACTACATTTGACACACCGCTTACTGCATCGACACAGGACAAATGTTTTTCATCAAGCACTGCAAAAACAACTTAGTTTGTTCCATTTTCAAAATGATGATAAAAAATCGCTAGGGGTAACGACATCTATCGAAAAATATGTAACGACTTTCTATCCCAGGAGTCTCCAAACTTTTTAGCATAAGGGCCACACTGACTCCTCCACTAAGTCCCAAGGGCCAAGACCTAGCTAGCTCATCATACCAACATACTGAAATTTTGAATTACGCGCAAATTTTCGTATTAGGACTAGCCGGCGAGTGAGATATCTACGGCGCAGGGTGCGCGAGTGGACTCCGCTCCGTTCACAATTTCGGTTGGTACTTACGGTTGGCGTTGCGACATTTTTAAAGAAAAATATTTTAAGTCATCATTGCTGGACTTTTATAAGAGACTTCCACTCACACAGTTTGATCAGTTGCATAAATTTGCTCGTGGCTTTTTTTTCCGCTTTCGGCACTACTTATCTGTGTGAAAAAACATTCTCCAAAATGAATTATACAAAATATATTTACAGATCCAAATTAACTGATGAGCATTTGAAGTCGCTGCTGATAATTTCCACTAGTAAACTTGATCCACAACCGCAAACAATTGTCAGTGGAAAGTTACAGCTACATGAATCTCATTAATCATAATTATAATGTTTAATTTCATTATGTGAATTACCTATGTATGTCACTTATTGTAAGATTTTAGGATGAATTTCATATAATTAATTACAGTTATTATGTTCAATTTCATTATGTATGTCAGTTATTGTGTTTATTAATTGGTCGTTAAATAAAAACATCTGATTATTATTTTGTATGATTTACTTACATTGTAAATTTTACAATGTAATCAAAATAAACTATGACGGGCCGGATACCGGGCATATCCATCCCACGGTAGCGAGCCGGTTTGGTGGTGCTCGCGGGCCGTAGTTTGGAGACCCCTGATCTAGAGAATTCTCGACTTAGCTGAATATAATTATTTGGTTTGGCATTGTTGTACTACAAAGCACAAATGTAAATAAGGGCCGTTTTTTTAAAGTAACATATTTGTAGATTCTCTGGGAATCTAGGCATATGCTCGTGCTATCCGATGTTTCTTTGAACCAAGGCCCTATTACTCGTACATGCCATGTAAAGTGGCCATGGCGCGAGCGTTCTTTCTAAACGACATCTGGCGAAGTTACTGCTGTTTTATTCTAGACCCGAAGCGATACGCTTTCTTTTTTCAGTGGATGTGTGAAAAAAGAAAGCGTATCGCCTCGGGTTGTGGAATTCTGCCTACCGATGAATTTGTGGAATTCTGCCTACCGATGATTATTTAACAAATGGTTATTTATCACTTGTGGAATTCTGCCTACCGATGATTATTTAACAAATGATTATTTATCACTTGTGGAATTCTGCCTACCGATGATTATTTACCAAACATTTCAAAATATCTGGCGAAGTTACTGCTGTTTTATTCTAGACCCGAAGCGATACGCTTTCTTTTTTCAGTGGATGTGTGAAAAAAGAAAGCGTATCGCCTCGGGTTGTGGAATTCTGCCTACCGATGAATTTGTGGAATTCTGCCTACCGATGATTATTTAACAAATGGTTATTTATCACTTGTGGAATTCTGCCTACCGATGATTATTTAACAAATGATTATTTATCACTTGTGGAATTCTGCCTACCGATGATTATTTACCAAACATTTCAAAATATTTCATAAGGCCATTTAATAATTTCGTTTCCCTCTGATATGTTGTACATTTGGCAAATTATAAGTGAAGGTACAAATGCTTTTTCTAATTAATTATTATTTGCTTCCGCCTTCATAAGGTCGTTATTAAAAACGTATTGGTTTTTTCTTATTCAATAAAGTATTATATGGTAAATATATTTGCCAAAGACTAAACCTATAAACACATTTACATCTTAAGAACAAATCTAATTTATTTGTGAGTTGTTCAGTCAAACACTGTTTACTTCTTGAATCTTAGAAAATACATTTGTTTCTCATTGTGATGTCATGTTTATAAATTTTTAATAAAATAAATAAAACAATAGTTTTTTATTTTGTATTCACTTCTGTTTTAGTAGTGAATACAAAATAGAAACAGCGGTTTAGTAGTGAATACAAAATAAAAACAGCGGTTTAGTAGTGAATACAAAATAAAAACAGAGATTTAGTAGTGAATATAAACTAAAAACAGAGATTTAGTAGTGAATACAAAATAAAAACAGAGATTTAGTAGTGAATACAAAATAAAAACAGAGGTTTAGTAGTGAATACAAAATAAAAACAGAGGTTTAGTAGTGAATACAAAATAAAAACTCCAGCGATTTTTCGGCGAGATAAGAGGGGGATGGCGGGACAGTTAAGGAGATTATACAATAGATACATTATGTGAATTTGGCGTCTATTTCTAACATTCAATCAGTTCAATGCCTTCTGGTATGAAGTTATATGATCGTACTTACGTAGGTTGAAAATAAATCTTAGACACACATTTTGAAGACGCTCTAATTTGTCCAGCTGTTCTTCTGTAACATCCAAGTAACATACGTCCTCATAGTCCAGAATCGGAAAGAGCAGAGATTGTACGAGTAAAATTTGGTTTTAGTAGGTAGGAATCTTTGCAACACTTTAAGGGAATGAAGGCTGAAGAAGATCTTTCGGCTTACCTCATTTATTTGATCTCGCCATGAGAGAGTATTATCTATAAGCACTCCTAGGTTTTTAACAATTTTATGTAATGGTATGATAGAGCCATCAAGTAATATTGGAGGAGTAAGCCATGCTCCCCAGTCCACTCCGAGATCGATTGAAGGTTCGCATTTAAATTGTTCAAAGCTGCGTGAAAGAAATTTGGACCAAAAATAATATATATCTGCAGGTCAGATGATAAGAACATTTAAGAGACGATGTTATTGGGTTGATAAATATAGAAAAAAGGAGTGGAGAAAGAATTCCACCTTGGGGAACGCCCGCAGAGAGATCAGTCCATTCAGATATCCAACATTATATATACGAGTATATAGATATATTATATAATGTGGGAAACAATATTTTTCACAATAATAAATAAATTCAGGGAAAAAGCAATATACAATTTTTCTAGCGTATCAAATTTCTTTGCTTGTTCTTCCTGACAAACAATAATCGAACTACCGAATTCCAAAAAAATGTAATGGTATATATTCATGTTTTTTCATGTTATGTATTGATTTGAATAAAAATAGTTTTTATATATAAAGAAGTAGTATGGTTGTGTAGGTATTCAAATTGAAAACCTTGTATGGTTGTGTAAGTATGTTTGTCTAAGATTCATTTTCAACCTACGTAAGTACGATCATATAACTTCATACCAGAAGGCATTGAACTGGTTGAATGTTAGAAATAGACGCCAAATTCACATACTGTCTCTATTGTATAATATCCTTAACTGTCCCGCCACCCCCTATTCAATCAATCAATGTCACTACAGCCCATTGTAGGCCCCGGCCTCCTCCAGCTGTCGTCGCCATTCCCTCCTATCCTGGGATGCATTCCTCCAGCCCCTGATGCCAATCACGCTTGTATCACTCTGCACCCCATCCATCCACCTGAGCTTTGGTCTACCCACGCTACGTCTTCCTTGGGGCTTGGCTACCCTCTCTTATCTCGCCGAAATTTTTCAGCGTCTTTCCAATCGTGGATTAGCGCTACGCTCAAACAGAGATTGTTTATTGGCCTTTCCAGTTCACCGCTTCTCTTTCTTTACGTCGTCCTTTACTCTCACATGCAGTGAGGCTCTGGAATCAGTTACAAACCAATATAAGACTCGCTCCATCCTTGGCATGCTTTAAGAAGCGACTGAAAAACCTCTTAATTTCTAGTCAGTAAAATAACGTGTTACATTCCTGATTTTTCTTTTCCTTTCCTCTCCACCATCCCTTCCTTTCCTTTTGATTGATGATATCAAAGAGTGCGAGTTTACAGTTTGGGGGAGTAGGAATGTCGTGTGTGTAAATATTAAATAGACATGGTCCTAGTATACTGCCTTGGGGGACACCCATAGGGATGGGCCTGGCGGATGACGTAGAATGATGAGTGGTGACTGTGAAACTTCTATTGGAAAGGTAGGATTGAAGTAGTTTCACGAGATAGAGTGGAGTGCCAGTGAGGAGAAGTTTGTGAAGAAGGCCATCATGCCAGGCAGTATCAAAAGCCTTCTCGAGGTCCAGCAGTACTATGCCAGTACTTCTGTTCCTATTGAAGCCCATCGACACGTCTTCCATGACACGGGTAAGTTGCTGGACCGTGTTGTGTCTTGTTCTAATAAGTGTATTTATTATTTTCAAATGAATGATTTTCTCATATTCCCTAATTGCTTTAGTGAAAGTATACATTCACTTTTAATAGTTATCATTCAGTGTACAATCTTTAATATTTCTACTTTGATATAATATATGTTTTATAGCTGTGCTGCAAATTTTATATTTATTCGTATAAAATATATTGTATTACATTAACTCAGGCGTAGCAGCCCACGTGTTAATCATATTGCATGAAATCAGGCGTAACGTTTATTGCCTTCATGAAATATCAGAGAAAGTAGGAGAATTACGACTTGTTTAGCCCACTCATGTTCAATATACAGGGGTTGATTGTAGTTATGAGGCCTAAAAGCCTTTTATCAAAGCAATATTAAAACCATAATATTTTTATCATTTAGAATATTTCTCGATTTATGTCAAAAGGGAAAATCGAGAAAAAGTTATATATTGAAAACATATTCATATTGGTGCAATATTTAAATAAGAGTTGCAGCAAACAATAACATGAATTGTGCATTATATAATGTGTTGGGCATTCCAAAAGAACCAAAACTCACTGCTCATAGCTTGCTTCCAACATTAGGACTTATAACAAAACTTGAAGGTAGCAAAAAAATTTGAAAAATATTATATTCATGCGGTAGACACTTCTTCTAAATTTTTCTGTAGACTCTTAAGAGTGTGTTACTGCAGGATTGTCCTATGATGCTGAGCTCCAGCTATCTCTCCATCGTTTCGGGGGTCTCCCTGGCGGACACCGTCCATCCGGCACCCCACGCAGAGCTATGTATAGAATTCATTATCTGTACATGTTGGTACCAGTATCGTCGACGCTGTCGTCCCCATCTGATCACATCTTGGACCTCACAGACCTCTCGGATTGTGGTGTTCCTTACACGATCACACAAAGTCTTCCCAGCAATAGCGCCCAGAGTTTTCATTTCCGTTGTCCTTAGCATACTTTTTGTCCTGACAGTGTCCGCCCTCGCTTCGATGCCATATGTGAGGATAGGTCGCACACAGGTCTTATAAATGCAGTAGACACGTAAGGAAAAATATATATTATAGAATTAGGATTGAGAAGATAAAGAAATGAAGATGAGATGGAGAAAGGAGCATTGAGATGGTTCAGATGCCTAGAAAGAATGAATGAAGAAAGTTTTACAAAATTAATCTATGCGATAGAAGTATAGAAGGAATAGTATAGAAGAAATAAGATGTTTGGAAAGACCTTAACAAATGTAATAATACCTAACAAGATAAGTGGAAGCCTGGTCGAAAAGATCTTCCAATATCTAATGGCCAATTACTAAGAATATTCAGTAAGAAGACACTTGGATAATAAAGTCAGAAATAATATCCATACTCTCTCATTTAGAGACAATGGACAAATCTTTTCTGAACTTTATAGCATGATTGAATACGTAATCCCTGCTGGCACCCATATTATATATTAAAGAGAGCAACACTCCAAATGACATCTGACCAAATAATTTTATAATATTCTTAGTATTTATGTATCTGCGAATAATTTGGTGATACGAATTGGAAACTCAAAAATCTTATTTGCTTTATTGCAGACTGATTTGATTTGTAAATCAAACGATAAGTCACTTTAAAATGAAACACCCAAGTCCTTCGTTGCATTGTCTTAGACAGTTGTTGGTCATTTATTTATTTATTTAACACTTTTATTGCAATACAATCTGGCGAGCTTATTGCCAGGTGGCAATCTCTTCCAGCCAACCAGACAACAATAAATTAAGCAAGTTACGTGGTCGCATAAATCATTCAAATGACTATCCATCCTCACGAAATCCATAAACATATACATGAGAATATGCCCACGAGCCCCACAAAGACGGACAATCACCCGAACATTATTTTTCATATAAAGTGAGATATCATCAATGAAAAGGAAAGGAAGGGATGGTGGAGAGGAAAGGAAAAGAAAAATCAGGAATGAAACACGTTATTTTACTGACTAGAAATTAAGAGTTTTTTCAGTCGCTTCTTAAAGCATGCCAAGGACGGAGCGAGCCTTATATTGGTTTGTAACTGATTCCAGAGTCTCACTGCATGTAAGAGTAAAGGACGACGTAAAGAAATAGGAGCGGTGAACTGGAAAGGCCAATAAACAATCTCTGTTTGAGCGTAGCGCTAATCCATGATTAGAAAGACGCTGAAAATTTTCGGCGAGATAAGAGCCATTCATTAGATAACGAAAATAACTGGTTTTTTGTGCTTTGACAAAAAAAAAATAACAAGCCATTTTGATACGTTTTAAAGTTAATACTTCTTTAGAAGAATTTATTACGAATGCTCCATTCATATATTTTATTGATATCATCCAGGAGTTTCCTACATTCATGAACGTTCGATGTTTTAAGGAACAATTTTAGATTATCCACAAATAGTAAAACATTTTAGTGAGTTATGCTTTTTTTACATCATAAATGAAAACAAGAAAAAAACATTGGCCCTAGATTTGATCCCTAGGGAAAACCTGAAATAACATGGAATTGATTAAATGTAAATAACACATATGAAACAAACTGTTTTTGATTTCAAAATAGTCAGCAAATACGAGTATGCAACTTTAAAAGGGGTAAGTCACAGACAAACTTGGTTAATTTTCGAAGACATACGTTATGATTGGCTTTATCAAATATATATGCAAAGTCACTATATGCGCAGTCTATTTGTGTTTTTTCATTTAGTGTTTTAGCTATACAGTTGATGAATGAAACCAAATTTGTCTCTGTTGAGCGTTTAGCTCTAAATTCATGTTGACCATCTATGCACCAATTTAAGGGGACATACAGTCATGTACGAGTACATATAATTGATTAAAATACTTTTGTAAGAGCATAAAGAACTGTTACTGGTCGGTTATTCTCGACACGTGATCTCTGTCCCAATTTGTGATATTGAAGGGATTTTACAGAGATCTGGAAAAACGCTTGTTGAAAGAATATTATTGAAAATTGGAATTAATGGTGTGTTGAGTACATTTATGCATCATTTTAATATGAAGGTCAGAATAAAGTCTGGTCCATGGGCATTAGATTTCTTCAATCGTCTGACATATTTATTTATTTTATTTATTTTATTTATTTAATTTATTTTATTTATTTTATTTATTTTATTTATTTTATTTATTTTATTTATTTTATTTAATTTATTTATTTTATTTATTTTATTTATTTTATTTATTTTATTTATTTTATACATGACAAGAAATATACACCATTTGTGAAAAAAAAACAACAGGTAATTTAATTTGAACACACAATTTTAATGGATCTGGGTTTGTTACCTTTCATTTGTCGTGTCTTCAGTAAACTAGACTTTTGCCTGTATCTCACTGCGGACATATAGCATGAAAAAATAAATCGATACTTCTTTCCGATTTTTGAATTTATCGAACCCCGTTGTACATTCTCATCAACCTGACAAACAGTGACACTCAATTTCACATGTATACATCACGCGAAATCAAACCCCTCACACTTCATCACTCCAGATAGACCAAAAACATTCACCCCACAATGTACCGCACATAATCATAAAAGTAAAATAATATAAGTATAAAACAATAAAAAAACCCCACACTCAAGAGCTCACACAAACCTTTTCCTCAAGTCATTCCTCTTGCAAGCCCAAGTACTCAAACTCATGTCGCAATAACAACCACGCTCCAATCGACTGCCTAAATTGTTTTCCTCCCTTAGACTGCCTAAATTGCGCCAAGGCAAAGGCCTTTATTGAATTCGGTACCCTATTGTACGTCATGGGTGACAAATAGGCATATTGCCTTTGGGCAAAAATATGTTTTAACTCTAGGGATGGTGAACATTTGATCAGTTGCCATGCGTGTCATGTGTCTGCTGAGTCTGCATCTTCCCTTCCTCTGGATGATAGTGCCAGAGAATGGAAATGAGATGTAAATATTTGTTTGACATATTGGCAAATGTCATTTTCATTCACATTCTTTATAAAAATTCGGCTTTCACCATCAGAGTAATGTTGAAAAGCATCATCAGCACTACAAGATGGCATCATTATATGTCTACTATAATGTATAGTCACATTGTGAACCAGGCAATCTCCATGGATCTTCCTCGAATAACAACCAGAGGAAGACCAAATAATTCACGGGTGGTGCAAAAAGATAACCTGATGCAGGGGCACGGCCTGGGGGACGTAGTCCGGGACAGAAGAGCATACAACCTGAGGATGAGGAGAGCTGACCCAAACAGTCTTCGCAGACAATGAGTTGGGATGGAGCCAGGGAGAAGATAGTCAAATATGATTTGCAACGTGTTAATGTTAGAGATTCTGGTATAGTCCAGTTATTTATTCCTGCCGTTATGCAGATATGCTGTATCTGTTTCACAAGTATACAACTTCCACTGTTTTTGGTTATCCTAGCGGAGAGGGCTTAAGACAGGATTAAAGGAAACCTAACCCACTTCAAAAATATTCTGAATAGACTAGACTTATTTACAATATTCGTTTGTATTATTGTACAACGCTTTCGTTATATATAGTACAACTGGATGGTTATTACCAATCTTTTACAACCAACTAGAAATATATCATCGGGTTAAAGGATTTATCATATTTTCAGGCTTTCATTTCTTAATAATTGTATTCGAAAAAAAATTTAAATGTAGTATTTGATAACGATTATTTTTATCTAAATGGAAAGTTCAAAGTGTGTATTTATAGACCAAAAACAAATTCTATTTAGTAAATATATCACAGAGATGCAATATAGTTACAAAGAAATGGCACATTTGACCAAGTGACATGTGTGAAAAAAAAATATTTTGATTTCGCATTGTGCTATCACTGTCGTTGCTGAAATTTATAATCGAGGATCTCTTCGCCACTCCAACGTCAAACTTAAGTTGATCTTCCACCTCGATCATGTGATATTCTGTAAGAAAACAACTCGATCCTAGGTGC
Organism: Odontocerum albicorne; assembly: GCA_949825065.1. Classification (NCBI taxonomy): domain Eukaryota; kingdom Metazoa; phylum Arthropoda; class Insecta; order Trichoptera; family Odontoceridae; genus Odontocerum; species Odontocerum albicorne. Next base: position 5,811,918 of record OX463862.1, read on the forward strand.
GTACTCCCTTCCGCAGGTCTCACAGACATGTGGGTCCTACTGAGTCACCTGGAAATGTTGATGCGTGTTCGCAGCACGCTGACTGTTTCTCACACGTCTAGCTTTTGAGACGCCATCAGCCCGAAAACAGATGGCTTTCCTTCCTCCACGGTCCTGAGCCACCTACTTCCAGTCCTCAGGTTATCGAACTTTCTCTGCCCACCAACCTTTCGCTTGCCCGTGACCATTACTTGTTGCAGATATCTTGCATTTAAAAGAAACACCTTCGTGCCATTTTCACTCTAACTTTGATCTCTTAAGACTGGTCCCGCTGATCATTGAAGTGGCATCCCAGATATTACACAACTCGCTCGATAATTGTATTAGCTACGAGTATTCATATATTATTTATCTTGCATTTAAAAGAAACACCTTCGCGCCATTTTCACTTTAACTTTGATCTCTTGAGACTGGTCCCGCTGATCATTGAAGTGTTATCCCAGATATTATACAACTCGCTCGATAATTGCATTAGCTACGAGTATTTATATATTATTTATCTTGCATTTAAAAGAAACACCTTCGCGCCATTTTCACTTTAACTTTGATCTCTTGAGACTGGTCCCGCTGATCATTGAAGTGTCATCCCAGATATTACACAACTCGCTCGATAATTGTATTAGCTACGAGTATTTATATATTATTTATCTTGCCTTTAAAAGAAACACCTTCGCGTCATTTTCACTTTAACTTTGATCTCTTGAGACTGGTCCCGCTGATCATTGAAGTGGCATCCCTGATATTACACAACTCGCTCGATAATTGCATTAGCTACGAGTATTTATATATTATTTATCTTGCCTTTAAAAGAAACACCTTCGCGTCATTTTCACTTTAACTTTGATCTCTTGAGACTGGTCCCGCTGATCATTGAAGTGGCATCCCTGATATTACACAACTCGCTCGATAATTGTATTAGCTATTTGTATATTATTTATGAATATAAAAATAGCTAATGCAATTGTTGAGCGAATGAAACGTGGACATGGAAAATACTGAGAAAAGCTGAATAAATTCTGTAGAAATGTCTATATTGAGAAGAATACATAGCGACAATGTATGACAGAAAACGGAATGAAGTAAGTAGGGATAAATGTGAACTTAAGGCAGACGTGTTAAGTAAGCTGAAGATGGTTTGAACATGTGGAACGAATGAATAAAACAAGTATAACAAAACATATATACGAGTATAATGTAAATGTGAATGGAAGGCGTGTGAGAGGAAAACTAAGGAAAGTATGACTGGATCAAGTGAATGACATTCTGAAAGAAGAATACTTAAAAGTCGGAGAAATCGTAGGAGTTGTATGATACGGGTAAAGTCACTATATGAATGTACAAGAGTCTAAAGATGTGTGTTGAGATAGGAAAGTCTGGCGCTTTATTCTCTCTGCCTACTCCGGCAGGGAAATTGCGTGATGGTGTGTTTATACTTTTTGTAACACTGATTTTGTTTTCATTAGCAATAAAAATTCTTATTTAAATTTGATTAATTTTACTATTGGATGGTCGATAAAACACTGTATATTGTATTTTACGAGTAATTTGTTTAGACAAATACTGTTTATTCCACTTTATATAACGGTATAACCCTACCGGTTGAAGGTTTTTTTTCATCATTAAAGGAGCACAGGCAATACTGAATTCTGTTCGAACTGGTACCGACATACACACTTGTAACTGTAAAAAATCGAGTTGAGGATTGTGGGGGGAGAGAGGCTGGAGACAACTTTAGCAAGCAGCGGTGAGATCTTGGGAATGTATGGAATTGCTAGAGGTCCATCCCAATGCACTGACTTGGATATTTTTAGGTCCTCGAATCTGTCCAATTTATTTCCGTTACTACTGATATGCAAAAATTAGGCATCATTCATAGAAAATGTGTGGTTTTTCTCTGTGACAATAATTAGCCATTTCAGAATAAATTAGAGGATTTGTTAATGCGGATTTGTGTTCACTAAGTCTCTTTTCAAAAGATCTTCCTGTCTTTCCTGTATAGGAATTATCGCACATAAAAGTTTATACACACCGCTGTTGCTAAGTAGTCCATTTTGCCTTTCCCGTTAAATAGGGGTTTCTGAGATTGAAATTAGTGTTAAAAGCTGGCTTTATGTGACTTGGAATTTTCTTGTTACTTCGTTTATTAAAAAAAATAACTTGGTATTTATAGGTATGTTTACATGATTTTTAACGAATTTTATTTTTTAAAGCCATTATTTATAGCTATATCAAGAATTAGCTGTATCAAGTAGTACCTCTGTCTCTATTTATTTTTACTGGTTTCCAAAAAAATCTATACCACCCTTAAAAAAGGAGACAGCTACGATTGATTCTTCAGTCAGCATCCCAGATATTTATTATAGAGGACTCTCTCAACAATTTAATTATTCATATCAAGAGTTTACATTATTTATACGAAGAACAAATCTTATAACATTTACTAAATTTATATATATTCATTATCTCCATAAGGGTAGATTTCTATTTCGTCCGTGAAACATTAACTCCGTTAGCAGTTAATGGGGGATTAACAGAATCATCTGGTCAATTTGATGCTGTGGTCCAGTTGCTAAGACAAAGGAGTTGTTATAGATTATTATCAAATTAGATCCTTACCCCAAACGAATGAGGCGAGAGGCGCACCCCTTGTCCTAGCCCAGCATGAGCCGCCCGTATTTTGCCCTTTTTTTATTATAGGAATGTCAGCAGTTTCTCTTTTGATTATATTCGAAAAGTTTATGATTGTTTCCATTTTATTTGGCGAATAAAAAATATATCACCATTGTCTTTCTTTTATTATTTTGAATTCTTTTAAAACAATTACAGTTTTTATTCCGGGAAAGATTGAAATAGAATTATAAAAATGAAATGACAATGTATTTATTTATTTTATTTATTTAACAATCTGGCGGGATTATTGCCAGGCGGCAATCTTTTCCAACCAACCAGACAAAAGTAAATGAAGCAAGTTATGTGGTCGCATAAATCATTCAAATGACTATCCATCCCCACGAAATCCATTAAACACATACGTGAGCATATGCCCACGAACCCCACAAATACGGACAGTCATCCGAACATTCTTTTTCATACAAAGTGAGATATCATCAATCATAATGAAAGGAAGGGATGGGGGATAGGAAGGAATAGAAAAATCAGGAATGGAACACGTTATTTTACTAACTAGAAATTAAGGGTTTTTTCAGTCGCTTCTTAAAGCATGCCAAGGACGGAGCGAGTATTATATTGGTTTGTAACTGATTCCAGAGTCTCACTGCATGGACAGTAAAGGACGATGTAAAAAAAGAGGGGCGGTGAACTGGAAAGACCAATATACAACATCTGTTTAAGCGTAACGCTAATTTATGATTGGACGCTGAAATTCAGACGCTGAAAATTTTCTAACTAAGGTTACAAGGGCTTCTGAGGCCAGGGAAAGTTTTTCGTTTCAAAGTTGGTGCACTTGGCGTGTAGGTAGGGTCCTAACAGTCAGTTCGTTTGGTCCCGCGTGTTTGTCGGCCATTTTATTCAGTCACAGTAAATTCTTCCGATGGAGATGTCATCGTGCGCTCCCACCAACTCTCGTCCGTGCGAGACCCGCGCGGTCATCAGTTTTTTGACTTTGCAAAACAATACTGCCGCGAATGTACATCGGAAGCTCGTGGAAGTTTATGGTAGTGATGTGATGAGTCGACAACATGTCACGAAGTGAGTTAGGTTGTTCAGAGAAAGCCGTACTGATACTCACGATGAGGCAAGGCAGTGATTTCTGACGAAGTTGTGCAAAACATTGAAGAACAAGTGCAAAATTACCGCCGTGTGACGCTTGACGACCTTCACGAAGAACTTCCTGACATTTATCGAAGTCTTCTTGATAATATTATGTCGGAAAAACTTGGTTACAAGAAGTTGTGTGCTAGATGGGTGCCCAGAATGCTCACACCGGAGCACCGTCAAAATCGCGTGAATTTTTGGATCGTTTTGCACAGGAGGGAGAAGCTTTTCTGGGCTCTATCGTGACAGGGGATGAGACGTGGGTGTTTCACTACACCTCAACAATTTTCCAACGATCAGGAGGTCGAGGAAGCTGTGAAGAAGTGGCTGAAAGAGCTGGCGGTGGAGGTCTATGACAGTGGCATACAAAAGCTGGTGCCCCGACTACAGAAATGTCTCGATCTCGACGGCGATTACGTTGAAAAATAGTTAAATATATTTGTGAAGTATCCTGTGAATTTCAATTAAATACAAGTATTTTTCGATCCTACATAAATGTTGTAACCTTACTTTCTGGATGACCCTCGTATTTTAATTTTTTTTTTTAATTCCGTACACTGGCATGATTATTTACATTACTGAAAATAATTACGTAAATGTAATATACGTTTATTGCAAATAATCCCCGCCTTCATCACTTTTTGAACGTTGAGTCATACGAGTACAATAGTAATTTTAAAAGTAACTAAGTCACGAAGCTTACAAGTTAATTTTTTTTCAAAAAACAAAGAAAATCAAAAGCATTTTAGAATTTCCAAGGCAGAAAATCGACTTAACATAATTTTGCTTTCATTTCGAATCCATTAAACAAAAAATCAGGACCGGTACGACTTTAAGCGATTTTTCTTTGATTGTCTTATATACTGTTTCTTTTATAATATACATAAAATTTAATGTATTATATATTAAAAAAGAAACAGTTTATTTAGCAGATTAAAAATATTATACATTACTCAATATAGATCAGTAAAGTGCAAAGAACAAAATTCACACTAAGGCGTTAAATAGTAAAAAAAAACATTTGAAATGGAGATATAAAATAAAAACTCACAAAATTCAAGGAGAAAACGAAAACAAAACATTAAAAAGCTACTCGAGTCTATCGTAGAAAGTACTTATTTAATCGTCTCGTAATGCAGTAATTGCGTAGCCAAGTACTTACGAGTATTTAATCGTCTCGTAATGCAATAATTGCGTAGCCAAGTACTTAATTAATCGTCTCGTAATGCAGTAATTGCGTAGTCAAGTACTTATTTAATCGTCTCGTAATGCAGTAATTGTGTAGCCAAGTACTTAATTAATCGTCTCGTAATGCAGTAATTGCGTAGTCAAGTACTCTTTAATCGTCTCGTTATGCAGTAATTGCGTAGCCAAGTACTTACGAGTATTTAATCGTCTCGTAATGCAGTAATTGCGTAGCCAAGTACTTAATTAATCGTCTCGTAATGCAGTAATTGCGTAGTCAAGTACTATTTAATCGTCTCGTAATGCAGTAATTGCGTAGCCAAGTACTTACGAGTATTTAATCGTCTCGTAATGCAATAATTGCGTAACCAAGTACTTACGAGTATTTAATCGTCTCGTAATGCAGTAATTGCGTAGCCAAGTACTTAATTAATCGTCTCGTAATGCCGTAATTGCGTAATCAAGTTCTTATTTAATCGTCTCGTAATGCAGTAATTGTGTAGCCAAGTACTTAATTAATCGTCTCGTAATGCAGTAATTGCGTAGTCAAGTACTATTTAATCGTCTCGTTATGCAGTAATTGCGTAGTCAAATACTTATTTAATCGTCTTGTAATGCAGTAATTGTGTAGCCAAGTACTTATTCAATCGTCTCGTAATGCAGTAATTGCGTAGTTAAGTACTTATTTAATCGTCTCGTAATGCAGTAATTGCGTAGTCAAGTACTTATTTAATCGTCTCATGATAAAGCATCGTGACTTCCGTGATAATCTCTGACGACTCTTCTCCATCCATCCCTGCACTTTAGCCAAGTACTTATTTAATCGTCTCGTAATGCAGTAATTGCGTAGACAAGTTCTTCTTGAATCGTCTCGTAATGCAGTAATTGCGTAGTCAAGTACTTATTTAATCGTCTCGTAATGCAGTAATTGTGTAGCCAAGTACTTATTTAATCGTCTCGTAATGCAGTAATTGCGTAGCCAAGTATTTATTTAATCGTCTCGTAATGCAGTAATTGCGTAGCCAAGTACTTATTGAATCGTCTCGTAATGCAGTAATTGAGTAGTCATGTACTTATTTAATCGTCTCGTATTGCAGTAATTGTGTAGTCAAATACTTATTTAATCGTCTCGTAATGCAGTAATTGCGTAGTCAAGTACTTATTTAATCGTCTCGTAATGCAGTAATTGCGTAGCCAAGTACTTATTGAATCGTCTCGTAATGCAGTAATTGAGTAGTCATGTACTTATTTAATCGTCTCGTATTGCAGTAATTGTGTAGTCAAATACTTATTTAATCGTCTCGTAATGCAGTAATTGCGTAGTCAAGTACTTATTTAATCGTCTCGTAATGCAGTAATTGCGTAGCCAAGTACTTATTTAATCATCTCGTAATGCAGTTATTGTGTAGCCGAGTACTTGTTGAATCGTCTCGTAACATCGTGACTTCCGTGATAATCTCTGACGACTCTTTTCCATCCATCCTTGCACTTTGTGGCTCGAAGTGCAGTTGTTAAGTGTAGTCTAGTTGCGGCTCTCACTTGGTCAGTCTAATGCATCGGAATTCTTCCTCTTATGCGTCGTCTTTCCACGCCTCCAATAATCACAAACCTCTACGAACTATCTCCTTGGCCAACAGCAACGTGCCCAAATAAACAGTAAACTCGTGGAAGGCATACTGTCTACAATTTGTAAGTTATTCTCAGTTCTTTGAGAATGGAGGCGTTAGTTCGCCTTATTGTCCATGGGATAAGTAATATCCTTCATCAGCATCACATTTCATACGCATCTATTCTACGTCTCTTGTTTGCTCTCAAAGTCTACATTTCCGCGCCATACATGAATATTGCGAAGTCGAGAGACTTTTCATTTGATTGGGTAAAATAAGAGAAACTGTGACATGTACTTGTTGAGATGGGAGCACCAGCACACAAAGTAAACCTTATTCAGTCACTGTACCAACACAGTTCTGCAATAATCAACGTTAAAAACATCAAGTTTTAACTATTTAAAATGCAAAAGGGTGTGCGACAAGGATACATCATCTCTCCCAATTGGTTTAACTTATATGGAGAATATATTATGATGAGAGCATTTGACGATTGGGACGGCGGGATAACTATTGATAGAAAAAAGCTCTGAAATCTGAGATATGCAGATTACATGACGTTAATTGCCACATCAAAAGAAGAAATGGCCACGCTCCTTAAAAAATTGGAACGTAAGAACAAGCTATTGCGCCTGGAAATCAATAAGTCAAAAAATAAACTTATGATAAAAGACCGCAGTAACAAACGTATCACAAAATAGTGTGAAACATGGTCTAGAAGTGGTTACTGACTTTATTTTCAGTATTACCAACAAAGAGGGTGCAGGCTGAAGGGAAAATAAGAACTGAAATAGAAGTAAAGGCGACGTCAAAGCTGAAAATATTTATATTGTTAGTTGAATTTAATTCATTGTATTTGATTTTTTTTTGCTTTCTCTACTAAAAAGATATATAAATTCTGTATTATTATTTTGGAAGGTGTATATATTGGGTGTTAACATAAGTTGTGTCCGTTTTTGTCCAATTTAAAAATGAGCACCAAAAGTAAAACAAAATGGTAAAAGTTATACGTCATTCGAAAGAATATTTTCTACTCTACAAGATATTGTGTTTGCTTTTACGTTACATATATTATTTTATTTAATTACAAGTCTTCAACATGGAATGTCGAGTGAACGAAAGTGAGCATTTTCGACACTTCCTTCTGTTCGCGTTCAATCGAGAGAATAAAGCTGCCAACGCTGCTCACGATATTTGCGAAGTGTACAGTGAATATTCTATGAATGAAAGGACAGCTCGTCGATGGTTTTTGCGTTTCAAAGACGGTAATTTCGACCTGAAAGACATGGAGTATTCCGGACGACTAGTGGACATCGATGAGGACCGCTTAAACTATATTATTCATGAAGATCCCCTTCAAACCACCGTAGAATTGGCTGAGCAGATGAATTGTAGTCGCATGACTGTATACCGCCATCTTAAATCAATGGGAAAAGTCCAGAAGTTCAGCGCTAGGGTTCCACATGTTTTGAGTGAAACCACAAAAATCAACGTTCGACAATTTCTGCTGGTTTGCTCGCGCGTCATTGAGCTACGCATGGCCACAAGCAAAGGTTCCTTTACCGCATCATTACTGGTGATGAAAAATGGTTTGAAAATAGTGATGAAAAATGTTTGAAGGGGATCTTCATGAATAATATGGTTTAAGCCGTCTTCATCGAAGTCCACTGATCGTCCGGAACACTCCGTGTTTCAGGTCGAAATTACCATCTTTGAAACGCAAAAACCATCGACGAGCTGTCCTTTCATTCATAGCATCTTCACCGTACACTTCGCAAATATCGCGAGCAGCTTTGGCAGCTTTATTCCCTCGATTGAAAGCGAACATAAGGAGGTGTCGAAAATGCTCACTTTCGTCTACTCAACATTCCATTTTGAAAGCTTGTAATCAAATAAAATAACATATATAACGGAAAAGCAAACACAATTTATTGTAGAGCAGAAAATTTTCTTTCGAATGACGTATAATGTTAACCGTTTTGTTTTACTTTTAGTGCTCATTTTTAAATTTGATAAAAAAACGGACACAACTTATTTTAACACCTAATACAAAACTTCATTTTACTACTGTAATATGTAAAGAAAATTCAAGTGTCATTTATTTTTAATCAAATGTAATCTCGTCAAAATTATTTAATTCCTTACCTAACGCCGGCCCAGCACATTGTGTTGCATGCAAGCAATTTGGTAAGGAAACTTCGGTCTAGAGATTGCCAGTTGGGCTTTCGTGAGATTTACCCTCCGATAATATGGTGTGCTGTACAGGAATACGCAATTTTCAGGCGATAACGTCACAGACTGAAAGACTGTAAAGGTCTGAAACTTCAGGAAAGCACTGTGCGTGGTGTGGGGCGTCGCTTTGATTTTCTCCAATGGTTTGACCTTAGAAACTGTAAATAAATCTTCGCTTTTTCAACAGTTTATCCACGAATCGGATTCCAAGGATTTGAAAAACACTGTGTGAAATTTGGTAAGAAGCGTATAAATAAATGGTTTTTGAAAAATTTTATGAATTAAAAAGACAAAATTGATTTTTTTATATTGTGTTAGCCGTTTACTAGAAAGAACGGTTGGCACAAATTTTTTTTGAAGTTTTTATCCATTTTTGGAGTTAGATAATTATATGTGAAAAAGATTATTTACTTATAAAGCAGAGATTGAGGCAAACGTGGGTAGATTTTTAACTTCTAAAGACACTAAGTTTTATAAAAGTGCAATTTACAAACATAACATACCAGTAACATAACATACCAGTAACATAACATACCAGTCAATAATATTGGATTTGACTCCCGACTAAGAGTGACCGTCTGCTGTTGAGAAAGTCTACCCTTTAAGCAATGATATATAAATTGTCTTTTAATTTTTAGACAATGTGCTCAATAAAGTGCAACAGCTTGCACATAATAAACCAATATACGCACAGGTGTCTTCCATCCAAAAGATAGTTGACAAGCATCCATAATGACGATTGATATCTCATCTAACATTACTTAAGAAGATGAAGACGTTTTTAAGTTTTTTTTACTAAGCCTCCAATGCCCAGCTAAACAAACTCCGTGACCTCGTTGATAAGACATATGTCATCTGACTTAGAGGTCATGGTTCGATTTCCATTAGAACTTAGATTTTTTTTTAAAAGGGGTATTTCAGGCTGACTTTCACTCAAAGCCTTATTTATAACTTTGTATTTACACTTCGTTGCATACATTAAAACTTGGTGGGGTTATTACCAAGTGGCAATTTCTTCCAATCAACCAGAATTGTGTTAAAGTGGCCTTAACTGAAAGCCAGAGTGGAATTCCTTTAAAAAAAAACTGGGTTCTAGCGGGATTTGAACCCACAACCTCCGAGTTGGACGACAGGCGTCTTACCAACTAGGCCATGGAAGTCATCTTTCTGGTTGATTGTAAAAAAAATGCTACATATCAATAATCTAACAAGGTTGTACTGAATACAAAGCTGTTATACATAATTCGCTATGGCGCTGTGTTATGCCATGTTTACACAAGATTAGTACTTATCGTTTGTACTAAACTGCTTAGTGGCAAGTGAGAAGAAATCGTTTACACGTTGGTGTTAGGAAGAGGTATTAGTAGCACGACATCCGTCCGGAATAGATAACCGCCGCCGCCTTGTTTTGAGAAATGTGTCCAAATACCAAAAAAAGGACGAACACGTGCGTTCACTTGTTGTTTCAATTTGTCACTAAACACTTGCCGCGGCTGTTTAGACGACTCTGCAAGTGACAAGGGCTTAGTTGAATTGTGGCGGGGGTAGCGGCTTGCCGCTTAGTAAATAAGTCAGCCTCCTATTCACTTGCACTTGCCAGATTTACTAATGTTTAGTACTAATCTGCTTGTTTACACGTGGATACAAGTGCGAGTGACAAGTGCTTAGTTGAATTATGGCGGGGGTAGCGGCTTGCCGCTTAGTAAATAAGTCGGCCTCCTATTCACTTGCACTTGCTAGATTTACTAATGCTTAGTACTAATATGCTTGTTTACACGTGGAGACAAGTGCGAGTGAGAAGCACTAATGACAAATACCAAGCTAGTGTAAACGTGACATTAAAGCTGCCAGACATGATTTTTTAAATAGTTGCGGTATCGAGACACGAGCTGCAACGCCTTTGAGAAGATGTTATCATCTAAATGGCGTTGTATAAAATATTTCTTTGAAAAAAAAAAAGGAAATATTTATTAATAGTGATTTTTGTTCGATTAATTAAATTGTATTGCGTGCCTCACGGTGCTTGATGACCGGTTAAAATGTTTCTTTAAATTAAATTCAAGGTACTTTTTTTACTTTCCCAAAATTTATACTTACATTAAAACTAGATCTACGTTTTGTAATGCGCGACCCAAAGTTGTGTAATAATAGCGATGCGGAGAAATGACGACATAATAAATTCGCGAATTACGTGCTCAAGAATAAATCTCGGTAACAAAGAAAATTAAAGTAAAATTTTAAATAATTTCACCTTCATCAGTTAAGTACAGAAGCAATATAATGTCATTACGAGTGGTTAATTCGTTCATTATTTTAGTACTCCTCAAAAAATGTTGAGCGATGCGAAATATATTAAAGAATGTGGCCGGGACACAATAATCAGCCTAAATAATCGATTCTTAGATTTCAGAAACACTGGAGTATGCATGGAGCTCTCAGTTCGTCTTCGCATGTGTTCGCAATACTTCCGTACGCGAAGAGGCAATAATTATCGTGCTCGTCTAGCGAGTGCAAGTTTTGTTAACAGACGAACACTTTAACCCTTCCCTTACGGTGATAAAATTGAAACGCGTGCTCCGGTGTTGGGTAGTGAGTACGCGATAAAAAATTAGCGATTTTAAATTGGAAAAATAAGAACATTCATAGATAATCCCCTTAATTCATTATAATTGAAGTTAAAAATTATAATAATTGAGATTTATTTGCTGAAAACATTAAAAAACCATCTGGCACCGCTCACGGAACGGGCGTAGATCTAGTCTCGTTGCCAGCCCAACAGCTACTGCGGCGCGGCAGGGTTGGTGGCTAGCCCGGGCGTGGCTTACACTTGCGAGGTTGAGACAATTGAGCTCCTCGCTATTCAATGAAGTATGCAAAAGTGAGATGCGAATATAGTGTCGCGCTTCCCGCATACTCTTCACCTATCGTCAAGACCCAAGATCGAGGCACTCACAGCGTTTAAATGCGATTTTGTTTCCGATATTCAGAAAATACTTACGATGTAGTCGATAAATTCTGATTATTATTAATATTATTTTTTAAATCAATGCGTAAATGTATTATGGAAGAAAACCTAAAATATTAACCTTGTATTTATTATATTTATAGAGATATTAATGGTTATTAGAAGCAACGTGTAAAAGATACCCAACACAGGGAAGGAAAGGTTAACTAGACTGGGTCCCTTTTTTTTAAATTTAATTTCATGGAAGACAAGCGATTCACCAATTACGCCACGGTGAGACGTTCAAATAATGATCTAAGAAACAAGTGATTTGGAAACCTTGAGAATTTTTTTTAATAACCGTTCCTTCTAATTAAAAATTTTGTACCGAACTTTGTTAAACATAAATCATTTTATAAATGAGGATTATCATTGCCTTCTGCGTGTTTTAATTTTTAAGCAAAATATCTCCTTGTTTTAATTTCAACTGTGAATTTAGCGGTTTCATTTTGAACTGTGAAAAAAGTGTATAATTTTCAACCGGGAAGTAAAAGGTGTAATCTTCAACTAGAATAAAACGGTTTCATCTTCAACTGGAAAAACATTTTGAAGATGCTGTAATTTGTCCGGCTGTTCCTCTGTAACATCCAAATAACAGACGTCCGAATAGTAAAAAAAAAACGGAATTTTTGTATTAAACAGAATTATTCAAGTATTTTAAACGAGTTCGCGAAGTTTCATTTAAATATTCTTTGTATTTACTATAATATAAAAAAATATTAAACCTTTTACAGAAATCTAAATTCCTCAAAGACAAGTCAGGCATTGGGAAAGTTTGTATTGATATTGATCGGGTCTTAAAGTGTTATGTTTTATAATCAAATCAAGAAGTGACAACTGTGAAATAATAATTTTTTGTCAATCTTACGATTAGTAAATATGGAACGTTACATGAAAAAATATTGAAATATTAAAATCGAATCAAGAAGTGACAGCTGTGAAATAATATTTGAAATATATAAATTCTCTAATTATGACATTAATGATATGTTTTGTAAAAATAATATATGCATTATATGTAAAAATATTACAATAATAAAATTAATTGAATGTAAATATAGGGTGTCCCAATAAGAGCGCCGGATTTCAATTCCGCGTTTTTTTTTTTAAATAAAATTGGCAGTTCTAAAAATTTCATGTGTGCCATTTGTCAATCTTACGATTATTAAATATGGAAACGTTATATGAAAAAATATTGAGTTGTTGCAAGGAAAATTTCCAGGTCGTGTAATCTTATGAAATGCAGATTTCAAGGTAGTGTAATCTTATGAAATGCAGACTTCCTGGTCGTGTAATCTTATGAAATGCAGATTTCCAGGTTGTGTAATCTTATGAAATGCAGATTTCCAGGTTGTGTAATCTTATGAAATGCAGATTTCCAGGTCGTGTAATCTTATGAAATGCAGATTTCCAGGTCGTGTAATCTTATGAAATGCAGATTTCCTGGTCGTGTAATCTTATGAAATGCAGATTTCCAGGTCGTGTAATCTTATGAAATGCAGATTTCCAGGTCGTGTAATCTTATGAAATGCAGATTTCCAGGTCGTGTAATCTAATGAAATGCAGATTTCTAGGTCGTGCAATCTTATGAAATGCAGATTTCCAGGTCGTGTGATCTTATGAAATGCAGATTTCCAGGTCGTGTTATCTTATGAAATGTGATTTGACACCATGCGACTTCTTTCTTTGAGACTTTTTTTTTTAAATTGTCAAGTGATGGATAGCTTGTTCGGAGTTTCGGTCCGATGGTAGGACACCTTACTCCTTCATCGGATAAGTTCTGACTGTTAAGATATTTATTGGAAATTTTTGGATCTTTTTGGGAATCGGGAAAGGATAGGTTTGTGGTAATTGTTTTGATTTTATGAATGATGATGAGAAATTATAAACGATTAAATACATATATAAATATGATGATATGTACATAATATTAAATACAAATATACATAAATTTGTGTCGTCACACACTGTTTTATATTGAATGGGTGGAAAAAAAAAAAAAAAAAAAAAAAAAAAAAAAAAAAAAAATGAATTGTGAATAAATTATAAGAATGAATATAGTATATGTAGATAAGTAAATGAGTGGGGAAATGTGTGTGACTTTTATAAATATATTAAGGTGTAGAAAATGTTTATTGAAGGTGAGAAATGCGGTTGCCTATGGGGGTAAACTGTCTGCCGGAGGAATTATCGATGATGGGGTGTTCAGAGTGACAATCGGGGGGTCATTTGGGGGGATGATTAGAGTTAAAGAGGGGGGGGGGTCGGGGGGATGTTTCGCAATATTGATTTCGGACGAGTGTATGTATATGCCAATAAACCATAAACAATCCCTGAGTTTAAGGCGGAGATCCAACGTGTAATTGCTACAATCGACCCACAATTATGCAACAATGTTATCTTAAATTTCATCAAAAGAGCAAGGGTTTGCCAGCAGGTCTGCGATGCACATTTGCCTGACATTTTGTTCCATACATTTGTTAATACAATAATATATTTGTTCTTTACAACGAACTTAAAATATTATTACTTTTTAAATAAATAATGTGTTTACTTCAAAAACTAAACTAAATCCGGCGCTCTTATTGGGACACTATACGTGAAGATGCTGCCGTTACCTATCAGATTGATAATATGTAATTACTATAGAGCAGTGCGACAAAAACAATTTTAAATTAAGAAAAAAATACAAGTGTTTTTAAATGTTCATGTTTATTGGTATCAATGTAATAAATGAACATGGGAATTATGTGTGGAAAATGATGTTGATGAAATGCCCACCTCGGCTCTTGTAACTGGTGACGACTCTTTGAGCTAAATCAATAACGGATTCACATAAATTTTTATTTATTATTACACATGATAAGAAATATACATTATTTGCGAAAAAACAACAGGTAATTTAATTGGCATATATTATTTTAATGGATCTAGATTTGTCGCCTTTCATTTGTCGTATCCCCAGTAAACTAGGCTTTTGCCTGTATCTCACTGAGGATATTTAGCATGAAAAAAATAAATCGATACTTCTTTCCGATTTTTGATTACACAAAAACAAAACCCCGTTGCACATTCTCATCATCCTGACAAACAGTGACACTCAATTACAACTGGAAACATCATACGGAATCAAACTCTTCACACATCATCACTCCAGAAAGACCAAACCGGTTCATCCTATAATATACCGCACACAATCATAAGAATAAAAGCAAAAACAAAAGTAAAACCAAAAATGAACCCAAAATGAAACAAAAATAAAACCAAAAATGAACCCAAAATGAAACAAAAATAAAACCAAAAATGTTCATCCCATAATATACCGCACACATAAAAATTAACACAAAAATATACAGAAACGCAAATACAAAACAACAAAAATCAAAACAACAAGAAGAAACCCACATTCAAGAGTCCACACAAATCTTTTCCACACGTCATTCATCCTGAAAGCCCAAGTACTCAAAATCAATGGATACGTATATCTGCAAGGACACTAGTGATATTGGATTTAAGGTCATCGATATTTTTTTTATTATTGGCGTACACTAAAGATTTAACATAACTCCAGAGAAAAAAATCTAAAGGGGAATCAGACGATCGTGGCGACCAATTCATATTTCCACGACGAGAAATTACACAGTCGGAGAACTTTTCTTGCAATAAAGCCATTGTTTCATCTGCAGTATGACAAATAGGCCCATTCTGCTGAAACCACATGTTTTTCAAGTACAAATCGTTCAATTGATACCAAAAAAAGTTTGAATCATGTCACGATATCGATTTCTATAGACCGAAGGTATTATTTCATAGAGTGGCGCTACAAGAACTGCAATTTAAAATTTACCACAATTTTTCAGCTGTTAAACGTGTAACATTCAACATATAATGGGCATACGTCATTTACATAATCTATAAATTAATCATGCACGATTGCAAACCTAAATTTAAAATTGCAGTTGTTGTTGCGCCACCCTATATCATTAAATTTTAGTTAATATGACAACACATTATGCACATAAATGCGACCTGTTTAGTATTTTTGATGTTCGAGAGATTATTTCTTATAGTTATGTAACAGATTTGTGTCCACCTGAGCACATAGCAAACAGTCAACTGTCTTTTCAGTCGACGTTTCCAGATTTACAGGACTAGCAAGTTTATGGAACAGGCATTATAATGATTAATTCGTTACTGAAATAGCCCGGGCCCATAATTTATCTGATAAGCTGTAAATCTCGAGTACTTTGGCGAGTTTTGGCAGGGCTTCCTCTAATCAGGAACCCTGTCTTTAAACTCCCAGGCTGTCTTCCAGAATCTTCTGATTAACTTGCGGGAAAGTGGGATATTTAAATCCCAAATAATTCTGTATCCCAAAGTTAAATCAGTTTGACTAAAGTTTTATTAAAAGCATAACTTAATTTATGTGACCTTAGAACTTTATCTCGAAAAAATAAACGTTGACTTAAATACCGAATGTTTCACAACTTATTATAAAAGTCAAGGAGTTCTGCGATAATTTAGATTTTATTTTAAACTGAGGGAAGGCAAACCATTTTACGTTTTAATGGAAAGACAAATCATTTTGTAATAAACCTCCATACAGGATGGCCCCTGAAAGGCCACAAAAACACATATAAATTGTTGAGGGCTAGGTGTTGAAATCTAATGGCGTACTACAGGCGCTGCTGAGTATCTAAGGGAAGCAAAACTTGGACCATTTGAATATTGTATGGAAACATTTTTAAATCCAGTTTCAAAATCTTCTGAAGTAATGTTCTGGCGATGCCTTGTTGAGCAGAGCGACGACGGGTAGAGGCAGATGGATCCTCAAGGACACTCTGCAGTACAGCTTCCACCGTTGCGTCAGTGCGCACAGTGCACTTATGACCTCTTCTCGGAAGATCGCTAACTGATCCAGTTCTTTCAAACCGGGTGATAAGGTTCCGAATCACGTTATCGCTAGGAGATACTCTGACATTAAAATGTTGCCGGTATTTTCTTTAAGTTTCAATAATTGATCTTTCACTGGAATAGAAAAACCCGATGAGTTTTACTCGTTGCTGGACATCATATATTCAATTCAATTCACCCTTCTTTTAAAGCTCCACAAGGGAGCATACGGAGGCCACCAGTGTTCTCAATTCAGAGCGAGTTTGGGTGGTGTTGGTAATCTCCCTCCACGACATTCCTAACGCTCTGACTTCCTTGTCATAGGAACAGTACACCGTGAAAGAGGGTCTTCCAGGTCGTCGGGACCCCAATGTACAGAATAACAGCGCTATCTTCGGCCAACTATCATCGGGCATTCTCAGAACATGTCCCAGCCAGGACCATCGCCTCTCCCGAATTACAGAAATGACAGACCCCTGCCGGGTGCGCCGGCGTACACCGTCGTTTGTTATGTGGTCATACCACCTGATTTCCAATATCCTCCTGAGTCACCTGTTTTCAAAACTAAGTGTCTTGCACTCCTGAGCCTTGGTGAGATGCCAAGATTTACAGCCGTACAGGAGGATCGGGATGACACATGCGTTAAACAGGCGGCATTTTGTTGTGACGCTGAATCCAGTCGCCTTCCAAATCCTATCCATGTTGTTGAACGCCCCGCTGGCAGCTCCGATGCGGATGAGCAGCTCCGTCCGGAGATCACCATTGGAGGTGATGGTGGCACCCAGGTATCTGAATTTATTCACCTGGGAGATCCGGTTGCCGTTAATCATCATCGGCGCGCTTCCATCCGGACATGCATCGTTGCACATGTATTCTGTTTTACCAGCGTTGACTCGAAGGCCGAAGTCATATGTTATATAACCATTTTAATTTTCAAGGAATGTTCTATGATCTGTAAAAAAATATAAAAAAAATATTGAAAATGAACAAGATATGACTTTTTCAAACCCTTCCGTCTTTCAGTGACCACCCTGTATAACAACTTTGAGAGACATTGCTCGCATTGAATGTATGATTCAAGTAGCCTACTGACTTGATTCTCAATCACAACTCGCCATTCAATAACTCGTATCTTTCCACATTTCCATCAAACACTTAGACGCAGACCATTCTACACCACAAGACCAGCCACTCTGAAAGCCCTGCCACTATACCCTACCCTATTGATTCGATTCAAAACAATCAATTTATTTGATGAAGACGAAATCAACCTTAAAATTCTACTCTTTTCCGAAGGAATATCTCTCAGACAGAGATTTGAAAGATACAATGGACACATCCCAATAAGAGAATATCTCTCAGACAGAGATTCGAAAGATACAATTGAGATATACCATTAAAAGGACTTAAATACAAAGAGAAAAAGTTTCAAAGTACCTACTTGTAATTCGTTTACGGCACTTAAGCAAATTAACGTAGGCATTTTTATTAGAGAAATTATTCATTTTTGTGATTAAAAAAGCAAAAATGGCTTTATTAATATATTTCATCTCTCGAATTATTGAAATCTTCTCCTTTTTCCTTTATATTATACAATTAAATGTCGAAAAACAGATACGAGAATATAGATGCGGTAGAAAATTCATTACTAAAGCAATACCCGTGGATATAATCAGGAATTGTGTCAGAGGTGGTCACGCCACGTGCAAGGGATATATCTGTGGGGTGGATTGGATATATGAAGGCTATTCTATAGACCAGGGGTGGTAAAGAATTTAATCGATTTAACAAAAATTTGAATTTTCTTTCAAGTAAATTAATAATACGTTATCCGGAAAGTAGTTTCGTATTTTCAGGTCAAAATCAAATACAGTTTTTGTATGTTTTATTTTGTAAATCTGTTAACGATATTTTTAGGATCTCCGCTTTTTCTCGTGTCGTAGAACGCTTGATGAAAGCTTTTGTTTGGTCGTCATCTGTGGTAAAGTTTGTAACTCCAGAAGCAGTCTTATGGCATGGACAACATTGTTGATTCATTGAAGAATTTTGAGTGATGAGAAAAGAAGCAAAATTAAGTATATGTAGCTAAAACTTCATTTTTTTAATTGGGTTTGCAAATCAGTACAAAAAATATAAACACTAAAAATATTTATAAAAAAAATCAAAACAAAATATTTGCATTTGTCAAAAGAGACTGGAAAAGAGAAGGAAGATGAGGAAAGTTACATACTTGTTTGACGCAGATAAGCTTAAATCAAAAGTACATCGATTAAGTCCGTACGATGCCAGGAAGGTGTAGGAAGATGGAAAGGGGAAGAATGATGAGAAAGGAGAAGGAAGGTGGGAAAGGAGAAGGAAGATGTGAAAAAAAAGAAAGGGGGGAAAGGAAAATGAGATATAAGATGGGGAAAAAAAAGGAAGATGAAAAAAGAAAAAGAAGATGGAAAATAAAAAGGAGGCAAAGAATGAGAAAAGAGAAGGAATTTCTTTCTTATCGTACATGCGAAACGTTTTTGTTTATTCATAAATCGAAAAAATATTTTATGAAAGAATGACCATGAGGAAATAATGTAACAAAAAGAGGCAAAAATCCAATTATTAGCGCACAAAGATTTTACATTTGATTTATGATATTTGAGAAATGAAACTTGAAAAATTCAGTATAAAAATATTACCAGGAAATCTGCGAGAAATATAATTTAATCAAGTAAACATTTTACTGTCTAACATTTTCGCAGTATACAGTATATAAGAGGTATGTACTCGTACATGACCGCGCAGTAACGCACTGGACCTCCGTGCGGAAGGTCGTCGGTTCGAACTCCGCACTGTGCTACTCCTCTCGAATGACCCAGGATTTTTTTTTAAAAAGCGACTGAAAAAACTCTTATTTTCTAGTCAATAATATAACGTGTTTCATTCCTGATGTTTTCCTTTCCTTTCCACCACCGTTTCCTTTTCCTTTGATTGATGATATCACACTTTATAGGTAAAGAAATGTTCGATGATTGTCCATCTTTGTGGGGTTTGTTGGCGCATGTATGCTCACGTATAGTATGTGTTCATGGATTTCGCGGGGTTGATAGTCATTTGATTTTTTTACCATATAACTTGATTCATTTATTTTTATCTGATTGGTTGGAAGATATTGCCGCCTGGTCAGATTGTATTTGCAATTAAAGTGTTTAATAAATACATATTTTTCTTCGCGTAGTATTCAGGGGTATTAGGATAAATTTGACTTAGGTCATCTTTAAAAAAAAAAAATGTCAGTGTACTACGATTGTCTCACGTCAGGTGTGCCATCGGATCCAGTACAACAGGGTGGTCGGTGTGCAACGGCTCACCCACTTTAAAAAATTACTTCACGGCCCAACTTTCTAACTAAATTGACATTGGAATGGCGATGGGATCCTTGACTACGATACCCAGCAATGACGACGATACAGTATAACCTGGCAAGCGTGTTGCTATTCGCCAATCTCTTCTAGCCAACCACAAAAATATTTAAGAGGTCCTTAGTGAAAACCAGAGTGTAACCTTTTAAAACAATCTGGGTTCCAACGCGAATCAAAACCTTAGAGGAGTCTTATTAACAAGGACACATACAGCACCCGCTGGTAAGTAATACACATCGTTTGTAGAGCGTCGTCTCTGTCGCACGATGCGCTAACCGCATTGTGACTACGACACCGGAGTAGTCACGATGCGGTTAGCGCATCGTGCGACAGAGACGACACTCTACAAACGATGTGTATTACTTACCGACGGGTACTGTAGGTTAGTTGATTGCCAGACATTCTGGTTGGCTGGAAAATATGCCGTAGATTGTATTGTAGATTGTAGATGCCGTATGCCGAAAATATGCCGTAGATTGTATTTCATTCCATTTCCGGTTGTCAAATCGTTAACACTAAAATTATATCAACTCTGTTAAAAGTTACAAAATAGCAACAGTTTAAATCAACTTTCTTGTCAAGAACAAAATAAACATTAATAGAGGAAGCAGGTGAAGCACGTGAAATATTCTGTTGTGTATCAGATCGGATAATTTGTTCCCGCTGTACATTTTGACAGGTCAGTGTGAATCTACCTACTTGTTAGTATATATCAGTAAGAGTTGGATTTTGTGAAGCGAAACATCGCTGCAAAATGTCCCAATTAACTTGCTTTAAGTGCGAAGAAAACATTAAGCAGGATATGGTGCTTAGATGTTCTACTTGCGACAATATTTTTCATTATTCATGTCAGAACTATACGTTAACATCATTCAAAAAACTCGTCAAAACTCAATTGTCAACATGGCAATGTTGCCAGTGCAAGAGTAATGAGTACTGTCAGCCCGAAAAAAACAAAATAGTAAGCAAAAAATCTGAGCAAGACTCCGTAGTGATGGGAAATGAATTTTTGTCAACTGAACTGAACAAATTCAAGAACTCGATTGTTGATCTGATTAACAAGAAATTCGAAGAAGTCAACATCTTATATTTGGGCATCAAACGGCAAAATGAGGAAGTCATGAAATCGGTTTCCTTCCTGTCATCAAAATATGATGAAATTTGTGATAGGGTTGCCTTGTGTGAGAAAAGGACTTCAGATATGGAATCTCTTCAGATAAAAAACGAAAAATTGGAAATGAGTGTTGAGTTTCTGGAGGCAAAGATTGACCTGCTTGAGTCGAAGAGTCTTACAAGGAATATTGAAATAAGAGGATGTCCTGAATCTCCCGAAGAGAACATTGACGAAATATGGAGCAAGGTGACCAGTACAATAAATTTTAGCTGCCTCCCAGAATACGTAACGGAGATATCGAGAGCTTCCGTCAAATCCTCCCAGAAGAATCCCCGGCCTATAATTGTGACTTTCAAGGACGAAGCATACAGGACCACCATGTTGAATGTAGTCAAGACTTATAGGACTGCCAATAAGAATGGATCTGATAAACTTAATACAAAGGATCTGGGTTTGTCGCTGGTCAAGAGTCAGATATACATTTCGGAGCTCTCAACAAGACGATGTAAGCGTATGCTGAGTCTGACCAAGAAAGTGTGTGAAAGTAAGGGATACAAGTATGCCTGGATAAAATCGGGTCGTGTGTGTGCTAGGAGGGAGGATGGCTCTAAAATAATTTATATAAGTAAAGAGTCAGACCTGTCTAAACTCTGACAAATGGATCCTATCTCTTTCATGGCACACGACAGAATGAATGAATCTGGACTTGTTTTTGTCGAGGTATGGCTTTGTTTTTTCGTGAATGTTTTTTCTTTATCCAAGGCTTTAAGCTTCTCTCTCCACGTACAATTTCATACAATTAGCATCCCTCGGACTTCTAATCAGCTGCCTTTCTTGATGGTGATATTTCCTGTAAGTTGCTTTAAATTTTCTACCTCTGTATATCTGCATCTGTTTCTTTGTTGTAGTTGTCATTCATTTGCTTACACGCTTAAAATCTGTAAACACAAAAGCTCAATCTTTTATCGTTCAATTATCTTCGTAATCACCAAACTGAGCCGCTTGACTGAGGTTAAGGATGCTGGAAGGGAACGATGATGCTGATGAGATTATCAGCGTAATTGGCTTTCATACTAATAATATCTCATCCTTTGCATCACTTATGAGTGATTATCGGCAACTAAAAATTATTCACCTGAACATACGCAGCTACGATAGAAACTTCGATGATTTTATTGTTTTTCTATCAGATCTAAATGCTGATTTTGACTTGATTGTTCTAACGGAGTGTTGGATCAAGGACAAGTTTCTGCCAAGGCACTTACACGGTTATAACATACATAAATCTACACACAATATAACACAGAATGAGGGAGTTGTGGTATATGCAAAAAAAGATCTTGAGATTACTGTCACTGAAATAAGCATCACTGCTGCTAATGTGTTGAGGATCCAACTGAATATGCAGACTATAATTGCTGTTTATCGTCCTCCATATATGCATGATATTGAGTCCTTTTTGGTGGGTCTCGATCAATTGATTAGGCAAAGTTCTCGGGAGGTCGTGCTTGTGGGGGATGTGAACATTGATATATTGGTGGAGGATCAGAGAAATACCTTGAATTACCTAGAGCTAATGACTTTTCATGGATTGATTCCTTTTATCACGACTCCCACACGCGTGACCTTGGGCTCGGGTTCCTGCATTGATCACGCAATGGTGAGAACTCGGCAGAAGGCTAGAGCAGTAGTGTATGAGACAACAATTACTGACCATTACGCAATTATATTGGCGTTTTCGGAGGGTGCAGGTAGACAAATAGGGATGGGCATGAAGAGAAAAAGGATCACGAGTATACCGGAGCTCTTGCACTCCCTTGATTCGGAAAATTGGCAAGACACTCTCAAGTCCCATAATGTAAATGAAGCTCTGGAGAGCTTTATTAATGCTTTTAACTCCCATATCAACTCAGTCACAAAGACAATACACAGTAGAAACAGGAGGTACACAAAACTCAAACCTTGGATCACTGATGGATTGATTTATTGTATACGCAAGAGAGATCGTCTGCACCGGGATCTCAAGACAAGCAGTAATCCACACTCAATAACATTTTACAAACGATACAGGAATACATGCAAGAGACTCATCCAAAAAGCAAAGGAAAGTTACTATAGAGCAAAGATTGAAGCCTCAAATAATGATCAAAAGATAATTTGGAGTGTTATCAGGGACATCACCGGTACAGTGAGAGAGAAAAATGCCCCTTCTACATTAAACATTGATGGCACAAAAGTATCATTGACACAGGAACCACAAAAGCTTTGTAGTGGCATTAACGAATATTTCGCCAATGTAGGCAATAATCTCTCACGTAACATACTTAATAGGAACAAAACGACTGAACAGTCATTGAATGACGCTATTCTTCATTCTTTAAAAGTACCCGAATATACATTTTATCTAACGCCAACGTCGGAGAAAGAAGTTCTAGCGACTATTAACACACTTAAGGCAAGTAGCGCCCCGGGGCCTGATCAGATTACATCTGCACTGGTAAAACATACTCAAAGATTTATAGCACTACCACTGAAACATGTGATCAATTTGAGTTTTAGAGGTGTAACTTTCCCAACTGCATTAAAACGTTCGCATATTGTCCCAATACACAAGGGAGGCTCGATGGATGACTTAAAAAATTATAGACCCATATCTCTTCTGAGCATTCTTTCAAAAATTATTGAGAAAATAGTGAAGGACCGACTGATGAAATTTTTCAATATGCACAACATTATCTCTCCTAATCAGTTTGGTTTCCAAAGGAATATGGGAACTGAAACTGCTTTGCTTAGTCTAGTAAACAGCGTTACCAACACTTTGGATAATAAGAAGGCATGTTTGGCAGTTTTTTTGGACCTTGCGAAGGCTTTTGATACAGTGTCTCACCGAATATTACTTACCAGATTGATGGAGGTGGGCATATGTGGGCGCTCTTCTAGTTGGTTCTCTTCTTACTTGTCTGATAGAACTCAGAGAGTCAAATTGGGTGATAGTGTATTTGGTGAGCCTCTTTTTGTAAGATTCGGAGTACCTCAAGGTAGTGTTCTGGGACCTATATTGTTCCTGATATATGTCAATCAGTTATGTAATCTTTCTCTCAGGGGTAAGATTATTACTTTTGCGGACGACACGGTTCTTCTATTCGAGGGCCGAACATGGGATGATGTATTCTTAAAGGCTAACGAAGAATTGCGTGTAGTTAAAGAATGGATGGACTCAAATTTATTGACTCTAAATTCGCAAAAAACTAAATACATCACATTTAGCATATCTACAAGAACTCAAGCACCTACAAATAAATACATAACACTACACACTTGCTCACCCATGTCTGACTGTAGTTGTGTTTCCTTGGAAAGGGTTGATAGTATAAAGTACCTTGGAGTTTATGTTGACCAGTTCCTTCGTTGGGAGGTTCATATTAACACTTTGAGCGCAAAAATCAGAAAACTAGGATACATATTCCGTATGATTCGAAATGTGCTCAGTGAAAATATTCTTAAAAGTATATACTTCGCCTTATGTCAGTCAGCACTTTCTTACGGTATATCAGTTTGGGGGGGATGCACCTTAACCCAAAAACACATATTACAGGTTTCCCAAAAATTGATTGTGAAAATAATCAATAAACTTCCTGCTCGGTATCCCACGGCGGAGCTTTTCAGAGAGTATCAGGTCCTGAACATAGCCAATTTACATCTCAAATCCATTCTCTGGCACTACCATCGAGAGGAGGGGAAGATGCAAACTCAGCAGACACACATGACACGCATGGCAACTAATGAAATGTTCACCATCCCTAGAGTAAAAACCTCTTTTGCCCAAAGGCAATATGCTTATTTGGCTCCCATTACATACAATGGCGTGCCGACTTCAATAAAAGTAAAGGTAGGAAAACCATTTAGACAGTCGATCGGAGCGTGGTTGTTATTGCGACAGGATTTTGAGTACTTGGGCTTTCAGGATGAATGACGAGTGGAAAGGATTTATGTGAGCTCGTGAGTGTGGGTCTCTTATTGTTGTTTTAATTTTGGTTGTTTTTGTATTTGTGTTTCTGTGTGTTTTTCTTTGTTTTTTTTTTTTTTTTTTTTTTGTTTTTGAGTTTGTTTTGATTTTTGTTCTTATGATTGTGTGCAGTATATTGTGGGATGAATATTTTTGGTCTTTCTGGAGCGATAATGTGTGAGGAGTTGAGTTTCGCAAGATGTTTCCAGTTGTAGTTAAGTGTCACTGTTTGTCAGGTTGATGAGAGCGTGCAACGGGGTTTTTTGTGTTATCAAAAATCGGAAAGAAGTATCGATTTATTTTTTCATGCTAAATATCCTCAGTGAGATACAGGCAAAAGCCTAGTTTACTGGGGATACGACAAATGAAAGGCAACAAACCCAGATCCATTAAAATTATATGTCCAAATCAAATTACCTGTTGTTTTTTTCTCAAATTGTGTATATTTCTTGTCATGTGTAATAAATAAATAAAAATAAATAAATTGTGGCTTGTTGTTGATAAGACCTTTGTCTCCTAACCCTAGTATTACTAGTTTGATTCCCGTTTATACCCATTGTTTAAGCCACTTTAGCAAACATCCTGATGGGTGATGGGAAGATTTTGCCAGAAAGGCTTTTAAAACGTTGTTTTAAAATTTTCACTGTTCTTTATGTAAATTATTATACAATTATTATATAATTGTGAATTGAAGAAATTGCCGCCTGGCAATACGCCCGCCAGATTATTTTTAACAAATATATTAATAATCATTATATTAAACAAAGATGTTATGAGAATTGTGCGGCATTTCTTATCGGTTGAATAAGGTCTTTCGGAATGTTGTACCGCTAGGTTTAGCTTATAATGCGAACATTTCGAAAACGTTGCAGTTTTCATCTTCAAGACTAATTCATAATCAACTTCGCCATTACGAACGAACAAGGCTTGAAGATGAAAACTATAACGTTTTTGAAACGTCGGCGTTATACGGCAAACCACCCAACACAGCACTCTGAAAGACGTTCTAAACTTAGATTGACAATTATTCTACTATAATACACAAAAAAGATATTTAATATGATTTTTATTTTAAAACATTTCTTTTTAGAACAATAGATGCTTCATACATGCTTTAGATTATTTTGCATGTCGTCAAAACGTATCACGTGCCAAGTTTGGCACGCGCACCACATATTTACTATCGCATGGATAGTATATACCAGTGTTCCCCAACCGGTGGTCCGCGGCCCGGTGCCGGGCCGCGGACCACCGCAGACTTTCCGCCGGGCCGCAAACAGTATGCCAAATTTCAAGAAATTCGTCATGCAAAAATATTAAATATAGGATTTTCATCCATGTCCTCAATAAAATCGAAACAAAGGAATAGACTGGACGTGAATCCAGCACTTCGTCTGTCAGACACATCACTGCAGCCAAGAATATCCAATATATTAGCAAAGATACAACAGCAGGTTTCGCATTAGTTTGTTGCAAAAACCCCATTGTTTTTGTTAAGTTTTAATTGTATCAGACAATGTTACAATTAAAATTGTTTAACTGTTATATGTATATTTGTCAATTATAGTTACATATGTCCATCTGTCACAATATAAGATTTAAAAAATATTAAATAAAAAAAACATTTTTATTTCAGTATTAGTGGTCCGCGAAAACATTTTCCTTTTTTTACCGGTCCACATGTCTAAAAAAGTTGGGGAACACTGGTCTATACCATAGTCTGTCACTAGCCATATCAAACACAATCACGCGAGCTGTGTACAATTCCTCGTAAGGAATCTAGCATATGAGTTTACTTGTTCGAGAACTTGTGCTATTACTCGACCGAGTAGCAAATATTGTCCGTGTGATCGTTTATACATAACGAGTACTCGGTCACACATAATATACGAGTATCTTGCTCGATCAATTCTCCAAGTTATCTTTTACATACAATGAGTACTTGACCAAGCACTTCATCTTATACTTGGCAGGGTTACAAATATTCTCCAAGTGATCGTGTACACGTAAAGAGTACTCGACCGTACATAGTGTATCTTGCTCGATCAAGTAGTAAGTTTTCTTCAAGTTATTCTTTACATACGACGAGTACTCAACCAAGCACTCCATCTTATACTTGGTAGGGAGGGCTACATATATTATTCGAGTGATCGTGTACACGTAAGGAGTACTCGGCCTCACACAGTGTATCTTGCTCGATCAAATAGCAAATGTTCTTCAAGTTATCATTTACATACGAGTACTCAACCAAGTACTTCATCTTATACTCGGCATTGTAGCAAATACTATCCGAGTGATCGTCAACGCGTAAGGAGCACACGACCGAGCACTCAAACATGTACTCAGTCGAGTATCAAATATTCTTTGAGTTATATTTTACATGCAAAAATTACTCGAACACCGTCTCACTCTTTTACTTGACCGATTAACAAATATTCTATGAGAGATCATTTACACGTAACAAGTAATCAGCGTATTTTTTGCAATATAGTTCAACTTTATTAGAACCCGAATACAACAGTTTACTAATGAACGCACTGTTCTCAACCGTTTACACAAGATGAATGTATTGGCGAGAAGAGTCCTCCGCAGGGTGGAGATTGCCACTAGATCAAGCAGATACGACCGCAAATTATTTCCTCTATTCAGCCGCCAGACTACTCACTAATTAAGTAAAATTTGCATTTACACAGGCCGACGTCATTACTCGGTACGTGTAAACAAAGTATTATTTGCCCAGTAATTCACAAGCAGGGTTTAACCAATATATAAAATATATATTCGTATATCTACCAAGGTATATATCTACGAGCATATGGAATATCTCCTCTAAGATGACACACCAAATATAGAAGACAACAAGATACTCTCTAAACGTTGCATTTTATATGACGCAGGAACGGAAAAGAAGGCGACAAATGGTGCAACATCTTCAAGACATAGAAGAGAAACATGATGCTGAGTATTGAGCACGAAGAATAATGAAAGAAACGTTATTTGGTTGCATTGATCCCCGTCTATAATTCACGGATCTCCATCCAGCATTACATCGGTACATATTCGGATCGACTGGATATTCCGGTCAAGTCCCTACTATACTACCTTGATCAAAAATATTTAGGGCCGGTTACCGTGTGGCGCTGTCAGTCACCCGATTGGATTTTTTTTTGTTAGGTTACCACATCTATCATTGACACTTCCCTCCAAATTTCAGCGTCATAGCTTGACATTTGTAAAAGTTACGCTGTACTGAGTACATCTACCTTTGTGCGTGTTTTCGATTTTTTACAAGTTAAAAAATGGCATCAACTGTGCATCAACGAGTTTGCATTAAATTTTATGTAAAAAAACGGATTTAACGGTCCGCAGACCTTGGAAATGTTGGAGATGTGTTTTTCGGTGGCACGAACGCTTCAGAAGTGGTCGTGAGTCGGTCAAGGTTGACGAACGCAGTGGCAGTCGAAAACCGATGAAAACATCGATAAAATCAAAGAAATGTTGGCCGAAAACCGCAAATTGACCATTAGAGAGCTGGCAGAGGACTTAAACTTCGCTTATGGATCCGCTTAAGACATTTTTGGTTAGTGATTTGGGCCTCAGACGTGTCGCTGCAAAACTGGTGCCTTAACACCTCAATTTCATGCAAAAAAAAGACCGTGTTGAAATCGCGAAAGACATGATTTCCATGAGTTTTTGACCAAAAACAACACGAATACTATCCAGCAGCCTTCGAATTCATCTGATCTGGCTCTCTGCGACTTTTTCCTGTTCAACCGACTTAAAAAACCGCTTCGCGGAACGCGTTACAGCACACGAGAGGATGTCATGAAAAAATCGAAGATGGCTTTGATGGACATACCGAAAATTGAGTACCAGCGGTGTTTCGAGGATTGGATCAAGCGCTGGCGTAAGTGCGTTGCAGTCGATGGGGAGTACTTTGAAGAGGACCATATCGATTTTGATGAATAAACTTGTATTTTCGATTTTATGAATAAAGTCCTAAAACTTTTTGATCAAGGTAGTATAACATGCCATAGTGCACTCCGATGGGCATTCGAACTTAGTGCCGTCATCGGAGTACTGTACGCGGTACGGTATTGTGCGCGCATTCGCATCAATCCTGATTTTACATTCATCTATAGGTGGATAAAATATCCATTATATTGTATTAGTTATAACAATACTAATGCAATACAATATAATCTCCATTATAGTGTATTGCATTAGTATTGTACATATATCGAATGCTTTCAAATGTCATATAAAAATATACATTTAAACACTTGAACTGTGAATTCATGCGGTTTATCGATTTGAACACTTATACCACCCATGTAAGGTTATTTCTTTAGATAAAAAAAGATTATATTTTATTTATATGTAGTTAAAGCATCAACAAAGTAGGGTTAAGGGTGAAGTTATATAAAGTGGAATAAACAGCGTTGGACAACAAAATTGGAAAAAAAAAATCTTGAATATTAGAAAAGACATTTATATCACTTTGTGCTGTCATGTTTATAAATTTCAATAAAATAAATATAGTACATTTTAAACACTTGCCTTACTGTGCTAAAAAAATCTGCCAGCCACGGTGCTGGACGCTAATCATCCAGTGAAAAATGTATGTTTTAAATTAAATTAAAGTTATGCAAAAACTGCTAGGTTATTTTTTTGTAATTAGCTATAAAAATAATTTTATTATGTATGAAAACGTCGAATAATCAAATTAAATATAAGTCCTGGTCCCTCGCTATCCATCACAGTGTGGCAAGTGTTAAAAAATATTGTATTCACCGCTGTTTTATTTGAGTTCATCTTCTTTCCAGTGTCATGTCAATCTCCTCCCCCCCCCCCCCCCCCCTACGTTGAATATCACCTGAGAGTAGACATTTTTGTCCCTGGCAGGCCGAAAAAAATCCTCAACGCCCCATTATTTGAGTTCATAACTGGTTTCAAAGACCTACGTCTTCCTCGTCAGGTGAAATTGAACGAAAGTATGTCTAATTTTTTAAAAATTGTAATAGATACAAGAGAGGACAAAGGGAGTAAGTAGGCGTCAAAATGGTGGCATTTTGAACGGGAAACATATTTAGCAGATGACTATTATAGAAATTCTAATTTCGAGAATTTTTAAGTTTTCCATTTGCAATCCCCCTCCCATAAATGCCACCTTACTCTCTTCGAAAAAGCTTTTTCGAAGAGAGTAATGTATCATTTAGATTTTCACAGCTTTGACACTTGAAGCAGATAAACATTATTCGTGATTTTATTTTGGTATAATTTGGAATCAGCTTTTCTTTTCGCCTCGAGTCAATCAGAGATGGTATTTGTGGGTTAACCATTTTATTTTTTTTGCCATTTATTGGTTTTACGTGTTTATCTTAATCTATATGTACAAGGGTGTGTGCTGAAAAAACAAATGATGTCTCGCCCTATATTGGTAGGATGTATCTCAACCGGGGGGGGGGGTGTTATAGATGAGTCCAAACCTTTTGATAGCTTCTCTCTTAAATGTATTTTCTGTTATTTATCTTGAGTTATACGATTTCACAATGTATTTATTTATGTATATCATAAATAATACTACAATATATTGCTATCGAATAAGTGTGGGATGGATGAAATTCAGATCGGTAACAGGAGTCTTGTGTGACCCAAAAATGCCTATAAAACTGAAGAGAAAGGTATACCAGACTATCGTTAGACCCGCAATTATGTATGGCTCAGAATGCTGGACTATGTACAGCTCCTACTCTAGGCAACTTGAAACAGCAGAAATGCGAATGCTTAGGTGGTCGGTAGGAGTATCACTATAAAATTAAGAGCTCACGCATTCGTGGTAACCTGGGTATCACTGACATAAATAGTAAGCGGGAAGAGCGATAGCTGAGATGGTACGGGCATATAAGACGGAGACCACAGGACCATACTGTAAATCAGGCAATGTCTGTGGATCTTCCTCGACAGCAGTCCAGAGGAAGACCAAAGAACTCCTGGATGACTCAATGCTCCAAAATCCTGCAGAGAAACGGCCTAGATGAAAGCGATACCCAGAACCGAAGAACATACAGCCTGAGAACGAGAAGAGCCGACCCCAACAGCCTACCTAGGCAATGGGTTGTGCCAGAAGAAGAAGAAAGAAAAGATACTATATTGCTATCAATAAACCTATATAGTATTTATTTGTTTATTATTTAAATACATTATTATAATGCAAGTTTCTATCTTGTGTCGTTTGCGGATGGGCCACTGCGTGGTGGCTGGTCACCTTTACAGAATGGGTATTGTGGAGAATCCCAGCTGTGAGGGTGGTCTGGACGATGAAACTGTAAACCATGTTGTTTATAGTTAAAGCATTAACGTTGTGGAGGTTTAAATACATTGTAATTTATTTTTATCAAACACTGTTTATTCCACTTTTTTGTCACGGTATAACCCTACCGGTTTCAAGGCTTTCACCTCATCTTCAGGGGAGCACGAATTGTTATACCGTTACAAAACAGTGGAATAAACAGTGTTTGATAAAAATTAATTACAATGTGAACCGTGTGTTTTTCGGTTGTTCTCTGCGAGACATGTTTTATTTACTAAAGGCTGTATCTTTGCCGCGTTCAATGAATGTTGCGTCTCATCTTTCTTCGTGGAACTTTTCCATTTATAGATCGATTGTTAATATTTTTAAGCTTAATCAGTAGAAACTTTGAATTGTCTAGAATTGTATTTTTTTAATGTTTTATTATATTGTCTCATATAATTGCATTATGACTAGGATTTGATGGCAGAAATCATCCTAGTTTGGGTAGATTGCCTATTTAAAAAAAAACATTACAGAATTATGTTGTATTTATATAAAAAAAAATGTATTTAAATTTGACAAGAATGTATGAAATCAATTTACGGATCACCCAATAGATATTTACAACCAAAAACTGTTTCAAGCCAAAGAAAAACCCTCAATTGGACTTACAGTCATGTTATCTGCTTCCAGAAATATTCCAGACAGATAAGTTGCTAAGACATGATCATAAAAAAGGAAGTAACGCGATATTATTTCTTTAATTCAGTTTAAGTATGATTTCACCCAATTAAAGTTATCTTTATATTGTTATCCAAGTTAAATCTAACGTCGCTTCACAAAAAATCAACAAAGTAACTAAAATTCACTCATTTACTATGGAAAGAAAAACTTTATTCTTAAAATGTATATATATTGAGCTGAAAACGATTTTCGTTAAATAAAGGTATCAAATTGTTATTCAAGTTTTTACATGCAACAAATAGTTTTTTTCAGCGTTATATAGCTTTTCAGCTCGTAAACGTACCGACATAGTGCGCTGAAACTGAAAATAACAAGTAGATCAGATAAGGGATGACCTCAGAGAGCGTGGTCACGATATTGAACGCAGGATATGTTGCGCCGTTATCTCTGTCGGCTGTCGGGGGTGGGACAGCTCTGTCTAGAATAATTTATGAAACATATTATCAATTTATAAAGGGTGCTGTTTTTGGAAAAAATTGCATTTATCATATTTATTAATTTATAAAATAAAACAACATTTAAATGCACTTTACATATCACAGTAACAATCACAAAACAAAATATTACAATGTTGTTAACTTGTCATTTATTTAGTCCAACACTGTTTATTCTACTTTATATAACGGTATAATCCTACCGGTTTCAAGATTTTCACCTTATCATCAGGGAAACACAAACAAAACTGAATGTTCTTCGAACTGGTTCCGATATACACGCTTCTAACGGTAAAAAATTGGGTTGGAGATTGTAGGTGGAGGGAGGCCGTAGACATCTTCAGCAAGCAGCGGTGAAATCTCGGAAATATATGTGTTTGCCAGATGTTCATCCCAATGCACTGACTTGGATATTTTTAGGGCCTCTTCTTGTTCTTTCCAGTGTCATGTCAAGTCCCCCCAATGTTGAATATCACTTAAGAGTAGACATCTTTGTCCCCGGCAACCCAAAAAAGATCTCCAACGCCCCTTATGCCAGTCCAATCGCGTATATTGCGGAGCCAGGGGATTTGCTTCCTGTCAACACCTCTTCGGCCCTCTATTTTGCCTTCGATGATCAGGTGCAGTAATTTATACTTTGCTCCTCTAAGTACATTACCCAAATTGGACACCTTTCGAATTTTAATATTAGTCAGCAACTCTCTATCAACTTTGGCTCTTTGAAGAACCCTTGTGTTGCTGACCATATCCGTCCGGGGTATCCGTAGCATTTTCCGGTGCATCCACATTTCGAATGCTTCCAGTCAGTTAGGGCTTCTAATCTGTCCAACTTTTTTCCGTTACTACTTATATACAAGAATTTGACATCATTGATAGAAAATGTGTGATTTTCATGGTGACAATGTTTAACCATTTCAGAATAAATTAGAGGATTCGTTAAGTTTATACACATCACTGTTGCTAAGTATTCCATTTCCTCCCTCCCTCCACCCACAGTCCCCAGTCCGAATGTTTACCGTTAGAAATGTGTAGTCGGTATCAGTTCGAACAGAATTCAGTCTTGTTTGTGCTCCCCTGAAGATGAGGTGTGCACCTTGAAACCGGTAGGGTTATACCGTTACAAAAAGTGGAATAAACAGTGTTTGATAAAACAAATTACAAAGAAATTGTTTATTGGTTTTTACTACTCTATTTTTATCACCGTCCTTTTCTGTCCATGTGCCAAAATCATTCTGTAATAAAATATTCTTTAATTCGATAACATTGATTCGTGAAATCAATTTATTTCCTACATGCAACACAAAAAGCAATCACATCAAATGTCAATTGGTGGTATTCAGTTCGACATGAAACACATTTCAGCAGTCGACTTAATACAATATTCATGAAAGCGGCCATTATGGATGTCCGTTGACCGATACTTTATTTTATTAATTAATTTATTTAGTTATTTATAAACATTGTTTGTTTTCTCTTAACCGTTCAAATTGAAAAGTTTTTAAACCAAGGAAGCATAAACAATAGGGTATCAAAGGGTAATCCCTGAAGATTTCGCGTATGTTTGAACGGAAAGGACGAGAAAAGCTGGTATAATAGCGATGCTATTTGATCGGGGCTATCTTTAATCCTTCCTAAACCCTTGCAGACCGACCGTAGGTTTCTGAACTCTTGATACCGGTCTCTTGAGACTTGTTGCTACAGAAAGTTTTAGATACCAACATAGCATAACTTACTTGCTCTATTTTGCTGTTAGAATAGAAAAAATGTGCGAGTTTTAATTTTTTTTATATACAAGTATTATATCCATGTTTTTTTATAGAGTACCATATATTTTTTTTAAATCTGTACCTAGAAGGCATAAGACATTTTGCAAATTTTTAGCGAAATTTATTTTTAAAACGCGATGAAGGTATATATTTATATTTCGAAAGCTATAACTGTTAAAATACGGAGTTTTGAAGGAGAAAAAAATATACAAGTATCATATATCCATATTTTTTTAGATCTGTACCTGAAAGGCATAAGAATTTTTAGATCTGTACCTGAAACGCATAAGAATTTTTAGATCTGTACCTGAAAGAAATAAGATTTTTTTTATCTGTACCTGAAAGGCATAAGAATTTTTAGATATGTATCTGAAAGGCATGACATTTTTTAGACCTGTACCTGAAAGGCATAAGAATTTTTAGATCTGTACCTGAAAGGCATAAGAATTTTTAGATCTGTACCTGAAGAATTATTTGCAAAATGCGTAAGAATGAGGCGTAAGAATTATTTGCAAAATTTTAGATAAATTCACTTTTAAAACGCGACGAAGGTATATATTTTAATTTTCAAAAGTTATAACTGTCAGAATACGGATTTTTGGAAAAACAAATTGAAGAAAAATCTCAAATATGTTAAGAGGCTTTCAGGGTGTTTCGTATCAGTTGTATAAGGTCATTTGAGGTGCGTGGTCGCGCGGTAAGACACTAGCTTTCCGTGACGAAGGTCGTTAGTTCGAACCCCACGCTGTGTCCTTCGAGTGGCGCAGTATTTTTTTCCGCCTAGTATTCGAGGTATAAGGGTACCTATGACTTCGGTCACATCTATTATTTCAAAAAGAGAAAAAAAAAAAAACATGTCGGTGTGCTCCTATCGTCTCATTTCGGTGTGCCATTGGATCCAGTACATCTGTGTAGCTAGTGTTTGCTGGTGTACAGTAGCACACTCAATTAAAAAAAAATCCATGAAACAACTTTGCTTTCCAATTGAATTGACGTTGGAATGACGAAAGGATCCTCGACTACGAGGCCCAGCAACGAACGATAAGGTCATTATTTTTAGCAACATGCCTGAAGTATGTCACGCTTATTTTTCTGTACGGTGTCAAAAGTCTTTCAGCGATCTCCAATTCTTCGATGATTGAGGCTGGTACGTCTTGCGTTCCATGAGATATGGATCATCCGTCTCCAACATCACATCTTCTTCTTCTTCCTGGCACTGTCATATATCGGAAAAATGCAACAACTTTCCGGAATACCCAATTTTAACGTATAAAATTTTATCTCTAAATAAATTTATCCATAAATCTGCTATCACATCTTCTTCTTCTTCCTGGCACTGTCCTAACTCATTGCCTAGGTAGGCTGTTGGGGTCAGCTCTTCTCGTTCTCAGGCTATATGTTCTTCGGTTCTAGGTGTCGCTTTCATCTAGGCCGTTTATCTGCAGGATTTTGGAGCATTGAGTTATTCAGGAGTTCTTTGGTCTTCCTCTGGACGGCTGTCGAGGAAGATTCACAGGCATTGCCTGATTTACAATATGGTTTGGTGGTCTCCGTCTTATATGCCCGTACCATCTCAGCTGTCACTCTTCCCGCTTACTATTTATATCAGTGACTTCCCGCTTACTATTTATATCAGAGGCTACCACGAATGCGTGAGCTCTTAATTTTATCTTTCAGTGATACTCCTGCTGACCACCTAAGCATTTGCATTTCTGCTGTTTCAAGTTGCCTAGAGTAGGAGCTGTACATAGTCCAGCATTCTGAGCCATACATAATCGCGGGTCTAACGATAGTCTGGTATACCTTTCTCTTCAGTTTTATAGGCATTTTTGGGTCACACAAGACTCCTGTTACCGATCTGAATTTCATCCATCCCACACTTATTCTATGGTCAACATCCGCGGCGCACCTTTGTGAATGAGTGAGCCTAGATACTTAAATTAGTCACAGCCGGCTAATATTTCCCCATCCAGTTGCATTGAAGGAGTTGTGGCATTCGTCGTCTCCAACATCACATCTTGAAGGCGTCTATCTAAGTTAAGGAAAAAAAACCTTAGTTTTACTTTAACTATATGTACGAATATATACTTTCTTTATAATTTTATATACTTTCTTTATAATTTTATATACTTTCTTTATAATTTTATAATTTTATATAATGACGGGAGTTCTATGTGATCCGAAAATGCCAGTAAAGTTAAAAGGAAAAGTATACCAAACGATTGTCAGACCCGCACTCCTCTATGGCTCCGAATGCTGGACGATGTATAACTCTTACTCGAGGCAACTACGAACTGCTGAAATGCGCATGCTAAGATGGTCAGCAGGTGTGTCCCTAAGAGACAAAATAAGAAACGCATTCGTGGAAGCCTGGGTGTTACAGACATCAACAGCAAGATGGAGGAGAGGCGATTGAGATGGTATGGGCACGTTGGACGCAGAGCACCCGATCACATTGTGAACCAGGCAATCTCCATGGATCTTCCTCGAATAACAACTAGAGGAAGACCAAAGAATTCATGGGTGGTGCAAAGAGATAACCTGATGCAGAGGCACGGCCTGGGGGACGTAGTCCAGGACAGAAGAGCATACAACCTGAGGACGAGGAGAGCTGACCCCAACAGTATTCGCAGACAATGAGTTGGGATGGAGCCAGGAAGAGAGAGAGATACTTTCTTTATAATTTAGTAAATTTAAAACAAACCCTATTCCAGGGAAAAATTTAATAATAAATTGACTTGTCAATAATTTAGATGGAAATAATTAAATTAACTTATTTTTTTCCTCGTCTCTCCTTCATTTTCTCGGGTCCCTATTGTTTTAAAATGGTGCTCAACAGGTCGGTAGAGGATGGGAAGATATCAGGAAATCAGAATCGAGCGGGAGACAATGGTTTTTCGAGAGGATTAAAGAACTGGAGAAGATCAAATTCTAGCACATTTCCAGCCAAGCAAAGTGTTTTCGCTTTACGCTTGAGCAAATCTGATAACGTTTACAGTTCAAAGGGCTGTATTTGCCCAATCACAGGAACAGTTTGAATGTTTAATTAGAAAAGTTAAGGAAATATTTTATTCGAAAAGTAATAGTTTCGTGTCTCTTAAATAGATGTCATTAGAATAAAATTTTCATTATTTGCTTTATTATCGAAACGTACTTAATGTTTATTTTATTTTATTAATTAATTTATTTATTTTTATTTAACACTTTTATTACAAATACAATCTGGCGGGAGTATTGCCAGGCGGCAATCTCTTCCAAACAACCGGACAAAAGTAAATGAAACAAGTTACATGGTCGCAAAAACATTCAAATAACTATCAACCCCCGCGAAATCCATGAACACATATATACGTGAGCATATGTCTACAAACCCCACAAAGACGGGCAATCATCCGAACATTCCTTTTCATATAAAGTGAGATATCATCAATCAAAGGGAAAGGAAGGGATGGTGGAGAGGAAAGGGAAAAAAATCATTAATGAAACACGTTATATTACTAACTAGAAATTAAAAAAAAATCTGTCGCTTTTTTAAGCATACCAAGGACGGAGCGAGTCTAACATTAGTTTGTAACTGGTTCCAGAGTCTCACTGCATGTACAGTAAAGGACGACGTAAAAAAAGAAGAGCGGTGAACTGGAAAGGCCAACAAACAATCTCTGCCTGAGTGCAGCGCCAGTCCATGATTGAAAAGACGCTGAAAGTTTAAGAGGGGCGGCGGGACAGTTAAGGATAGTATACAATAGAGACAGTATATGAATTTGGTGTCAATTTCTAACGTTCAGCTAATTCAATGCCTTCTAATATTTTTTAACGTCGAATCGCTATTTTTCTTGTTAGTTATTTGTAGGAATTTAGGTACATGGCCTTGTGGTAGCCCACTGGACTTTCGTACGGAAGGGCGCCGGTTCGAAACACGCCGGTGTGCTCCTATAGTCTATGGCATGGTCTTTAATGCATGAAAATTCACTGGCGCATAAAAGCAAGATTGTAAGCGTTTCTTGGCCATAAAAAAGTATCGTGGTGCTCGATAACTACCACCCCCATTCATCCCCATGAAATTCATGGATTTCGTGGGGTTGGATAGTAATTTGAATGTTTTTGCGACCATGTAACTTGCGTCATTAACTTTTATCTGGATGGTTGGAAGAGCTATGGCAATGAGCCTGCCAGATTATGTTTGCAATAAAAGTGTAAAATAAATTTTAAAAAATAATCCTTCCTTCATCCGTAAAAATACTATCCAAACTGTGGAATTCCTCAACATGCTCCAGTATTTTATTTTTCACCCATATATCGCATTTACTCGCCCTTTCACACTTTCTCATACAGCTCCTACAATTTATCTGACCTTTTTTTTTATTTTCTTCTTTCAAAATATCGTCCACTTTTACAACCATACTTTTTTTCGTCTTCCTCTAACACGCCTTCCACTCATATTTGCACTGTTTTGTTAGTCTTTCTTCATTCATTCGTTCCACGTGTCCAAACCATCTCAGAGTGGTCTTCTTTATATTGCACACTAACCTTAAATTCACACTCATCCCTAATTATTTCATGCATTGTCTACTCATATAGTATATATATATATATATATATATATATATATATATATATATATATATATATATATATATATATATATATAATAAAAGCACACATTTCCACAGCATGTATTACACTTTTTTCAGTCTTGTTCCATATCCACGTTTCCCTTCCATATATCAAAGTTGATAGCAAAACACTTTTATGGTCGATCTTGTCAGATATTGATACTGTCCGGTTCGGGTAAAACTTCCATAAAAATATACATTTTTTCCGATAACATATATCGGAAAAATGCAACAACTTTCCGGAATACCCAATTTTAACGTATAAAATTTTATCTCTAAATAAATTTATCCATAAATCTGCTATCGTGAATTTCGTTACGCTCTGAGGCCCAGCCAACCATGAACGGCTCATATCTGAAACAGCATTCTGAACCCATAATTTTAATAACGCGTATATTTAAACAAATCCGTTTTTGAAATTTGTAACGTTGTGTTCCTTATACTATATTGAGTGTTAACATAAGTTGTGTCCATTTTTTTATTCAATTTAAAAATGAGCACCAAAAGTAAAACAAAATGGTAAATGTTATACGTCATTCGAAAGAAAATTTTCTACTTTACAAGATATTGTGTTTGCTTTTACGTTACATACGAGTATATTATTCTATTTGATTACATGCCTTCATAATGGAATGGCAAGTAGACCAAAGTGAGCATTTTTGATACCTCCTTCTGTTCGCGTTCAATCGAGGGAATAAAGCTGCCAAAGCTGCTCGCGATATTTACGAAGTGTACGGTGAAGATGCTATGAATAAAAGAACAGCTCGTCGATGGTTTTTGCGTTTCAAAGACGGTAATTTCGACCTGAAAGACATGGAGCGTTCCGGACGACCAGTGGACTTCGATGAGGACCGCTTAAACCATATTATTCATGAAGATCCTATATATTAGATTAGATATATTTATATCTTTCAAAGCACATAAATTTTGCTTCGTCCACGTTACTTGACTTATTTTTATAATGTATTTTCTTCGCCATAATCTTAAAATATATATACAATTTCAAGATATGTGTTCATATTATATACGATTCAGCCAGAAGAGTCATTTTGCAATACTGTGAGTAACAGTGCGTTTACAAAAACTAGTCACTTTATTTTTTTAATGAAGTGAAAAAGCAAAAAAAATATTTTAAAAATATTTAAAAAATATTTTATATTCAAACATTGAAATGAACACACACGTTTTGTAAATTAAAAAACTTTCAGCTTAAATTGCAATAATCATAAAAATAAAATGAAAGTAAGTTTATTTAACATATTAATTGTTTAGGCATGGCAGATTCTAGGAAACATTAAATAACAAGAATGGAATTTTTCAAGATTAAAAATAAATATAAGTACAAGTATTATAAAGTAAAAATGTTCGTCAGCTTTAATTAGATTATAGCACATAAAAATAAAATGAATGTAAGATTATTTAACATATTAATGTATCGTAATTACAATGCCAAATAATATATTTTTTAAATAATAGTGGATGGAGTGATACTAAATTCTAGGAAACTTTAAGTTATAACAAAGTACATTCTAAGATTTCGAAAAAAATTTAATTATACGAGTACATTACGTTAGACAAAAATCGCACTCCTAATTTCGACATGGTAGTGTTTTTCGAATCACCGAGTATTTTAACAACAATACAAACGTGCGCTCTGCGCGAACCAATCGTGTGGCATTCTAAAACCAATACCACTACATAAGTTGTGTAAAACAGAGAGTTTTACTCACACTATTGCAAAATGAGTCTTCTGGCCGAATGATATATACCATAATATGTTGCTATTAATTAACCCATATTTATTTATTTAAGTGCAAAACTACCTTCAGGCTAATATTTTATGTTTAATATCCTTGTCGGGAGACAAAACATGAAGACATTGTTCGAAAATTTTCACATCTGCTGAATATCATTTTCTATTTGTATCAGGGAAATACTAAAAACTAAAAGATTTTCAATTAACAGTTTTCCTTCAATCATTCAAAAAGTCTCTAGTAACTGTAGTTGATAGAAAAATATTATATTTACAAATAAGAACGTCAATTTTTTCACGGATCAAATACGAAACTGAAAACAGATATATATCCAATTCACTAGAGCATGAAATCGTTCGATGCGACCCTTTCCGTTTGTTCCGGTTCCTTCTGAATATTTGTGACATAATCCCTTCACACAGAAGTAGGCAAATGTTTAATCCTTTTTGGGACACGGTCGCATTTTAATCCTTGCAATCCAATAAAAGTCAACGATGTGTCAACGGGTTTAGCTTGTTGTCTGGAAAATTGCTTGTCACATGTTGAGCCCCAGAAGATGGGTAAATTGGCGGTGATCTCAGTGAGAAAAATTTGTTTCGGAAATGGGATTTTTGTGACGTATCTTTAACGCCGTTTTAAGGGATATTTTTCTTGCGTAATGACAACTAATTAGTCACTCAAAAATTATGATGTAGATTTTTATTAATTTGGAACAATATACTCGTATATATATTTATAGAAGTGTGAGGAAAAATATGAAGCGTTTCATATTCTTTATTTCTTTGATAAGATTTTGAATTTTAATTAATGGCAACTAATTAATCACTTGATAATTATGATGTAATTTTTTACTTTAGTCGGGTTTTCTAGCTTGTGTTATTATAAATAATAATGCTTCTCTAAATCCAGAATGCTAGCAAGGTTATCTTCCTTAGCCCTTAGGTTATCAATTTCACCACAAGTCTTAGGGATAATTGAAAGTTTACATGGTATGAAGACTTAAAGAAGGTCACTGCGGTTGTAGTTTAAAGAAAAATTCAATGATTCGGGTTCACCACGTCTAGAGCTTCTAAACTGGTTTAAATCGAACCCGGTTATTTATGACAACAAATCAATTATCATTTATTTTTTATATGCATGTATATTTTGTTTCATATTCACTTCACAGTCACAGTATGTTTATTTTACAAACCGGACCAAATTTCTTTACTCATCAACAAAATCAATCTTTGTAGCTTAATCAATAAAATATCTTCCTTCTAGCTTATAGATTGCGAATTCGATTCCTGTCGGTACCTAGTTTTTTTTTTGCAAGAGTTTCAGTATTATTTTTACGTAAGACTTGTTTCGCACGTTTCTGGTTGATTGGAAGAAATAACCACATGACAATAAATACCCTAGGTTGTACTGTATACGACGGAATATTCATTATAAGACAATTTATATAGCACCGTTTCGACAGTAGACTCTCTCAAGGGCGCTCTAGCTCGGGATTCGAACCCGCTATTATTGACAGATTAAAAACGCTTTCGCTGAAAGTGTCTTAAAAAATTAGTATTAAAGGATCTTTCAAATTGAGCGGTTTTTTTAATTCTAATTTTTTTAAATTCTTGAATGAAACCCACAATTTTCTTTGATTTATTTTAAACTTTTTATTGGTCATTAAAGTATAATGTATGACATTTAAACACAAAAAACAATATTCGCCAAACGTCCACCCCTTGCAGCTCCGCAGAGGTCCACTCTTTTTCAAAATTTTCGATGACATTTTGGCATAATTGCGGTTCTAACTCACCAATAACTCGAATAATTTTGTCTTTCAGCTCAGGAATTGATCGGAGGTCATTCTTATGGACCTGGTTTTTCACGTAATCCCAAAGAAAGTAGTCCAACGGTGTCAGATCACATGATCTTGGTGACCAATTAACATCACCGTTTCCGGAGATTACAATATACAAAATAATTCTCAATTTGAACGCGTTGTTGTATTGTATAGTATACGACTCCATTTTTATAAATATCGTACATTACATCTCAAATGTCACAAGACCCAGGCAAGTTCGCAACACCATCTGTGTTTTATTCAAGAATTAAAAAACCCACTCAATTTGAAAGACTCTTTATTTTTATTTGTGAAAGATATTTTTTTTTACATTTTTTATGAAGCAGCGATAAACTAAATAAAAGGGAATTCAATACCAGGGGAGTAGAA
Source organism: Odontocerum albicorne (assembly GCA_949825065.1). Lineage (NCBI taxonomy): Eukaryota > Metazoa > Arthropoda > Insecta > Trichoptera > Odontoceridae > Odontocerum > Odontocerum albicorne. The sequence continues at coordinate 5,854,988 of OX463862.1, forward strand.
AGCGTGAGGACGTGGTGAAAAAATTATCAACTCAGTGATGCAGAATGAGAGTTTGTTAGCGAGTTTTTATCAGAAAGCTGATTTCGAGTACCCGAGGCAACGTAAATTGATAAGGAAAACGGGAAAGGCATGAAAAAGATTAAATTCATTCTTTTTTAATACTTTTATTTATCGTTGCCGTCGTCGTTGGGCCCTTGTTATTGAAGACTCTGTCGCCATCCCAACGTAAATTCAGTTGGAAAGCGAAGCCGTTACGTAGAGTTTGTCTTTTTTTTAAGTAAATGAGCCATTGCACACCACGCCACTGTATTAGATCTGATGGCACACAGAAGCGTGACGATCGGAGCACACCAGCATGCTTGCACTGGATTTTTTTCCCTTTTTCATGAAAGAATAAATATGACGAAATCATAGGTATATGGAAAAAAATCATTGTATCGTTCGAAGAGAGAAACACAGCGTGGAGTTGATTCCGGTGAAAATTCGCACGGAAGGTCAGTACGTTATGGCGCGGCCATGCACCTACATATTGTACATGCATCAATCAATCAATCGATCAATGGCACTACAGCCCATTGTGGGCCCCGGCCTCCTCCAGCAGTCGTCGCCATTCCCTCCTATCCTGGGATGCATTCCTCCAGCCCCTGATGCCAATCACGCTTGTATCACTCTGCACCCCATCCATCCACCTGAGCTTTGGTCTACCCACGCTACGTCTTCCTTGGGGCTTGGAAAAGAGTACCTTGTTAGGCATTCTCTCTTCTCCCATTCTTGCTACATGCCCCGCCGAACGTAGCCTCCCAATTTTGATGTATTTTATAATGTTGGGCTCTTTGTATATGCTGTATAACTCCTCATTATATCTCACTCTCCAAGATCTATTTTCCTGTATGGGTCCGAATATTTTTCTAAGTATTTTCCTTTCAAATATTAGAAGGGAAGATTCGTCTTTTTTACTCAATACCCAGCATTCAGACCCATATGTGAGGACAGGTCGTAACAGTGTCTTGTAAATGGTAATTTTTGTTTTTCTGGACAACAACCGAGATATAAGGTGTTTTCTCAGACCAAAGAAGCATCTATTTGCCATGAATATTCGACGTTTAATCTCGATAGATGCATCATTAACACTTGTCACTATGGTACATGCATGTATACAATATAACGTCATTACGACAACTTAATTCATCCAGTCTTTTGGTACCCATCAAAAAGTCTTGAGCAATGCGGAATATACTAAAGAGTGTAACTGGGAGACAATAATCAGTCCCATTAATCGAATTTTAGATTTCAGAAACACTGGAGTATGCACGAAGCTCTCAGTTCGTCTTCGTATGGGTTCGCAATACTTCCGCACGCGAAGAGGCAATAATAATCTGAACATGATTATTATTAACACGGCAAATTAAAGTGAGACCATCGAAGCACATCGGCACAGTTTTCCTTTTTTTTTTTCAAAGAATAGATGACCGAATTTATAAGTAACCTAACACCCTCGAATGCTAAGCGGAAAAAAATGACTGTTTCATTCGAAGGGAGTAGTACAGTGCAGAGTTCGAACCGGCAATCTTCCGCACGGAAGTCAAATGCTTTACCGCGCAGCCATGCACCTCACAAAGCATACAACTTGTTTTTCATCCAAAATTTTCGACAACACGTAGGAAAAAAATCCTTATTGAAATTTCAAACAGCGTTAAAAGACAGAAGAAAAACAGCCGATATAGTACTGCTATACAAAATCATTCACTCAGTAATTGATGCACCTCACTTACTCGCAAGTATTTCATTTCGTATTCCCATTAGATCCACAAGACAGCTCAATCCCTTTTATACCGAAAATTGCTTTACTAACTATAAAATCAACTCCTCTATAATTCGTATGCAAAGACTTGGAAACGAGTTTTGCAACAATTTTGATATTTTTAATATAAGTATATATAGTATTCGCCAGAATATCACAACAATATTTAGAAATAGCTACTAACTTTTTGCTCTCCTTTATTAATATAAATAACGTAATATAAACCAAACATTAAGGACAATACTTTGCCTCTGGAGTTGAGTAACCCTGCATCAACATGTATGAAGCTTTTAATTCTGCAAAGCAACTTGCATCTCGTTCTACTAATGAGGCCATGAGTTTTCTATATCTCAATATATATCCATAAAATTCCCACAAAATTTTCAAAGATTATTAAACAATTTTAAAACAATGACTGTAATTTATTATTACTACTGCTTTTTGTATCTTCATGTTAGTTTAAGATAAAGTTTTGTATTATTTGTCAATAATTTTAAGTACTTGTATAACCTGTCACATGTTCATTTGTATATAAAGACACTGTTGTGTTGTTAATTAAATAAATAAATAAAGTGAATTCGCGTTATTGGAGACCGCACAAATGTAAACCAATATCACTGTATATAAAATAATTTCTGATTTCAGTTACATACGAGTATTTTTCGAATGAAATATTCAGTCCAGTGGGCACGGATTTAAATACTCGTATATCGTACTTCTGTGTTCGTGAACTGAATTCATGCAAAAATATTTTGCTCTGACATTTCACAAATATTTTGCTAATTCGTTCACAGGTCAACAATTTGCCTCGCACGTAAATACACTATGACCAATATGAGAAGGTTTATTTAAAAAATGTTTCCCTCGATTCGCAAAGTGTTAGAAAGTTCAAATTATCTTATAAAATATAGATATGAAATTAAGGTAATTTCTTTTATTTTAATAATAATAATAAAATGATCATTTATATCATCGTCGTCATTGCTGGACTTCGTAGTCGAGGATCCCCTCGCCACTCCAACGTCAATCTTACTGGATCTCGTAGTCGAGGATCCCCTCGCCACTTCAATGTCAATCTCGCTAGACCTCGTAGTCGAGGATTCCCTCGCCACTCCAACGTCAATCTTGCTGGACCTCGTAGTCGAGGATCCCCTCGCCACTTCAATGTCAATCTCGCTGGACCTCGTAGTCGAGGATCCCCTCGCCACTCCAACATCAATCTTGCTGGATTTCGTAGTCGAGGATCCCCTCGCCACTTCAATGTCAATCTCGCTGGATCTCGTAGTAGAGGATCTCCTCGCCACTTCAATGTCAATCTCGCTGGACCTCGTAGTCGAGGATCCCCTCGCCCCTCCAACGTCAATCTAGCTGGGCCTCGTAGTCGAGGATCCCCTCGCCACTTCAACGTCAATCTTACTGGACCTCGTAGTCGAGGATCCCCTCGCCACTCCAACGTCAATCTTGCTGGACCTCGTAGTCGAGGATCCTTTCGCCACTCCAACGTCAATCTTGCTGGACCTCGTAGTCGAGGATCCCCTCGCCACTCCAACGTCAATCTTGCTGGACCTCGTAGTCGAGGATCCCCTCGCCACTCCAACGTCAATCTTGCTGGACTTCGTAGTCGAGGATCCCCTCGCCACTCCAACGTCAATCTTGCTGGACCTCGTAGTCGAGGATCCCCTCGCCACTTCAATGTCAATGTCGCTGGATCTCGTAGTAGAGGATCCCCTCGCCACTTCAATGTCAATCTCGCTGGACCTCGTAGTCGAGGATCCCCTCGCCACTCCAACATCAATCTTGCTGGATTTCGTAGTCGAGGATCCCCTCGCCACTTCAATGTCAATCTCGCTGGATCTCGTAGTAGAGGATCCCCTCGCCACTTCAATGTCAATCTCGCTGGACCTCGTAGTCGAGGATCCCCTCGCCCCTCCAACGTCAATCTAGCTGGGCCTCGTAGTCGAGGATCCCCTCGCCACTTCAACGTCAATCTTGCTGGACCTCGTAGTCGAGGATCCCCTCGCCACTCCAACGTCAATCTTTCTGGACCTCGTAGTCGAGGATCCTTTCGCCCCTCCAACGTCAATCTAGCTGGACCTCGTAGTCGAGGATCCCCTCGCCACTTCAACGTCAATCTCGCTGGACCTCGTAGTCGAGGATTCCCTCGCCACTCCAACGTCAATCTCGCTGGACCTCGTAGTCGAGGATCCCCTCGCCACTCCAACGTCAATCTTGCTGGATCTCGTAGTCGAGGATCCCCTCGCCACTCCAACGTCAATCTCGCTGGACCTCGTAGTCGAGGATTCCCTCGCCACTCCAACGTCAATCTCGCTGGACCTCGTAGTCGAGGATTCCCTCGCCACTCCAACGTCAATCTTACTGGACTTCGTAGTCGAGGATCCCCTCACCACTCTAACGTCAATCTTGCTGGATCTCGTAGTCGAGGATCCTCTCGCCCCTTCAATGTCAATCTCGCTGGACCTCGTAGTCGAGGACCCCCTCGCTACTCCAACGTCAATCTTGCTGGACCTCGCAGTCAAGAATCCCCTCGCCACTACAAGACAATCCGATCCTACATGCGCACTCCCTCCCGCAGATGTCGCAGATATGTGGACCCTGCTGAGCCACCCGGCAATGCTGACACATGTTCGGAGAGGTCTAGCGGCTTTATATAATTTATATAAAGCCGTTAAGAATATAGTTTCCTTAATGGCACTGTAACCACGGATTTGTACTAGCTTTTATTGACAGATTAAAAGTGGAAAAAAAAACAAGTTATGCGCAAGGGAAAGAAAGTGGTGGCTATGGTCGTGAACTTCCTCGCATCTTCACATGTTTATAGAAACAAATTTGTCAAGAAACTTGTCAAGGGAAGGCGAACTACAAAGAAACATTTGTGTAGGACGTCTCAATAAGAGCGCCGGATTTAAATTTCGTGCCATTTTTTTTATGAAGTTTGCAGCTCTAAAAATTTCATATGTGTCATCTGTCAATCTTGCGATTAGTAAATATGGAACGTTACACGCGTTATTATTGTTAAAACTCGTCATAACAATGGGGAAAGTTTTGCTGAAACAATACGCAAACTTCGTGGAATTTTCGGTAGAAATAATGGTCCAATTAAGTCATCAATTTAAAGATCAACTAAAAAAATTGAGGAAATTGATTCGATTCTAGCCAATAAGTCCCCCATGTGTCCTCGTAGTGGACGTTCACTGGAAAACATAGCCGCAGTGAGAGAAAATGTTTCTGTAACCCCAGGGCCAGGGACATCAATTCGTCATCGTCAACAAGAATTAGACGTTTCAAGAAGCACCTTACAGCGAATTCTTGCAAAAGATCTGGATCTGCATATCTGCAAAATCCAACTGACCCAAGAACTCAAACCAGCAGACAGCAAAAACGAAATCCAGCACTTTTATTGGGACATCCTTTAGATCTTCCTATATGTGATAGAAATATTAAGTGTTAACATAAGTTTTGTCCGTTTTTTTTTTCCAAATTATTATAAAAATGAGCACCAAAAGTAAAACAAAATGGTAAAGGTTATACGTCATTCGAAAGAAAGTTTTCTGCTCTACAAGATATTGTGTTTGCTTTTACGTTACATATATTATTTTATTTGATTACAAACCTTCAAAATGGAATGTCAAGTAGACGAAAGTGAACATTTTCGACACCTCCAACGTTCGACAATTGATTTTTGTTGTTTTAACTCAAAACATATGGAACCAAGCGCCGAACTTCTGGACTTTTCCCATTGATTTAAGATGGCGGTATACAGTCATGTGACTACAATTTATCTGCTCAGTCAATTCTACGGTGGTTTGAAGGGGATCTTCATGAATAATATGGTTAAAGCGGTCCTCATCGAAGTCCATTGGTCGTCCGGAACGCTCCATGTATTTCAGGTCGAAATTACCGTCTTTGAAACGCAAAAACCATCGACGAGCTGTCCTTTCATTCATAGCATCTTCACCGTACACTTTGCAAATATCGCGAGCAGCTTTGGCAGCTTTATTCCCTCGATTGAACGCGAACAGAAGGAGGCGTCGAAAATGCTCACTTTCGTCTACTTGACATTCCATTTTGAAGGCTTGTAATCAAATAAAATAATATATGTAACGTAAAAGCAAATACAATATCTTGTAGAGCAGAAAAGTTTCTTTGGAATGACGTACTATATAACCTTTACCATTTTGTTTTACTTTTGGTGCTCATTTTTAACTTTGAAAAAAACGGACACAACTTATGTTAACACCCAATATATTCAGATTTAAATGTAGTGTAGTGTATGTGTTTAGTTTTTATATAACATCACAAATCTTAATAAAACCTTCCACAAAAGGTTGTCTTTAAGTGCTTCCTAATGTAGTACACGCCACATCTAACATTATATAAAGGGATGTTTTTTTAGGTGTGATTGGATTTGTTTTTGAAATAAAACACATATAAATTATTTAAATGGGCGTGTGTTTGAATTGAATTGATATGTTAGGTTGTTTAACGACAATTATTATTTGAAGATATAAGATATAGATCATATGTTGACCGTCCCTGGCTCTTATGTACCTCTTATGTACGCATCATGAAATGGGTTTCCCATTAAGAACGATAGAACTTTAAAATAAAATAAAACAACAACTAATAAACCAAAAATGGATCTAAATGTTTAATTTGAAAGAATATTTCATGCCGTTTATGATTTAAACAAGATATCATTCAAACGGCTTCCACGGCTTCTTTTGCACTGGCCAATTCGATCACGCCAATTTTCGATGACTCGGTGAAGCATTTCCGGCTGTATGGCGCCAATAACACGACAAATGTTGGCCTCAAGTTCATCAAGTCTTGGGTTTGTTAGTGTAAACCTGTGATTTAACATAACCCCAAAGAAAATAATCCAGAGGCGTCAAATCGCACAATCTTGGCGGACAATTCAAAATCCTATCACATCCAAAAAAACACTTCTTTTGTAAAATGTCTTTGAATATCTTGCCCATTCATCAATTCGGTCATAGAGATCATAACTGAGCATTGTGACTCTCATGATAGCCTTTGACAACTCCTCTCGATTTATTCTAGTTTCAAATCTTTCACCTTATCATCAGAGGAGCACAAACAAGACTCATTATGTGTTCACCGTCCAAAGTTACGGTGATAGCAAGCAAGGGGAGGAGTTCTGCTATTGGGGTAGTATTTCTTAGATGATGGCAAGATAAGAAACATATGTTACATACTTCTTCATCATCCTGTCGTGTAGCTCATACCTGAGCATCGTGACTCTGATGATAGCCTTTGACGACTCCTCTTCCTCCATGCCTGCACTCCGTGGCTCGAATGGCAGTTGTTAATGGTAGTCCAGTTGCATATCTCACTTGGTCAGTCCAACGCATTTGGATTCTTCCTCTTGTGCGTCGTCTTTTCCCGCCTCCAGTTACCACAAACTACTTCAAACAGTCTCCTTGGCCACGAGCAATGTGTCCAAAGAATCAGAGGGCTCGTCGAAGGCATATTGTTGACAATTTGTCAATGATTCTCAGTTCTTCGAGAATGGAGGCGTTAGTTTGCTTTGCTGCCCATGGAATTTGTAACATCTTTCTCCAGCACCACATTTCATTTCAGTCTATTCTACGAGGGTCATCCAGAAACTAAGGTTACAACATTTATGTAGGATCGAAAAATGCTTGGATTTAATTGAAATTCACAGGATACTTTACAAATATATTTAACTATTTTTCAACGTAATTGCCGTCGAGATCGAGACAATTCTGTAGTCGGGGCACCAACTTTTGTATGACAGTGTCATAGACCTCCGCCGCCAGCTCTTTCAGACACTTCTTCACAGCTTCCTCAACCTCCTAATCGTCGAAAAATTGTTAGGTTGTAGTGATACACCCACGTTTCATCTCCCGTCACGATAGAGTCGAGAAAAGCTTCTCCCTCCTGTGCAAAACGATCCAAAAATTAACGCGCGGCGGTCACGCGATTTTGACGGTGCTCCGGTGTGAGCATTCTGGGCACCCATCTCGCACACAATTTCTTGTAACCAAGTTTTTCCAACACAATATTACCAAGGAGACTTTGAGAAATGTCAGAAAATTCTTCGTTAAGGTCGTCAAGCGTCACACGGCGGTCATTTTGCACTTGTTATTCAATATTTTGCGGAAATTCGTCTGAAATCACTGCCTTGCCTCGTCGTGAGTATCAGTACGGCCTTCTCTGAACAACCTTACTCATTTCGTGACATGTTGTCGACTTATCACATCACTGCCATAAACTTTCACGAGCTTTCGATGGATATTCGCGGTGTTGTTCTGCAAAGTCAAAAAACTGATGACCGCGCGGGTCTCGGACGGACGAGAGTTGGCGGGAGCGCACGACGACCTCTCCATCGGAAGAATTTACTGTGACTGAACAAAATGGCCGACAAACACGTGGGACCAAACAAACTGACCGTTAGGATCCCCCCTACACGTCAGTTGCACCAACTTTGAAACAAAAAAAAATCCCCGGCCTCAGGAGCTCTTGTAACTTTAGTTTATGGATGACCCTCGTATGTCTCTCGCTTGCTCTCTGAGTCCAAGTCTCCCCGCCATACATGAGTATTGCGAAGACGAGATTTAACTAGGCGCATTTTCGTCGTGTATGTAATAATTCTGCTCTTCCACATAATTTCCAGCTTTGACATCGCATCTAGATAATCAGATTTCTCTTAAAACACAAAACTTATTTTACACAATATTTTTCAAATTTTAGTACAAAAGATACCAAACATTTCTAAAATGGACAATGAAATAAAACCTCAATTTAACAGCACGAAATACTAAGAAGGCGTCTTTCTGTCATTCCTTATTTTTCTTGCCCATTCCCCTTCTTTTCTCTCTGGCTTTGAGAAAAAAAGTACATCTATCCACCCCCGCAGTAAAAAGGACATCAAAAGGGAAGAAGCGTCTTCTCCAAGGCTCTGAGGTGATCTTCTACCCTATAGTCATTTGTCATGCAACCTTTGTTTTGGAGATCCTCAACATTTCTTTTATCTTTTCAATTTTTTAACATATTTCTGGTAAAATCAGTCTTCTCAAATACATTATCTCATATAATACCCCACAATATTTCCAAATTGGTGATATAGACATATTGAACAACATTATCTTTGGCCTCATTAATTGAACCTTCAGATTAAATATACCACTTGATTAAGCAGTTCATTAATTAATGAATCAATTAATCACACGTTATATTAAAATATTACGGAAGTCATTCCAAATACACTAGTATATATTTTTCTTATTCCTAGTGTGATGTCAGGTCCCCCCAACGTCCCCCCATCACTTGAAAGTAAGTATCTTTGTCCCCGGCAGCCCGAAAAAGATCCCCAACGCTCCTTATACCAGTCCAATCAAGTACATTGGGGAGCCAGGAGATTTGCCTCCAGCCAACACCTCTTCTACCCTCCTAATACACCTTCCACTCATATTTGCACTGTTTTGTTAGTATTTCTTCATTCATTCGTTCCACGTGTCCAAACCATTTCCAAGTGGTCTTCTTAATCTAGCACACTAACCTTAAGTTCACACTCATCCCTAATTATTTCATTCCGTATTCCACAGCATTTATTCCACTTTTTTCAGTCTTGTTCCATATCCATGTTTCACACCCATACATCATAGTTGGTACCAAAACACTCTTGTGCTCTATCTTGTCAGATATTGATACTGCCCGGTTCGGGTAAAACTTCCATAAAAATATATATCCAACACGTTTTGAATAAAGTTACCATCCAAAAATTTGTCCCATACATCGGAAAAATGCAACAACTTTCCGGAATACCCAATTTTAACGTACTCGTATAAAATGTTTATCTCTAAATAAATTTATCCATAAATCTTTCGCTATTTTAAATTTTGATACGCTCTGAGGCCCAGCCAACCATGAACGGTTCATATCTGAAACAGCATTCCGAACCCATAATTTTAATAACGCATCTATATAAACAAATTCTTTTTGAAATTTGTAACGTTGTGTTCCTTATACACGTACATAAATATAAGACTATTTTATATACATACGCCTTCAAGATCTGGTGGTGGAGGCGAATATTCCGTATCCCATGGACCGCAAGGCACGCCAATGTTTCTTCTTCCTAGTGTCATGTCAGGTCCCCCCAACGTTGACAATCACCTGAGAGTAGGTATCTTTGTCCCCGACAGCCCGATAAATATCCCCAACACTTCTTATACCAGTCCAATCACGTATATTGCCGAGCCAGGAGATTTGCCTCCAGCCAACACCTCTTCGACCCTCTATTTTGCCTTGGATAATCGGGTGCAGTAATTTTTACTTTGCTTCTCTAAGTAAATTACCCAAATAGGATACCTTCCGGATTTGAATATTAGTCAGCAACTCTCTATCAACTTTGCCTCTTTGAAGAACCCTTGTGTGGCTGACCATGTCCGTCCAGGGTATCCGTAGCATTCTGCGGTATATCCACATTTGGAATACTTCAAGTCGGTTCATACTACCAACTTTGAGGGTCCATGATTCCACTAGTATACGAGTACATTACAGAATTTATAACACAAGATAATGACCTCCACGAGTTAGCTAGAAATACGTTTATCTTCCACTCAGCACTTTGAGCTTAATTCCTTATTGTATACCAGAGAAAAGTGTAATACAAAAAAAAAAATCATTACTTCACACTTTAACGAGTATTTGGTTCACACACAATATCACGCCAATTAGGTTCGCAACCCACTGCGTCGTGTCTCTTGTAGTGGCAGTCAGAGGAGGACGGAGTTAAGAGATGTATGGAAGATTTGGGGAGGAATGAGCGGAATGATTAATGAAATTTGTGATGTAATGAACGATAAAAGTCTAACATCCATTTATATATTTCCACCACAACTGGATCTATAGTATTGAATTATATTTCAAAAGAGAAAAATCTAGAAAGTCAGAAATAATCGTAATAAATGTATTCGAAGGGTGTAGAAAGGCCGAAGAATGCGTCTCGAAATAAAATTGAGATCTTTATTTACATCAAAAGGGAAATGTTATAAATTTATGTATATACAATATCATTATGCGACCTAAGAACATTAAGCTACCCCTATCTGTGTCAAAAGATATCGATGGTCAGTTAATCTGTGGTGTCGAGACAGATCCTTAAAGGATAACATATTTGAGGCATTTAACATACAGAAGAATGCTAAAAATACCTTCAACTAACTTGGTGAGTTACCCTAAATTCCTCATTAAAACTTAAATTCAAAGTGAATTAGTTGTTGATATCATGTTATGTAAGATGTTATATTTGTGCCATGTTTTACAAGTATGGTTTTGAGCCATTTCATGGTCCGGGGAGACTGAGGTGTCTGATCAAACAGATATCATAGTTTAACAACATCGACTACTGGATTAGAGTTCGGAATCATGGGAAGCTGGTTCATTTGAATCAACATAGTGCAAAGCTCGCTCTGTTAGTCGTTATCATCAGAGGGGAAACAATATACTCCGGAGGATATTTGCTCCAGTAGTAGAAAATTGAAGATAATAGTGTCAAAGAAATTTTCAGCCTCTTAATCGCGTGTTCAATGCTGAATGTCAAAGACCTCTGCTATGTCTTGAACTCGGTGCACTACCTGTCTTCACCCCTCCCGGTCCTGGAGTATGCTGAATGCAGCGTTTAAGGGGGTATTCGATTCTAGAGGCGTGAATTTCGGGCGTTTTTTTCAGCCTAAATAAAAAAAACTAAAAATATTTTTCGTATACATTTTTTATTTTTTTAGTTTGTTTATTGATGATTTGAGAATGTACAACTTTTTTTTTTGAAAAAAAACATTTTTTAATTTAAGATGTTATCAGCTGTTATATCTTGTCGTAAAAAAAGGGGGTAAGCTGGTCGACATAATTAAAGCCTTTTCGTAAATCTGAAACAATACTTATACACAGTTTCTTAATAAAAAATAATTTCGTTATAGTTGGTACCAAAAAAAAAAAATTATTGTCTGAAAAAAAATTTTTACCCTTTTTTCAAATATTAAATTTTTTTAAAAATATTAAAAACAAAATGTTGAATTTTTCAAGGTAGAGACGATAAATAAATATTTATTAAAGTTTTATACTAAATTTGAAGGCAATCGGTTTGATAAAACTTGAGATTTTATGTCGACCAGGTCGAAAAAAGTAGTTTTGAGGAAAAACTCGTTTAAAGTTTTACGATTATTGTCTGTCATTCCGGCGCTGTGTAATTGCTGCATCATTTGCAGCTATATGGTAACTTCGTAAATATTAAGAATTTTAAAATTTTCTTTTGAGAACATATTCTTAAAGACTTAAACTTTAAGAATATGCAAAAATATAAAATTTCTAGAGAATAATACCCCCTTAAAGAAGTGGAAAAAAGAAAGAACTTAAAAATGTTGTTAATTTTATCTATAAACGTCAAAAATATAGGTTTGTAAGAATAGATAGCTTGAGCAGAAACTGAACCCTGGAAAGTTTTTTAAAAGTTGTTTATGTGGCAAAAAAGTAACGATAACTTATTTGTATTGTAAAAGAGAAGAATATATACGAGTATATTTTTGAAAATCAAAATTAAATGCTTTTATAGTATTTCCAGTGGCCTACGCCAATGCAGCCAATACAATGGATTGAGGTCCACGAAGGATAGGGACCCAAAAAGGTCGCACCATTCAAAAAATTTGTTAATGAGACTTGCTAATAACATATCATACATTTTTGTCTATTTTATGTCTTTTTAAATTAACCACAGCTAAACAAATCGTTTCTCACGTTTATTTTAAAAAGATGTTACAACATTGAACAAAGCTCCACAAAAGTATGTTGATACTTTAAATAAAATATACAATTATTACAATTAATATGTTTATACATAATTTACCTAACTCCTGGACCTCGAAAATGAAACAAACTATACTGTGACCGTGAAGTAAAAATGAAACATAACATATATGTAGAAACTACTGCGTAACGCATTTCAATTTTGAAACATTCCTATTACCGACTTGTTTTACTTCCATTAGTTGTATTTTTATTTAAATTAGAATATTACATTATTTTTATTAAATATTATTGATTTAAATGTTACAAGAAATCTTATGAATATATAATTTGTGAAAAAACAACAGGTAATTTAATTTGGACACACAATTTTAATGGGCCTGGGTTTGATGTCTTTCATTTGTCGTGTCCCCAGTAAACTAGGTTTTTGTATGTACATACTATATATCTTATTGAGGACATATTGTATAACTTTATATTTGATATTTCTATCCAATTTTGATTACACAATACCCCGTTGCATACTGTCATCAACTCAACAAACAGGGGCACTCAATTACATATGTATCATATATATCACGCGAATTAAACCCCTCACACTTCATCACTTCAGACAGATCACAAAATTAATCCCATATATTTATCTGTGTTTTACTTTACTAGTTTATTATAAGGCGTGCTTGTTGTCAGGCGGCAATCTTTTGCATATATCCAGACAACAGTAAATAAAGCTAATTACATAGTCGCCAAACATTCAAATGACTATCCATCCCCACGAAATCTATGAACATATACGTGAGCATACGCTTATAAACCTCACAAAGACGGACCCAAATCCAGTCCTTTTCATATAAAATGAGGTATCATCAATCAAAGGAAAAGGAAAATACAGGAGTGAAACACGTTACTGACTAGAAATGAGATAACATCAATCAAAGGAAAAGGGAAGGACGGTGGAGACGAAAGGGAAGGATGGTGGAGAGGAAAGGAAAAAAAACAGGAATGAAACACGTTACATACTGGCTAGAAATTAAGAGTTTTTCAGTCGCTTCTTAAAGCATGCCAAGGACGGGGGGAGTCTTATATTGGTTTGTAACTTGTTCCAGAGTCTCACTGCATGGATAGTAAACGACGACGTAAAAAAAGAAGAGTGGCGAACTGGGGAGGCTAATAAACAATCTCTATATCATACATTGCAAGAAAACAAAAAAAAATCAAAGATCATTGACCCATTGATAATGATAAGTAAAAGATCATTAACCTAATGATAATGATAAGTTAAAGATCATTAACCTAATGATAATGATAAGCCAAAGATCATTAACCTAATGATAATGATAAGTAAAAGATCATTAACCTTGTGATAATGATGATAAGTTAAAGACGCTACGAGCAACAAGTTGACAAGAACTGGACAACAATTGGCTGGAGGAGTGATCTGTAGGTTGGACGGAGGCAGCAAACAGTTTATGGCACCGATTATTTTGATGGGCGGTTCATAATTCCAGCATTGAACAAAGACGCCTGTTATTCCCGCCATCTTTATGCAAATTTGACGATGTTTACAACAATTATGTTGTCTTTGTTTTGATTGTATCTATGGCCATTAAAATCGCTTGTTTTCCCTTTTGTGTGTGATGGTGTTGGATCTATGGTCATAATGTCGATGGTCTAATGTAAACCATATTCTAAAACGTTTATCGTTATTTCAGACATACAAATTTGAATTAAAACAATAAACTTGTATTACTAACTATCACTGAAGAGTTTTAAGAGACAATGAATTGCAGAGATTGACAACGAAATTATATGAGATATGTACTCGTATGTTAAAGAATAAGATCTGAGAATTAATTTTGCGAAATTCAAAGTAATGGTTGTAGAAAAGTGTGTTATGTGATGGTATTCAAAGTAATGTTTATAGAAAAGTGTGTTATGTGATGGAATTCAAAGTAATGGTTATAGAAAAGTGCGTTATGTGACGGAATTCAAAGTAATGTTTATAGAAAAGTGTGTTATGTGATGGAATTCAAAGTAATTGTTATAGAAAAGTGCGTTATGTGATGGAATTCAAAGTAATGGTTATATAAAACTATGTTATGTGATGGAATTCAAAGTAATGTTTATAGAAAAGTGTGTTATGTGATGGAATTCAAAGTAATGGTTATAGAAAAGTGCGTTATGTGATGGAATTCAAAGTAATCATTATGGAAAAGTGTGTTATGTGATAGAATTCAAAATAATGGTTATAGAAAACTGTGTTATGTGATGGAATTCAAAGTAATGGTTATAGAAAAGTATATTATGTGATGGAATTCAAAGTAATGGTTATAAAAAAGTGTGTTATACTTATGGAATTCAAAGTAATGGTTATAGAAAAGTGTGTTATGTGATGGAATTCAATCATATTATTTTCCAGTCCATAAAGTGAACCTAAGGGTCACCTGTCTTATCACCAGGATGCATGTTTATCAATGGAGATTTATTTGTACGAAATATTTTATCGTTGTCTTAATTTGTTCTTGGATGCTTCCTAGCCCCTGCAGATAAGTTTTCTAGGATAGCTTCCTATCCCCTGCAGATAATTTTTCTAGGATAGCTTCCTACTCCCTGCAGATAAGTGTTCATGGATAGCTTCCTAAATCCTGCAGATAAGTGTTCTTGGATAGCTTCCTAGCCCTTGCAGATAAGTGTTCTTGGATAGCTTCCTACTCCCTGCAGATAAGTGTTTTTGGATAGCTTCCTCAACCCTGCAGATAAGTGTTCTTGGATAGCTTCCTACTCCTTGCAGATAATTGTTCTTGGATAGCTTCCTACTCTCTGCAGATAAGTGTTCTTGGCTAGCTTCCTAGCCCTTGCAGATAAGTGTTCTTGGATAGCTTCCTACTCCCTGCAGATAAGTGTTCATGGATAGCTTCCTAAACCCTGCAGATAAGTGTTCTTGGATAGCTTCCTAGCCCTTGCAGATAAGTGTTCTTGGATAGCTTCCTACTCCCTGCAGATAAGTGTTCATGGATAGCTTCCTAAACCCTGCAGATAAGTGTTCTTGGATAGCTTCCTAGCCCTTGCAGATAAGTGTTCTTGGATAGCTTCCTACTCCCTGCAGATAAGTGTTCATGGATAGCTTCCTAAACCCTGCAGATAAGTGTTCTTGGATAGCTTCCTAGCCCTTGCAGATAAGTGTTCTTGGATAGCTTCCTACTCCCTGCAGATAAGTGTTTTTGGATAGCTTCCTCAACCCTGCAGATAAGTGTTCTTGGATAGCTTCCTACTCCTTGCAGATAATTGTTCTTGGATAGCTTCCTACTCTCTGCAGATAAGTGTTCTTGGATAGCTTCCTAGCCCTTGCAGATAAGTGTTCTTGGATAGCTTCCTACTCCCTGCAGATAAGTGTTCATGGATAGCTTCCTAAACCCTGCAGATAAGTGTTCTTGGATAGCTTCCTAGCCCTTGCAGATAAGTGTTCTTGGATAGCTTCCTACTCCCTGCAGATAAGTGTTCATGGATAGCTTCCTAAACCCTGCAGATAAGTGTTCTTGGATAGCTTCCTAGCCCTTGCAGATAAGTGTTCTTGGATAGCTTCCTACTCCCTGCAGATAAGTGTTTTTGGATAGCTTCCTCAACCCTGCAGATAAGTGTTCTTGGATAGCTTCCTACTCCTTGCAGATAATTGTTCTTGGATAGCTTCCTACTCTCTGCAGATAAGTGTTCTTGGATAGCTTCCTAGCCCTTGCAGATAAGTGTTCTTGGATAGCTTCCTACTCCCTGCAGATAAGTGTTCATGGATAGCTTCCTAAACCCTGCAGATAAGTGTTCTTGGATAGCTTCCTAGCCCTTGCAGATAAGTGTTCTTGGATAGCTACCTACTCCCTGCAGATAAGTGTTTTTGGATAGCTTCCTCAACCCTGCAGATAAGTGTTCTTGGATAGCTTCCTACTCCTTGCAGATAATTGTTCTTGGATAGCTTCCTACTCCTTGCAGATAATTGTTCTTGGATAGCTTCCTACTCCTTGCAGATAATTGTTCTTGGATAGCTTCCTACTCTCTGCAGATAAGTGTTCTTGGATAGCTTCCTAGCCCTTGCAGATAAGTGTTCTTGGATAGCTTCCTACTCCCTGCAGATAAGTGTTCATGGATAGCTTCCTAAACCCTGCAGATAAGTGTTCTTGGATAGCTTCCTAGCCCTTGCAGATAAGTGTTCTTGGATAGCTTCCTACTCCCTGCAGATAAGTGTTTTTGGATAGCTTCCTCAACCCTGCAGATAAGTGTTCTTGGATAGCTTCCTACTCCTTGCAGATAATTGTTCTTGGATAGCTTCCTACTCTCTGCAGATAAGTGTTCTTGGATAGCTTTCTAGCCCTTGCAGATAAGTGTTCTTGGATAGCTTCCTACTCCCTGCAGATAAGTGTTTTTGGATAGCTTCCTCAACCCTGCAGATAAGTGTTCTTGGATAGCTTCCTACTCCTTGCAGATAATTGTTCTTGGATAGCTTCCTAGACCCTGCAGATAAGTGTTCTAGGATAGCTTCCTAGCCCCTGCAGATAAGTGGTCTTAGATAGCTTCCTAGCCCCTGCAGATAAATGTTCTTGGATAGCTTCTTACTCCCTGCAGATAAGTGTTCTAGGATAGCTTCCTAGCCCCTGCAGATAAGTGTTCTTGGATAGCTTTTTAGCCCCTGTAGATAAGTGTTCTTGGATAGCTTCCTAGCCCCTGCAGATAAGTGTTCTTGGATAGCTTCCTAGTCCCTGCAGATAAGTGTTCTTGGATAGCTTCCTAGCCCTTGCAGATAAGTGTTCTTGGATAGCTTCCTACTCCCTGCAGATAAGTGTTTTTGGATAGCTTCCTCAACCCTGCAGATAAGTGTTCTTGGATAGCTTCCTACTCCTTGCAGATAATTGTTCTTGGATAGCTTCCTAGACCCTGCAGATAAGTGTTCTTGGATAGCTTCCTAGTTCCTGCAGATAAGTGTTCTTGGATAGCTTCCTACTTCCTGTAGATAAGTGTTCAAGGATAGCTTCCTACTCCCTGCAGATAAGTGTTTTAGGATAGCTTCCTAGCCCCTAAAAAAGTTTAAAAAACGTAAACAATTTTAAGCCGGAGTCGAATTGAAAATAACATCTTCTAACTTCGATTTCGAAAGAAAACAATCTGTCTCCTGACTTACAGCCCTAAACTCTACAGCCCTAATTCGATGTATTGATAGAAAACTGTTATCTAGTATAGGTATACTATAGTATACTGTAATTTAAAAGGAGTTTGCTATTATCCGCGGATTTAACAGTCCGTAGGGGGTTTGAGGGTTGGGGGTTGGAACCCATTCCTAACAGATGTCTGGGCCTACTGTATTTCTTCAAGATAACTGTTTTTCCTTCTAGAATAAATAAATACATTTTGGTTTATTGATACAAATATTGTATGTACACATATCATATCCTGAAATTGCATTTATACTTGTATTTCAAGACAATGGGAAAAAAATACGTTTAAGTGACGACCTCCGTGGCCTGGTGGCAAGACACTTGTCTGCCGATCCGGAGGTTGCGGGTTCGATCTCCGCTGGAACCCATTTTTTTTTTAAATATGATTCCAGTCTGGTTAACACTTAGGGCCTATAAAAACCATATTTCTGGTTGGCTGGAAGAGATTGCCACATGGCAATAAACTCGCCAGGTTAAAATAAAAAACAATCAAAAGATCTGGGCTCATCTCATTACACCCTTCCGGCCGAGATACACCCCACCATTACAGGGTGAGCCCTGCCGCGAGGACATCAGGCGTTTTTCAGCCCACACCCTTGTTCATGTAAATTAAAAAATGAAAATAAAATGACAATAGATAAGCAGTCAATACAATCAATTCAGTAAATGCTTTAATATGATGACTTTTATTATCCAGTGCGTCTTTTAAGTGAGGATCGTGTGTTCCAGGAGCTGGTGTCCGCCAACCCGAACCAGCGCAACTGGCGCGGTATCTTGATTGCTCTGCTGGTTATAGTGACAGTGCTAGCGTTGATCGTCACCTCAGTGGCGCTTCTCACGCCCCCCGAGGAGGGGCCCAGGGTGCGAGGGCGCAGACTCAGGCTGCAGGACCTTCTCGCCGGAGATCTGCTGCCGCTAAGGTTCAATGGGACTTGGATATCGGGTGAGTGAAGTCACATTACGTTTATAATTGGTTTTGTATACTTTTCTGTTCAACAGCAATGCAGACAGATGTAGATGATATTTTTATGCTTCCTGAAAATGAAGACAGTTTAAGGAATATCTGAAATAGACTATATGAGAGATGTCTACTAAAATATTTGAAAATGAATGTAGCGAAATCAAATGTTATGGTTATAGAAATAAGTGTGGTAAAAATGTGTGCGATATATGGGTTAACACAGAAAAACGTGTGCGATATATGGGTTAACACAGAAATATGTGTGTGTTATATGGGTTAACACAGAAAAACGTGTGCGATATATAGGTCAACACAGAAAAACGTGTGCGATATATGGGTTAACACAGAAAAATGTGTGCGATATATGGGTTAACACGGAAAAATGTGTGCGATATCCAAGAGTTAAAAATTATCCAAGAGTTAAAAAAACGCTCAATTTGAAAGACTCTTTATGTGACAGTTCTGAGGGTTTTCATATTATTAGTTCTGAGCATACTTTTTGTTACTGTTGTATCTGCTCCGGTTGTATTTCATGTCATGATTGATTGACTATATTTTCTCGTGTAATTACAATATTTTTCCAAATTCCATATTTAGGGTATGCGCAAATAGCAATATCTTAAGGAGGTATTCTCATTTGAAATTTTCAAAAAATGTTTTTATTTTCATTTAATTTTTATACAATCCTTTCTGAATAATTTCCAGTAAGAAATGTTCAAAAATATTAAAAAACTTTCAGTAAAAACAATATTCATACAAAATCACTAACATACGAGTATCTAAAAGTTGAACATACATTCATCAAAAAAAAAAACTGTGGTGTTGACTGAAAAACATCTGGTAGCGTCCTTAACGTTTAAACTCGCCCTCCTATTGGTAGGGGTGTATCTCGGCTGCGAGAATGCTGTGGGATAAGCTCGGGCCTTTTGATACTTGTAGCTTAGGTTAAATGTTACCTTAAGACTGATGTGTTTAATAAGATGAAGAGGAGAACTCTTAGATGGTTTGGGCGTCAATTTAGTTAGATAGCGAAGCTGTGCCATGGTTTTTTTTTCCTTTAAGTCAGTAAGCTGTTGCACACCAGCAATCTCACCAGCTACACCACTTTACTGAATCCGAGGGCACACCGAGATGAGACTATTGAAGCACACCAGCATGTTTTCTATATGTGTTTTTTTTAAGAATATATATGATAGAAGTTAAAGGTATCCTTACACACTTCAATACTAGGTAGAAAAAATACCTGTGCCATTTGAGGATTCGATCCGATGAACTTCCGCACGGAAATCCAGTGTGTAACCGCACGGCTACGCAACTCAAACAGATAATCAAACTTCTATAGATAATCAAGGTTTGACATGCTTACAGCAGGTAATGATGAAGATCTCGACTATAGTTAAAATTTTATTCAGTTTATTAAAGAATTTTGTATTTATTCCAATTTAAATATTTAATGTGTCTTTTGTGATTATAGCCACCCTCGCAAAATGTGTTTAATATTTTAAAATTTTAAGTAGAAAACACTGTGTGTCTGAAAGACACAATCATAAAATATTTAACGAGCTAATTTATGTACCGGAAATCCATTAATGCGAAGAAGCATAATAATCTCTATGGTCGATATAATAACAGACTATTAAATCTCCCCTTTGAGCTTTTCTTGGATTCTACATATCTTAAGTGCATTTGCTTCGAGAAATTGTAGTTTTATCAAACACTGTTTATTCCACTTTATTTAAAGGTATAACTTAACCGGTTTTAAGGCTTTCACTTCATCTTCAGGGAGCACAAAACCATCCAATGATAATGAAGCGTGAAAGTGAAAATAAAAGCGATACAAAGGTGAATAAATTAATTATTGCAGTAAAGGGAATAATTCTGATATTAGGGTAGTATTTCTTAGATTATGACAGAGTAAGAAGCATATATACTTCATCGTCATCATCCTGTCGTGTAGCTTATGACTGAGCATCGTGACTCTCATGATAGTCTCTGACGACTCTTCTCCATCCATTCCTGTACTCCACGACTTGAAAGGCAGTTGTTAAGGGTAGTCCAGTTGCATCTCTCACTTTGTCAGTCCAACGCAATGGGAGTATTTTTCTTGTGCTTCGTTCTTCAACGCTTCCAGTAACCTCAACCCTCTCTAAACTGTCTCATTGGCCATGAGCAATGTGCTCAAAGAATCGAAGGTCTCTTCGAATGAATATTGTCGACAATCTGTCAATGATTATCAATTTTTCAAGCATGGAAGGGTTAATTCAACTTGCTGTCTATTGAATTCGTAACATCCTTGTCTAGCACCACATTGCAAATGATTCTATTCTACGTCTCTCGCTTGCTCTAAGGAGGACTCGTCATATATACAGGGTGTGTTTTATGTTCCAGGCCGATTTTATTTGGCCACCATTTTGATTTGGCTATTATTTGTCAGTTCATATTTGACAATCGTGGAAAGTGGTCGATAACAATTTATTATAGAGCATCTAACTCCGCAACAACCTAAAGTTGTACTTATTTACCTTAAAACTTATCATATTAAATAAAAACGAACCCACAAAACCTTCTTTCTATTTTCGGACGTTAATTCACAAATTTCATAAATATTATTGTACAAAACGACAAGTCTTACCAGGGGCGCACAATTATAAAGGAGGTTGACGTTCCCAGCCGAGAAATACAATATCAAAGAGACATCAACGTTAACTGAAACGCAATTTCCACTTAATAATTGCTGAACTTACTTATATTTCCCTATTCCCTCTCCTCGAAAATTTCAAGCTGAAATATTTCCACTTTGAATAAATAAAACTAAAAATAACTTAGATACGTAATATCGTATTTCCAAAACGTGGAATTTTAGAATTAAATTAATTTCTCACTCAAATATTCCAACAAAATCATCATTCCATCATGTCGTCTAGCTCATAACTTAGCATCGTTACTCCCATGATAGCCTTTGACAATTCCTCACCATCCATCTCTGCACAGTGAGGTTTAGAACACCAATTTACAGGTTACTCGAGCGAGCATATTCGAAATGCACATTTACCAGTTTCGATCAGAGTTTATTTAGAACACCAATGTATTGGTTACTCGAGCGAGCATAGCCCTTGACAATTCCTCACCATCCATCTCTGCATAGTGAGGTTTAGAACACCAATTTACAGGTTACTCGTGCGAGCATATTCGAAATGCACATTTACCAGTTTCGACCAGAGTTTATTTAGAACACCAATGTACTGATTACTCGAGCGAGCATATTCAAAATGCGCATGTACCAGTTTCGATCAAATAGTATATTTAGAACAACGTTTTATCGGTTACTCTAGCGAATATATTCAAAATGCACATGTTCCAGTATCGATGAAATGGTATATTTAGAACACCGTTTTATCGGTCATTCTAGCAATAATATGCAAAGTGCACGTGTACTAGTTTCGATCAAAGAATAAATTTAGAACACCAATTTACCGGTTACTCTAGCGAAAATATGCAAAATGCACATGCACCAGTTTCGATCAAATAGTATATTTAAAACACCGTTTTATCGGTTACTCCAGCGAAAATATGCACATGTACCAGTTTAGATCAAAGAGTAAATTTAGAACATCAATTTACCGGTTACTCTAGCGAACATGTTCAAAATGCACATGCACCAGTTTCGATGAAATAATATATTTAGAACACCGTTTTATCGGTTACTTTAGCGAAAATATGCAAAATGTACATGTACCAGTTTCGATCAAAAAATAAATTTAGAACACGAATTTACCGGTTACTCTAGCGAATATTTTCAAAATGCACATGCACCAGGTTCGATCAAATAGTATACTTAGAACACCGTTTTATCGGTTACTCTAGCGAAAATGTGCAAAATGCACATGTGCCAGTATCGATCAAAGAGTAAATTTATAACACCAATTTACCGGTTACTCTAGCGAAAATATAAAAATTTCCATGCACCAGTTTCGATCAAATAGTATTTTTCGAACATCGTTTCATCAGTTACTCTAGCGAAAATATGCAAAATGCACATGTACCAGTTTTGATCAAAGAGTAAATTTATAACACCAATGTACCTGTTACCCTAGCGAGAATATTCAAAAGGCATATGCAACAATTTCGATCAAATAGTATATTTATAACACCAATTTACCGGTAACTCTAGCGAACATATTCAAATTGCACATGCACCAGTTTTTATCAAATTATATATTTAGAACACCGTTTTATCGGTTACTCTAGCGAAAATATGCAAAATGAACATGTACCAGTTTCGATCAAATAGTATAT
Organism: Odontocerum albicorne; assembly: GCA_949825065.1. Taxonomy (NCBI): domain Eukaryota; kingdom Metazoa; phylum Arthropoda; class Insecta; order Trichoptera; family Odontoceridae; genus Odontocerum; species Odontocerum albicorne. The sequence goes on from OX463862.1 coordinate 5,878,050, forward strand.
TTCGAACACCGTTTTATCGGTTACTCTAGCGAAAATATGCAAAATACATATGTACCAGGTTCGATCAAAGAGTACAGTGAGAACACCAATTGACCAGTTTCTCTAGCTTGGGATTTGATCATTAGATTTAGTACTTCCCCGCATCTGCATATGTTAGAAAAAACTGTTTGGTAAAAAAAAAACAGAAAACTTACCAAGGAAGACGGGCTGGGCTACAAAGAAACGTTTGTAGATCTTTCGATAAGTCATAGTCACACATTCACAGGCTTAAGGCGAGTTTAGATATTATCATTAATTTTGATGACACTTCTAAAAAAGTTTTCTTCAATAAAATGTATGGTATGACCCTATAATGTATTAACATAAGTTAACATAAGTTGTGTCCGTTTTTTTTCCAAATTTAACATGAGCACCAAAAGTAAAACAAAATGGTAAAGGTTATACGTCATTCCAAAGAAAAAATTCTGCTCTACAAGATATTGTGTTTGCTTTTACGTTACATATATTATTTTATTTGATTACAAGCCTTCAAAATGGAATGTCAAGTAGACGAAAGTGAGCATTGTCGACACCTCCAACGTTGTACAATTGTTTTTTTGTTGTTTTAACTCAAAACATATGGAACCCAAGCACCGAACTTCTGGACTTTTCCCATTGATTGAAGATGGCGGTATACAGTCATATGACTACAATTCATCTGCTCAGCCAATTATACGGTGGTTTGAAGGGGATATTCATGAATAATACGGTTTAAGCGGTCCTCATCGAAGTCCACTGGTCGTCCGGAACGCTCCATGTCTTTCAGGTCGAAATTACCGTCTTTTAAACGCAAAAATCATCGACGAGCTGTTCTTTCATTCATAGCATCTTCACCGTACACTTCGCAAATATCGCGAGCAGCTTTGTTCCCTCGATTGAACACGAACAGAAGGAGGTGTCGAAAATGCTCACTTTCGTCTACTTGACTTTCCATTTTGAAGGATTGTAATCAAATAAAATAATATATGTAACGTAAAAATAAACACAATATCTTGTAGAGCAGAAAATTATTTTTCGAATGACGTATAACCGTTACCATTTTGTTTTACTTTTAATGCTTATTTTTAAATTTGGAATAAAACGGACGCAAATTATGTTAACACCCAATATATCACAAAAGTGTAGTCCAATCGAGTCGTGTTTATATATAATTAGGAAAGAATTCAAGTTAAAATTCTTTTTTTTTTAATCTACACCCTTATCCCCCAGGATTTGAACACGAAACCCACAGGTAGAAAAGTTTGTTTACAGGTTTATCCAATCACACAAAATAAAATGCATAATGTAATTAAAAATAAATAAAAGTCTTTGAATGCAATAAGAATCTCGTGAAGTGACTCAGTTATGTCTTCAAAGTGCATTTATAAGCTCAATCCTCAATTTATGCACCATGATTATGGTTTATAAAAATATTAGAAAATTTGTTCAACAACGTGATTTCACGTGCGAACGGTGACGCTCTTAATAGTTCAGTTCGTGAATACGGCACAGAAATTAATTTGAATTCATCATGGCGTAAATAATTGTGGAGTACATTGAACAAAAGTCGTCAATCAAAAATTGGCTCACTATTTTTCCTGTAAGTAATTTATGTGTGTACACTATATTATATCTGTACACTAATAATTTATATATGTACCCTACATTATACATGTACACTAATAATTTATATATGTATGTTACGTTCACTAAATTATATATGTAGACCAATAATTTAAATATGTTCACTATATAATATATGTGCACTAATAATTTATATATGTACCCTACATTATACATGTACACTAATAATTTATATATGTACCCTACATTATACATGTACACTAATAATTTATATATGTAACCTACATTATATATGTGCACTCATAATTTATATATGTATGTTACGTTCACTAAATTATATATGTAGACAAATAATTTAAATATGTTCACTATATAATATATGTGCACTAATAATTTTTATATGTACCCTACATTATACATCTTCTTCTTCTTCCTGACACTGCCCCAACTCATTGCCTTGGTAGGCTGTTGGTGTCGGCTCTTCTCGTTCTCAAGGTCTTTAATCAAACCTTGAACGACTGACTTTACTCTGCTTCATTTTGTTTGCCCCTGTAATACTGCAAGCTGGCACCTGACATGGTGTCAGTCCCTGGGTTGCCGAGGGGAAAATCACCCTCGCTGCCAGACAGGGTTGTGCATCTTTGCGTACGTTTTTCCATGAATCTTTGGTTTGTTTGACTGTATCATACATGTTTTATCCACCGATGGTCATCAGACGTGAACCAGAGTGACCCAACTAACTGTGTTAGGGCTGCATCCGCTATCATTGGCCGTTAATGGCCAACTATTGGATTAAACTAATGAGCCTGGGTACCCATTTAGAGATGGTGTATGCAACTATTACCCGAATACATCGAGTTGCCAACACTCACCATTTGTGAGCCGCCGCTAACATGCGTGACAGCCGCTCACTGTTTCTCACTTTAGCCGTACTTTTGGGATCCCCCGACTGATTGGTTACCATCAACTTCCCCCTCAAGTCCGTTGCCCGTCGGTCACCACGTGGAGGTATGAGAAGCATGGTGGGGTGGGAGAAGCTATGTGAGTCCAGACCTTAGGACCAATGTATTGCGCTATAACTACCCGACCGACGCCCGACATTATACACGTACACTAATAATTTATTTATGTACCCTACATTATATATTTACATACATTATATATGTACACTCATAATTCATATATGTACACTACATTATCATATATATGTAGACTAATAATTTAAATACATTAACTATATAATGTATGTGCACTAATAATTTATATATGTACCCTACATTATACATGTACACTAATAATTTATATATGTACCCTACATTATATATGTACACTAATAATTTATATACAATATGTACACTACATTATACATGCACACTTATAGTTTATATGTACAATACATTATATATGTACACTAATAATTTATATATGTACACTACATTATAAATGTACAATAATAATTTATATATGTACACTACATTATATATGTACATTAATAATTTATATATGTACACTACATTATACATGCACACTAATAGTTTATACGTGCAATACATTATATATGTACACTAATAATTTATATATGTACACTACATTATACATGCACACTAATAGTTTATACGTGCAATACATTATATATGTACACTAATAATTTATATATGTACACTACATTATAAATGTACTATAATAATTTATATATGTAGACTTATTTATATAAGCACACTAACATTTACTTTAGATCCCTTCTAACGTTTAAGAAATAAAAGTAAAGCATGCTCATTAAAAAAATGGCAAGTGCCATAATTAAAATCTATATTCCTCGAAATAAAGGTGACGCACAAATCTCTTATAAACTCGCTCAACTCTCAGGGAGTTTTGGATTCTTTTGGGTTTCATATGATCGAGCCGCACTCAAACCCGTGAATCATAAAAAATATATAACAGTACAACCCTTAATGTTTTAGAAACTCTAATTACAAACCCCTAGAGCTTAATTGGTAGATACACATAAATACCCGATTTGTCTGCTAAATATTATAATCTAACCTTGAAATGTATTGATACGAATTCAAAATAGGACCTAATACGCTCTTAACTTTAAAATAAGGAAATGAAACCTTGTGACCCCTTATGTTAGGAAGTTACGATAAGTTTGTACGTAATTTAGCTTTCAATTAAATTTTTATTCAAAAGAATAAAAAATTCGAGTGTTAATGAGAGAATTTGATGAAATTGTAAGAAAAGGTAGAAACCGCACATGATACTAACGAGACCATTAGGAAAAAATGGATAATGCAAGCGTTCTCTATGTGGCAATGCATGAAATTTAAAAAAAAACTACAGTTAAACTTAGACGAGGATGAAAGGAACAGGCAGGGAATCATAAAAACTACAGTTAAACATAGACGAGGATGAAAGGAATAGACAGGGAATCATAAAAACTACAGTTAAACATAGATGAGGATGAAAGGAACAGACAGGGAATCATAAAAACTACAGTTAAACATAGACGAGGATGAAAGGAATAGACAGGGAATCATAAAAACTACAGTTAAACATAGACGAGGATGAAAGGAACAGACAGGGTATCATAAAAACTACAGTTAAACATAAACGAGGATGAAAGGAACAGACAGGGAATCATAAAAACTACAGTTAAACATAGACGAGGATGAAAGGAACAGACAGGGTATCATAAAAACTACAGTTAAACATAGATGAGGATGAAAGGAACAGACAGGGAATCATAAAAACTACAGTTAAACATAGACGAGGATGAAAGGAACAGACAGGGAATCATAAAAACTACAGTTAAACATAGACGAGGATGAAAGGAACAGACAGGGAATCATGAAAAACTACTTTCAAAAATGGCACTTAAAATCAAATGCATCAAAAACAAGTTTCAAATCATTTCACCTTCACAATTAAAAAAAAACGTTGGGAAAAGTGGATGTTATGTTTTGTAAATATGTCACAAGATTTTTTTATGCTCCCCTGATGATAAGAAGAAAACCTTGAAACCGGTTATACTGTTATATTGAGTGGAAAAAAAGTGTTTAACTAAACGATTTACAAGTGTAATTATTTCTGTTTTAGAAACTATAGAATTGGTATGACCTAATTTGATGAAAGAAATCCACAATATTTTCCTAAATTATTAAAATAAATGGTTTGACCTAATTTGATGAAAGAAATCCACAATATTTTCCTCCATAATACAATTCTTTGGCCAAAGTATTAGGAGCGCATTAAATTAAAAATGTCATGAATTTCCACAAGAGCTTATTGTAAACGCTAGGAAAAGTCTGCTAAACTAACCTTAAAAGCGAAAAGAAATGCGATTCCGAATTTCAAAATAAATAAATGCCTTTAGAGGATTTGGTCTTGGCGCTGCACGCTTGCACGATTTCCTATGGCCATTTAAGAAAACCGTTACCAGGAGTATATAAAGGTTGAGGAGAAAATCACGAATTTTCCGATGCTTGGATATTGCAGAAGCGAAAAAGAAAGAGATAGAGAGAAGTCGAGTTTACCGAGAAAATTGCTACGTTTTCTTTGAGAAGCAGAACACAATTTTCACTTTAGTCGAGATCGAGAGAAAAGTGAATTACCTACTCCAAGCTAGCAAAAATAAATCGGTCTTCCCTAAACAATATTTTAAGCAGTTTCAATGTGATTAAATCAATGTTTTCTGAAATAAGTCAACGTATATGAACAATTTCAGTTTTTACATTCGTATTGTCCTTTTCATGCTATTCGAACTTTTGATTCAGACTTTTAAACAATTTCAGTGTTTACATTCATATTGTTTCACGCTATCTGAACTTTTTATTCAGACTTTTAAACAATTTCAGTGTTTACATTCATATTGTTTCACGCTATTCGAACTTAGGATTCAGACTTTTAAACAATTTCAGTGTTTACATTCATATTGTTTCACGCTATCCGAACTTAGGATTCAGACTATTAAACAATTTCAGTGTTTACATTCATATTGTTTCACGCTATTCGAACTTAGGATTCAGACTATTAAACAATTTCAGTGTTTACATTCATATTGTTTCACGCTATCCGAACTTAGGATTCAGACTATTAAACAATTTCAGTGTTTACATTCATATTGTTTCACGCTATCCGAACTTAGGATTCAGACTATTAAACAATTTCAGTGTTTACATTCATATTGTTTCACGCTATCCGAACTTAGGATTCAGACTATTAAACAATTTCAGTGTTTACATTCATATTGTTTCACGCTATCCGAACTTAGGATTCAGACTATTAAACAATTTCAGTGTTTACATTCATATTGTTTCACGCTATCCGAACTTAGGAGTCAGACTATTTAACAATTTCAGTGTTTACATTCATATTGTTTCACGCTATCCGAACTTAGGATTCAGACTATTAAACAATTTCAGTGTTTACATTCATATTGTTTCACGCTATTCGAACTTAGGATTCAGACTTTTAAACAATTTCAGTGTTTACATTCATATTGTTTCACGCTATCCGAACTTAGGATTCAGACTATTAAACAATTTCAGTGTTTACATTCATATTGTTTCACGCTATTCGAACTTAGGATTCAGACTATTAAACAATTTCAGTGTTTACATTCATATTGTTTCACGCTATCCGAACTTAGGATTCAGACTATTAAACAATTTCAGTGTTTACATTCATATTGTTTCACGCTATCCGAACTTAGGATTCAGACTATTAAACAATTTCAGTGTTTACATTCATATTGTTTCACGCTATCCGAACTTAGGATTCAGACTATTAAACAATTTCAGTGTTTACATTCATATTGTTTCACGCTATCCGAACTTAGGATTCAGACTATTAAACAATTTCAGTGTTTACATTCATATTGTTTCACGCTATCCGAACTTAGGAGTCAGACTATTTAACAATTTCAGTGTTTACATTCATATTGTTTCACGCTATCCGAACTTAGGATTCAGACTATTAAACAATTTCAGTGTTTACACTCATATTGTTTCACGCTATCCGAACTTAGGATTCAGACTATTAAACAATTTCAGTGTTTACATTCATATTGTTTCACGCTATCCGAACTTAGGAGTCAGACTATTAAACAATTTCAGTGTTTACATTCATATTGTTTCACGCTATTCGAACTTAGGATTCAGACTATTAAACAATTTCAGTGTTTACATTCATATTGTTTCACGCTATCCGAACTTAGGATTCAGACTATTAAACAATTTCAGTGTTTACATTCATATTGTTTCACGCTATCCGAACTTAGGATTCAGACTATTAAACAATTTCAGTGTTTACATTCATATTGTTTCACGCTATTCGAACTTAGGATTCAGACTATTAAACAATTTCAGTGTTTACATTCATATTGTTTCACGCTATCCGAACTTAGGATTCAGACTATTAAACAATTTCAGTGTTTACATTCATATTGTTTCACGCTATCCGAACTTAGGATTCAGACTATTAAACAATTTCAGTGTTTACATTCATATTGTTTCACGCTATCCGAACTTAGGATTCAGACTATTAAACAATTTCAGTGTTTACATTCATATTGTTTCACTCTATCCGAACTTTTTATTCAGACTTTTAAACAATTTCAGTGTTTACATTCATATTGTTTTACGCTATCCGAACTTAGGATTCAGACTATAGTATTAAACAATTTCAGTATTACATTCATATTGTTTCACGCTATCCGAACTTTTTATTCAGACTTTTAAACAATTTTAGTTTTTATTTTCCTGTTATCCCTTTCGCACTATCCGAATTGCTGAAGCAAATTTTTTTTTGTCTTTTTTTAAGTAACACATATGACCTAAATCATATTAATACAATACACATATGTAATCACGCTGCATTTATTGCGAGGTAAGCAGAAAGAACAAATCACCAAAATTTGACTACCTTTCTTTCCTTACACTCAACTTATAAATATTTATTTTGTAATATTTTAAATCTATCAATATTTGTGTTTGAAACTCGAGTTAAACCGTTGAAATAAAAAAATCGTAAACGTGTCAAAATTAGTTGTATATACTGTTATCTAATAATTTTTATCATGCGATCCTACACTTTCAATTTAAAAAAGATGGAAGATATCTTTTTCACCAAAAATAGATTAATTAAGAGCTCATAAAGCTCAAATTTCACAAACTCTTTTACACAATGAAGGAACGAGGCCATGTTGACGTTTCATCTTACAAATAATCTCGTGATGAACTTCATGCAATGCTCTGCAACAAGTCACCTGAATAAATTATTTAAGACAGTGTACTCGTATATTATTTAATTTGTCAAAAACTAAGTTTATGGTAACAGACCGCAGTAACAAACTGCCATCAAATAATGTAAATCATGGTCTAGAAGTGGTTAGTGACTTTATTTACTTAGGTTACAATCTAGAAGCGGTTAGTGACTTTATTTAGTTAGGTTACAATCTAGAAGTGGTTAGTGACTTTACTTAATTAGGTTACAATCTAGAAGCGGTTAATGATTTAATTTAGTTAGGTTACAATCTAGAAGTGGTTAGTGACTTTATTTAGTTAGGTTACAATCTAGAAGTGGTTAGTGACCTTATTTAATTAGGTTACAATCTGGAAGTGGTTAGTGACTTTATTTAATTAGGTTACAATCTAGAAGTGGTTAGTGATTTTATTTAGTTAGGTTACAATCTAGAAATAGTTAGTGACTTTATTTAGTTAGGTTACAATCTAGAAGTGGTTAGTGACTTGATTTAGTTAGGTTACAATCTAGAAGTGGTTAGTGACTTGATTTAGTTAGGTTACAATCCAGAAATGGTTAGTGACTTTATTTAGTTAGGTTACAATCTAGAAGTGGTTAGTGCCTTTATTTAGTTAGGTTACAATCTAGAAGCGGTTAGTGACTTTATTTAGTTAGGTTACAGTATTACAAACAATGAACGATGCGAGGTTGAAGTAAAAAGAAGAACTGGAATAGCAAAAGAATGAATGTGAAAGCTGGAAATGATATGGAAGAGCAAAACTATCACCATCTCAATGAAAATCCACCTAGTTAAGTATCTCGTCTTCGTAATATTCATGTATGGTGCGGAGACTTAGACTCTTGAGAGCAAGCGAGATACGTAGAATAAATGCATTTTAAACGTGGCGCTGACGAAGGATGTTACGAATTCTATGGACAGCAAGGCGAACTACCATCTCCGTTCTTGAAGAACTGGAAACCAACGATATATTGTCGCAATTGCCTTCGAGTCCTCCAATTCTTCGGGCAGATTACTCGTGGCCCCAACATACATTTTGGAGAGGTTTGTGGTTATTGGAGGCGGGGAAGGACGACGCACAAGAGGAAGAATCCCAATGCGTTGGACTGAACAAGTGAGAGACGCAACTGGACTACCCTTAACAACTGCCCTTCGAGTCGCGGAGTGCAGAGATGTTGGAGAAGAGTCGCCAATGGCTATCATGGGATGCTCAGTCACGAGCTACACGACAGGATGAATGAATATTTTTCATCGTCACGTCTACTCCAGAATTCTGAAATTGTTATTGAAATTGTTTTTATTACAATTTCGTTGTATATAGTACAACCTGGAAAGCTTATAACCATGTTATAATCTCTTCCAACCAACAAGAAATATATTCAAAAGACCTTAAGTGTAAACCAGACTAGAATCTGTTTAAAATATCTGGATTCCAACGGGAATCACAACATCCGAGCTGGAAGACTGGCCACGTATCTTACCAACTAGGCCACGGAGGTCATCGTCGTCCATATTACAGTAGAAGAGAAGAAAAGTAAAAATCAAAAAAGAAAAATGGTAAAAAATCCTCGGAGGACACGCGGGATCCCACTTCGAAAGTGCCTTTTCAGACACTCATTATTGGTCAGCAAACTAAGGCCGTGACTACACAGGAAGGATCCTCGCTTGATGCTTAGACCTATGTTACGAGTTAGGCAACATATCCTAGCGAACCAACGTACCCCATACTATAGCAGTGGCCACACTGCACGCTTCGCGCCATGTTGCATGACGATTAGTTATCGAGTGAATCTCCGAGTGAACAGATGTGTTGGTTAATTTACAAGATGGCGGAAAACTAATGACAGCTGTGTATAAAAGAGAGCCTTTGTAGAACCCATCGAGCAAATTATAGTAAAATGTACCTGTAATAAAATCACTTTGGAATGAAGTTGCACAGGATTTAAATAAAGATAAGGTAAGTTGTAATGAAATTGGTTTGTTTTGAGAGTGGCATCGTGTGTTGACTCAACCGCTCCCGACTGTCAAATGAATTTGTGCGTAGCACTTTGGTGTGACCAGACATGAAGTCACCTAGTATATGAGTCACGTAAAATATAGCTTAGCACCTAACGAAGAATTTTCGTGTGGCCTCAGCCCAACTCCAAATACATCCGAGATCGCGGCGTACTCATATCCGATCCTGTGTAGTCTAGGTACGAGAGAATTCGCAAAATAATTTGATCTATAATTTCCACATAGCAATGTGTCTTGCAGCCTGGTCGTTCTTGCCGGAACTCGAATGCTTATCAATTCCAAGAGTTTTGGACAATCGATAATTTCATTCACGATTTTGAAAAGTACAATTAAGACCGCTAATATTCGCCGATCAGAGAGACTTATTAATTTAAGGTTAGATAAATATGCTCGTTGAGTAAAGAGTGTCATAAATTTCAAAAATCTAAAAGGTTAATTTATTTGTTAAATTAAATTCTTCTAAGGATTTGTTGACAAACAATTAAAAACGTTAATAAGTTAAGAGAATTTCGTACTTTTGGGGACAATTCCCTCATAAAATTGCACCAAATTTATATATACAATTGCAAAAACTTGCAAAAAAACGCTGGTTATTCTCGATTAAAGCCTTGCTTTAGTCGGTATCATTGGTAATAAGCCTTTCAGAACAGACACCATCTTCTAGTATCGTATGGCCATAACAGATTTTTCAAACCATGCATTTGACAGACAAAATCACTTCCTACATTGTTGCATTTGATAGACACAATCACTTCCAACATTGTTGCATTTGACAGACACAGCCACTTCCTACATTGTTGCATTTGACAGACACAATCACTTCCTACATTGTTGCATTTGACAGACACAATCCCTTCCTACATTGTTGTATTGGACAGACACAATCACTTCCTACATTGTTGCATTTGACAGACACAATCACTTCCTACATTGTTGCATTTGACAGACACAATCACTTCCTACATTGTTGCATTTGACATACACAATCCCTTCCTACATTGTTGCATTTGACAGACACAATCACTTCCTACATTGTTGCAATAAACTACACATATCGTGTTTATGGTTTTTGTCATTTTTTATTTGCGATATAAAAAAAAAGCATTTAGCGCACAAAAAAACAACATACTCGTACCTTGTTCTGTCTTCAAAGTGACACATAAAACTGTTCAAGAGATTTGCATTTTAATAATAGCTTTAAAATGTGCTAAAATATGACTGTTGACAATAAATAATACACAATACATTCAGCAAGTTTGGAATGGAGTTAGAAACGGAGATTTTTTCCCAACGACACCTACCTGAGAAAAAACTATTTCCCACATAATATATGTTGTGTTTTTGTTCTTAAATATTACAAGTGAGAGTTGTAACAGGACCAACCTTAATAACGGTTCTTTAAACCACACTGTGCAGAGATGGATGGTGAGGAATCGTCAAGGGCTATCATCATAGGAGTTAATGCTCAGCCATGAGCTACACGACAGGATGGTGATGACTCTGGACGTAAGCAATTGGATGAGAGAATCTGCTGATGGAGACAATTGGAGAATATCCTGCACTCAGCCAATATCCGTCATAAATAATAAATAAATAAATACAGGTTTACTGATAGCAATATAGTATGTACATAATACATTTAGATATATTTCAAGAACACATTAAAAAGAGAATACATTAAAAAACAGCAGCTATCAAAAGGTCTGGGCTCATCTAATAACATCCCCCCGACCAAGATACACCCCACCAATATAGGGCGAGCCCAGCCACGGGGACACCAGATATTTTTCAGCTCACACCCTTGAACATGTAGAATAAGAAGAGAAAAAAACACAGAAAATAAATAGATGACAAAAAAAATACATTCAAGAGAGAAGACATTAAAAGGTCCGGGCTCATCCCACAAACATTCCCCCGGCCGAGATACACCCCACCAATGTAGGGCGAGCCCAACCGCAAGGGTATCGGGAGGCTTCCAGCCCACACCCCCGCATATCTAGATTAAAAAACAAAAAAAAACGTATGGCTGAAAACAAAATAAAAAGTAAACCCACGTATACCACCTCAGGTTAACTGTCAGCAAGAACGAAAAAAAGAAAAGCCTGAAAGGAGTCCAAATTTTATAAAAGTAAAATGACAAATGGGAAATGATGTTCACACATAGAAAAAAAACCATAGGTTGTAGTAAAGATGATACATACCATCACGCCATCTCCCTGTCAGGGTAAGCAGAGAGCGCAGACTTTCCTGTCTTATCCACACACATCCTTTTCCTTTTTCATTATCTTCACGACAGTATGGTTGATGGTGAGAATTTTTTATCAGTCAGCTTTTGCCAAAATGCCATTACATATTTGAGTAACATTAACAATATAATAAACATCGTTCACCGATTGATTGCTTTTTAACAAATAGAAAACGTCAAACGGTGGTTAAAATCATTGTAGTTAATACTTGAACCGTAATAATTCTGAAAAGCAGTTAACACTGAATCATACCGTGACTTCATTAAACACGAAATCTGGAAAATATTTCTCACTAATATTTATAGGTTATTTTCAAATGTATTTTAATGCAGCCATTCCGAGCGGCTAATGGCCAAGGGCGGGAGAAATTGTTGGCAATAATGGCCGCCGCTATTCGTCGTTTGAAAACGTTTCCCGCCATTATTGTTTTATCCAGACGTTTTCGCTTTGCCTATCAGCATTGATGACCTCCGTGGTAAGACCCTGATCTTTCACCCGGAAGATACGGGTTCGATTCATGAAGACGCCAAAAAACGGTCCTTTTATTTATTTTTTAAATTTTTATTGCAAATACAATGTAGCGACCTTTGCTCCCTGTGGTCGAGGCGCGAGGCGCTGTTGTTGTTTAGTGAGAACGAGACAGCGACATATCTTCTGCGCCTTCCTACAAATCATATGAATACCCGACGTGATAACAATAAATATATTGTTCAGCGGAAACGAGACGGCGACATATCTTCTGCGCCGTTCTACGCACATTCCAAATATTATAAATACCGACGTTTAACAATAAAATACCTCTTTGCATATTCCGATTTCAAACGAGTTTTATTAAACCAACGATCATCCTTATCATCTCTCCATTAGGGACAACCGTTCCTAAAAAAATCTGGCGGGCTAGCAACCAACCAGACAAACGTAATGAAGCAATTTATATGGTCGCAAAAAAAACATTCCAATGATTATCCATCCTTACGAAATCCATGGACACATACGTGAGTATACGCCCACAAACCCCCCTTAAAAACGAACAATCACTCAAACATTCCTTTTCATATAAAGTGAGATATCATCAATCAAAGGATAATAATGGGATGATGGAAAGGAAAGAAAAAAAAATAGGAATGAAACACGTTATATTACTCACTAGAAATTAAGAGTTTTTTCAGTTGTTTCTTAAAGCGAGTATAACATTGATTTGTAACTGATTCCAGAGTCTCACTGCATGGACAGTAAAGGATGACGTAAAAAAAGAAGAGTGGTGAACCGGAAAGGCCAATAGACAATCTCTGTTTGAGCGTAGCGCTAGGCCATGATCGGAAATACGCTGAAAATTTTCGATGAGATAAGAGGGGGCGTCGGGTCCTTGTCCATTTAAAGAATTTGGTAGCAATACTTGCGTATACTATATGTTTATGAACTTTTTTGTTATTCTTCACATCATATTTTTTACCCTATTACATAATGTGGGTCTTTTTTTATTCATATTTTATTTTATTTTTGTTTGTTTTTTATTTTTATTCAATTAACAACACAACAGTGTCTTTTATATACAAATGAACATTCAAGTTATACAAATACTTAAAATTATTGACAAAAAATACAAAACATTATCTTAAACTAACATGTACAGGAGATACAAAAAGCAGTTGTAATAATACATTACAAAGTCATTGTAAAAAAAATATTTTATATTAATATGTATATTTAAGTTCAATATATATATGTATGTACGAGTATACCACAAAATATTACCAAACTTCACCAAGCAGACTTACAATATTGTTGAAGACTTATTTTATAGTGGTAAAGAACTTAGATTTGTTTTTTTGTGGAACAACGCTTATATAAAACAAGACTTGGATTTTTTGATAATTTTATGGATATATCTTGAAATGTAAAAACACATGGGCTCACTTGTAGAACGAGATGCAAGTTGCTTTGCAGAAGAATCGAAACCTTCCACATGTTGATGCAGGGCTACTCAATTCCAGAAGCAAAGTATATATGGAAGAATACTAGAGAGAATCCTTCTGAAAGTGCTAGGTGGTGCCGAGAATACATTCACTGTGTCGCGCAATCGATTCAATATATTTAACCCTTTAACGGGCATAAGCAGAAATGGGTTGCATATGCGACCACCCTTATGGTTATACTTATAAGGGTTCATTCTCTTAATGAAACGTTTTTAAGTAACAAAAATGTCAAATTGGCAAGTGTAGTGGACGGGCAGAGATCTTATTTAACACTTGCCACCCTGTGATGGATAGCGAGTGACCAGGGCTTATATTTTATTTGATTATTCGACGTTTTAATACATAATAAAATTATTTTTAAAGCTAATTACAAAAAAAACAACCTAGCAGATTTTGCATAATTTTAATTTAAAATATACATTTTTCACTGGACGCTTAGCGTCCAGCACCGTGGTTGGCGGAATTTTTTAGCACAGTAAAGCAAGTGTTAAGACGGATCGTCGTGAAGTTAGCTGCATGTTCAGTAGCAACGATCTAAACATCCGGTCAATTTATTGTCAAATAGGTATTATAAGTAAATCACCATTAATTATATCTCATATAAGAATTGTATTTCCTAATACAACCTAACCTTAGATATTATTACCTAAACATTCATTGGTTACTTTTGCGGCCACTGGCATGATCCCTGAAATGGGCACAGGTCTCATATGCGACCGCCTGATTTCCAAAAAAAATCATTTTTAAAACACATTCACGAAGAAATAAGGTTGAATTGATACACATAATAATGATTTATTCAACAAAAAACTCAGTATCTCAAAAATAAAAACTTGCCCTATAAAGGGTTAAACAGCGTGTCACTGAGTATTTAGCCAACACATTGATTCTGAAAGTTGTACATAGAATAGGAAATGATTTCTTACACAGTTGTAATTGTCGGGAAAATAAAAAATAAATTTACTCTAATATTCCGATGGAGTTGAATTTACATTTTAATTATTGTCTTCGTCTCTGGGCCTTGTAGTTGAAGACCCACTTACCATTCCAACAACAATTCTGTTGGAAAGCAAAGCTGTGCCGTTGAGTTTATTTTTTTAAATGAGTGAGTCATCACACACCAGCAAACTCACCGGCTCCACCGCAGTACTGGATCCGATGGCACACCTGAAGGGAGACGATCGAAGCTCACCAGCATATGTTTTTTTTTCCTCTTATTTTATTTTAAAAGAATATATAAGTCACAGGTATCCTTATACCCTTCACATACTAGGCTGAAAAAATATCTGTGTCATTCGAGAGAAGTAGCATTGTGTGGGGTTCGAACAGGCAACCTTCCACACGGAAGTCCAGTATGTTATCGCGCGGCCATGCACCTTAAATTGCAAAAGAAATACTTTTAATATAAATGACGTGATAGACTATAACAGGGGTCGGCAACCTATGACCCGCGGGTCACCGAGTGACCCATTTACTAATTTCAAGTGCCCCACTTTAGTTCCGAAAAAAAGTATAATATATAAAAATAAATTATAAAACATAAACATGAAACGAATATTTTATTTTAAGCAAGAACAGGAGCAGGCTAACTACCGAAAATTCAGATGCTTGTATTCGTCTTAAAACGACTGACTATACACCACACCAGACTTGACTAAATTGACGTCACAAGTTCAACATCAGGTGAGCCATTAATATCGAAGAGAACGTTTATAAATAAAGTTCATTCAACTATGTTTGTTTTTATGATAATTAGAATTTTATTAGTTTTTATAATAATAATTAAACTTTAAAAGCGTATTGTAATTATTTTCTTAATAAAATGTATCTTATTATTCACTAAAAGACTGTTTTAAAATGAAAATATCACTGACCCAAACGTCCCTTTAATATTCACATTGTGGTTGATTTTGACCCGCAGCCAAAAAAGTTTGCTGACCCTTGGACTATAACATATAATTACATACCGTCAAAAGTTCGATCGTCACCTTTAAATCCTACCGTCAAATCTCCTGGTTTCGCAATATACGTGATTGGACTGATATAAGGTGCGTTGGGGATCTTTTTCAGGCTGCCGGAGACAAAATTGCCTACTCTCAGGTGATATTCAATGTTGGGGGGACCTGACATGACACTAGGAAGAAGAAAAGTTCGATATGGTCTGCATATTTCGGGTAGTCACCTTCTATAATATATAGAACAAATGCAAACTACAAAAAGTTCGGGAACTAATATTGATAGAGATTCATTTGTGACAGGCTTACATAAATGCCGTTAAGGATTCCTGGAAAAATAGCCTTTCCAGGTGCCTTTCTACCCTCTGGTTGGTGGTGATGGTTACCGGCATGTTCCACCCCTTCCTCTTCTTCTGTTACAACACGAGCTACTCTATTGCCTGTAGCAATTTCAATTTCCTTTGTGAAGTATGAAGCATTCGCTCTCAGGAATTATACGAATTAAATCACTTTGTCATCCGCGACAAAGCTCTCACCTGATGGGGTCTCGCCATTAACGATTGTTCATCTCTTATATAATTGATTTCATAATAAAATAAATAAAAATCTAAGATGACTATAAGATTTTTTACACTGTTTCTCAGCCCTCATCTCCGGCGTGTTATATTTTGGCAGATTCAACAACTGAACGACACTTTATTATCAGACCGTTTAGATAACAGCCTTTCCCTAAGGTGTTCTTATTTGTGATTCATACCCACTTTTATTCGATGTCGCTACTGGGTCTAGCAGTCGAGGATCCCCTTGCCACTCCAACGTCGACTCAGTTGGAAAACAAAGCAGTGTCGTGGAATTTATTTATTAAGTGAGTGAGCCGTTACACACCACCAAACTCACCACACCAGCAAACTCACCACACCAGCGAACTCACCACACCAGCAAACTCACCACATCAGCAAACTCACCACATCAGCAAACTCACCACACCAGCAAACTCACCCGCTATACAGGATCCGATAGCATACCTGAAGTAAGACGAACGGAGTACACCGACATATTTTGGTTTCTTTTTTTTTTTTAAAGAATATATATGACCAAAGTCATAGGTATCTTTATACTCCCGAATATTAGGCGGAATAAATTTACCTGTGTCATTCGAGGGGAGTTGCACAGCGAGGAGTTCGAACCAACGACCTTTCGCATGGAAATTCAGTGCGTTACCACGCAACCATGCACCTCATTTTTATTGACAGATTAAAAATTGACTCTAAAGATAAGAAAGAAGTGGCTGCGACCATAAGATAAGGTACGGTAAGAAAATCACAAAAAAACCTTGTTTAATGTATCGTTCGATATGTGGTAGTAACACGTTCGGTTTGAGGTATAGAGAAGTAACATATATGTGCGTTTTCATATATGTACATATCATAAATTTTGATTAGACCACCCAAAAAATGTTATAGTCAAATGCTTCCAAAATCTGTACATGCTCCTATATATTTAACACTGAAAGGTAGACCATTTCACGCCATGGAACCAGAACAGCAAAATCTCTTGTCACAATATCTCACTCTATAGGAACAGGGAATTTAGTAGATGAAGGATAAATTAACTTCCGAGTTCTACTCTTCTCCGAAGGAATATCGCTCAGACACAGGTTTGATAGACACAATAGACATCCCCTTTTTTAATTTAAAGTTTTGGAGTGATTCCTACCTACTAAAATCGCCTTCATTCCCTTAAAGTGTTTCAAAGATTCCTGCCTACTAAAACCGCGTTCATTCCTTTAAAATGTCGCAAAGATTCGTGTCTACTACAACTGCCTTCATTCCCTTAAAGCGATGGTTCTTAACCGGTGCTCCGTGAGTATATTACAAGTGCTCCGTCAAACATGAAACATTTGATCGAAGTTTGGCGCTTTGCTGTTGAATGCCAATTGCTGTAAGCAACGCAGCCGAGGCGCGGCGCAATCTCCTATATTCCCATTTTTTTGTTATCTGTAATTTTTGTTTATAAATGAAAATTATGTTAATGCATTTTTTATTGTTAGTTTTATGACTTTGACGATTTTGATGTTCGGCAATTTTTTTTATAATTAAAAGTTCTCCGTGACTTCAAAAAGGTTAAGAACCACTGCCTCAAAGTGTTTCAAAGATTTCTGCCTACTAAAACCGCTTTCATTCCCTTAAAGTGTTTTAAAGATTCCTGCCTACTAAAACCACCTTCATTCCCTAAAAATGTTGCAAAGATTCCTGCCTAATAAAACCGCCTTCATTCCCTGAAAATGTTGACAAGATTCCTGCCTAATAAAACCGCCTTCATTCTCTTAAAGTGTTGCAAAAATTCTTGCCTACTAAAACCACTTTTATTCCCTTAAAGTGTTTCAAAGATTCCTGCCTACTAAAACCGTTTTCATTCCCTTAAAATGTTGCAAAGATTCCTGCCTAATAAAACCGCCTTCATTCTCTTAAAGTGTTGCAAAGATTCCTGCCTACGAAAACCGCTTTCATTCCTTTAAAGTGTTTCAAAGATTTCTGCCTACTAAAACCACCTTCATTCCTTTAAAGTATTGCAAAGATTCCTGCCTACTAAAACCAAAATTATACTCGTGCAATCTCTGCTCATTCCGATTCTGGACTATGCGAACGTCTGTTTTTTTTTATATTACGGAGGAACAACTAGACAAATTACAGCGTCTTCAAAATAAAAGTTTGTCTTAGATTTCTTTTTAATCTGAGAAAGAACGATCATAATACTTCATACCAGAAGGTATTGATCAGGTTGAACGTGAGAAATAGACGCTCAATTCATCTATATTCTCAATTGTATGATATTGTCGAACAGGGGTGGTTTATAGGCATTCCCGGTTCACCGTTTAATTTTAACGTCTTCCTTTACTGTCCATGCAATGAGGCAAGTTACAAACCAATGTTAGACTCGCTACATCCTTGGCATGCTTTAAGAAGCGACTGGAACACTACTAATTTTTAATTAGTAATATAACGTGTTTCAATCCTGTTTTTCCTTTTTCTCCACCATGTCTTCCTTTTCCTTTGATTGATGATATCTCACTTTTACTTTTATTATGTATAACTTTGCTCTGTTAAATGTATTGGGCGTTAACATAAGTTGTGTCCGTTTTTTTTTTTCCAAATTTAAAAAATGAGCACCAAAAGTAAAACAAAATGGTAAATGTTATACGTCATTCGAAAGAAAGTTTTCTGCTCTACAAGATATTGTATTTGCTTTTACGTTACATGTATTATTTTATTTGATTACAAGCCTTCAAAATGGAGTGTCAAGTAGACGAAAGTGAGCATTTTCGACACCTCCTTCTGTTCGCGTTCAATCGAGGGAATAAAGCTGCCAAAGCTGCTCGCGATATTTACGAAGTGTAGGGGCAACCAGTGTACCTTTGAACAAATGTTATTTTCAAAGTTTCGTAATTTTTTATCTGAGTAAGTTTTTGTCTCATGAGGAAAAAATATATATCGTAAGATAGAAAATGATTTTGGCTACCACATATATTTTTTGTGTTTCATTTACTATTAAGATTTGGTAGAAAAAAATAATTGAAGTAAACTATTCATTTTTGTTCATAGGTACACTGATGTGTTTACCTTTGAACACCTTCATGTGTACCTTCGAACGCTAATTCAGTTTAGTTTAGTACCTATTGGAAAACATCAATAAAACATTCTCTCTATCTATCCAATCACGCAGTGTCCTCGGACGGATAGGCAGAGAGAGTCGAGCGCTGCTAAACTCGATCTTGACACACTTTTCTCACTTCCAACCCGTTCGTACAATTTCTCAAACATGCCCTACGATTTTATCTACTTCTTACGTCACATACCTTAAGAAATATAAAAAAACACAGTATAAATAGTATGAATGAAGTTTATTTGAAAAAATATAAAATAAGCTAGGAACTTTCATTAGAAAATACAAATAGAATAATTATAAAAATGACAAGGTCACAATGAAATAGGCTATGTAAAAAATCCTTACATCTGCAATGTGAGTAATATTTCGAGCTAATATTTTTTTCATTTATATCAAACCCTCATTTACTATTTTAAATAGTGCTTCAGAATCAATGGAGGAGTCTGAACCCGTAGAATCATCGGATATATTATAACACCTATGACACAGAAAACAATCATTGTCTTTTTTAACAGGAATGTTACGCCTGTGTGCCTTTGGAATGCATGATTCGTGGAAATAAGATTTACACGTGTCACATATGATCACTGCTTTTATCTGAAAGTTTTTTGCATTCCACGCAAGTGACAAAGATTATGTCTTGCAGTATTCTTATTTTCTTGTTGGTTGTAGTCAAATTTTCTTTCGTTTTGATAATTTTCCCAGTTTTTTGCAGTTTTCGTAATTTTGGGCGCTTTTGAGTTATCAAAGTTTTTTGAAGGATCGCTAACTTCTCCGGTGTGTCAGTCAATATTCTAGTTTTTCCTTTCCTTCTGCCACCTCGATCCTGTTTTCTGGGAGAGGCCTTAGGGACTGGACGAATTGATTCGGGTGTAATGGTTGATTGATGTGGTGTGAGCAATTCATTTCTGTTCTCGCATTTCTGGACTTGAGTATGTTGTTCATCGGTTTTTGGTGTTTTCTGAATATCATTTGGAATTTCCGGTCGGTCAGTCACAGATGAGGACAAAAAGTCCTCTTCAGTGAAAATACTGTCAGAAAAAGGACATATTCCAGTGTTTTGAAACCCCTTAATTATATTGTTCGGAACAAATGCACTCTGGTAGGCTTTAGCCACTATTTCTGATACGTCATATATTGTAATCGGTTTTCCAGGATTTTTTACCATAAAATTATCAGCTTCTCTGCAATAGAAATGTTTAAAAGATCTGTATACTGATCGATCAAGTGGTTGAAGGCGATGTGATGTGTGTGGAGGCAATGTGAGTAAATGGAGGTCGTTTTCTTTGGCTTTATCAATTATTTCTATTGATACATGAGACTCATGGTTGTCCATAATTATTAATATGGGGTGGTCTTTAGTCGGTTTACTATTAACAATAAAATGCTCCAAGTATTTTAAAAATATGGCTGTACAAGACCAACCAGATTTATTTGCTACTCCAATTGCACCTGCTGGAGCATTTTTCATCATTGTATCTTTATAAAAAACCCTCGGAAACACTAACAAAGGAGGTATTCTGTCACCTGATGCGTTTATTCCATTTATCATTGTAACGTTTTCTCCTCGCTCGCCAGACGTCATCTTCCCCAATTGTCGAATAGATTTTGGTGCTAGCACTTTATGTGGCTTGTGTACTGTTGAAATCCCCGTTTCATCAACATTGTAGATATCTTGAGGACGAAAATTGTAACGGCGCATTATTGTTTTCAAATTCTCATAAAATGCACTTATATTCGCTTGATTGAAACTGGTGGCTCGACCTAGACTAGTCGCTTCAGGTTTACGTAAGCTGAGGTCAGGAAATCTTTTCCTGTAACAACTAAACCAATCTCTCCCGGCCATTTTGTCCCTTATCCATGTGTGAGGTATATTATTTTGAGCATCTGGTAAATCCTTTTTCAGTCCAGTTAGAAAAGCGTACGCCAGAACTCTTATATCTGTTGTTGTAAGGCCATAATGCAAAAATGCAGATTTTTTTATTTAATCGTACAACAAACCTTCTTCTTGGGAATCAAAGACTTTCTTGACAGCGTAATTGGGAGGCTTGATATGCACATCATTTTGATTCTGGAATATTTTCAAATATTTGAAGACTGTAGTGGACTTTAAATTGTATTTTTCTGCTGCTTTCCTTACCGACATACCCTTTTTGCATTCTTCAACAGCTTGTTCTAAATATTCTGTCGGTACTGCCTTCCTTTTCACTCCAATTTTGCTTCGTGGCACTAAAATAAAAACAAAATAAATAGTTGAAGCTAAATATTCAACATTGAGTGTACCTTCGAACAGTTCAAAGGTACACGCAATAATGTGTTCGAAGGTACACTCGGGCTGATGTTAAAATGAAATGTCAAATTAAAATATTTTGAGGTTATGTACTTCAAAACAAAGTATAAAAAAATATAGAATATTAAATAGCTCTCCAATTTAGATTTTAGAATTCCTTAATTATGTACACTCACACGTTTAAAACAAGTCATAAAACTGATAAAAAAACTTACTTTTTGCGTTGAAAATCTTTGAAGATCAATAAGAGAGTCACGAAAACAGCCAAGCATTTGACATTAGAACAATGTTGCTACTATGAAAAAAAACATCGTAAATACTATTTTTTCGATTTTTTTTCTGTTGTTATTTTCAAGTTATTTTGTCTGTTCCAAGGTACACGCGTTCGAAGGTACACTGGTTGCCCCTACGGTGAAGATGCAATGAATTAAAGGACAGCTTGTTGATGGTTTTGGCGTTTCAATGACGGTAATTTCGACCTGAAAGACATGGAGTGTTCCGGACGACCAGTGGACTTCGATGAGAACCGCTTAAACCATATTATTCATGATGATCCCCTTCTTTTCACCGCACACTTCGCAAATATTACGAGCAGCTTTGGCAGCTTTATTCCTTCGATTGAACGTGAACAGAAGGAGGTGTCGAAAATGCTCACTTTCGTCTACTTGACATTCCATTTTGAAGGCTTGTAATCAAATAAAATAATACATGTATCGTAAAAGCAAACACAATATCTTGTAGACCAGAAAACTTTCTTTCGAATGACGTATAACCTTTACCATTTTGTTTTACTTTTGGTGTTCATTTTTAAATTGAAAAAAAAACGGACACAACTTATGTTAACACCCAATATATGTTTATAAATTTAACGATGAATAATCAATTGAATATTTTTTTGCGATCGTGTATTTGTTTTAAATTTACTTTTGTTTGGTTAGGTTAGATCAGGTTAGGTTAGGTTAGGTTAGATTAGGTTAGGTTAGGTTAGGTTAGGTTATGCTAGGTGTGGCTAGAAATAATTATTTGAAGAAGCTGGTGATCAAGGGAACGGTTGAGAGAAGGCGAGCACAAGAATAAGGTATCGTATAAGATGGGTGGGTCAAATAATTGAGTAAACTTGGTTTTCTTTAACCCTTCCCTTACGGTGATAAAAATAATACGCGTGCTCCGGTGTTGGGTAGTGAGTACGCAATAAAAAATTAGCGATTTTAAATCGGAAAAATAAGAACATTCATAGATAATCCCCTTAATTAATTATAATTGAAGTTAAAAATTATAATAATTGAGATTTATTTGCTGAAAACATTAAAAAACCATCTGGCAACGCTCACGGAACGGGCGTACGTCTAGCCTATAGTATTTGCAAGCTTAGAGGCGTGGAACGTCAGTCGCATACCCCGGCGCTTACGCTTATGCTTGCGACGTTGAGACAATTCAGCTCCTCGCAATTCAGTCTAGTATGCAAGAGTGAGATGCGAATATAGTGTCGCGCTTCCCGCATACTATTCACCTATCGTCAAGACGAGGCACTCGCAGCGTTTAAATGCGAATTTGTTTTCGATCTTTACAAAACACCTCGATGTAGTCGATAAATTCTGATTATTATTAATATTATTTTTTAAATCAATGCGTAAATATATTATGGAGGAATACCTAAAATCTTAACCTTGTATTTATTATATATATAGAGATATTGATGGTTATTAGAAGCAACGTGTAGAAGATACCCAACACAGGGAAGGAAAGGTTAATCACTTCATACAACATGGTCAAGAATCGAGTTGGTTGAAGAAACATGGTGCATTATTTCAAGACATAGTATGTTAGAAGGCAACGACACTAAGCATTACGCATGCAATGAACAAACGTTCTTCTGGATTTAAAGAAAGAAGTCTGGTGTAGTTACATCAGATAAAAAACAAAAACCGCGTAAAACGAAATCGCATATTAGGGAAGGTTTAAAAATAATGTACCAGGACTATAAGGGATGCGAGAGATGTGGGGGAAATTGGAAAATTCGTTTGAAATGCTCGAATGTCGGGCACAATTGAAAGTTCGGCGATATTAAAATAACTCACCTCCCCGTATTGGAGGGAACGGCCTAAAATAGAATTAACCTTCAATAAAATTATGTTAAATTTATTTCGTTCAATTTTATTAACACGATCAGAAATATAAAAAAAGCAATAAAAAGTTTTATAAAACAAATTACACAGAAGTTTTTTTTAACAAATAAACGTATTGAGATTTTAGGTTTAAGAACTTGGGGTTTTAATAAATTTATCCATCATTATTCGGCATACACAAATATATGCAAAATGTACCCAACTCAAAAAATACATGTCGTTTTTTTTTTATCGTAAAATGTACTTTTTTATTTGGTAAAATCGTCTTAAAATTTGGGTGCGTCTTATACTCCAAAATGGGTATTTTGGTTTGAAGTGTATCATATGGCCCGAAGAAGGGTGAGTGTATTGTACAATATATACCAACTTACAGAATCGTTCTCTATTCCATTGTACGAGTATTGTAAAGAGTCTATCAAATTGTTTTTTTTTAATTCTTGGATAAAACACAGATGGTGTCGTGAACTTGCCTGGGTCTTGTGACATTTGAGAAGTGTAATATATGAAATTTATACTTAAGACGCTGCTATTTGCGAATACCCTAAATATGGAATTTGGAAAAATAATTACACGAGAAAATAACATATAGTCAATCAATCATGACATGAAATACAACCGGAGCATATACAACAATAACAAAAAGTATGCTCAGAACTAATAATATGAAAACCCTCAGAACTGCCACATAAATAGTCTTTCAAATTGAGCGTTTTTTTAACTCTTGGATAAAACACAGATGGCGTCGTGAACTTGCCTAGGTCTTGTGATATTTGAGATGTAATGTATGACATTTATAAGAATGGAGTCGTATACAATACAACAACGCGTTCAAATTGTTGAATTATTTTATGTATTGTAATCTCCGGAAACGGTGATGTTAGTTGGCCACCAAGATCACGTGATCTGACACCGTTGGACTATTTTCTCTGAGGTTACGTGAAAAACCAAGTCTATAAAAATGACTCCCGATCAATTCCTGAACTGAAGGACGAAATTATTCACGTTATTGGTGAGTTAGAACCGCAATTATGCCAAAATGTCATCGAAAATTTTGACAAAAGAGTGGACATCTGTGGAGCTGCAAGAGGTGGACATTTGGTGGATATTGTTTTTTGTGTTTAAATGTCATACATAATACTTCAATGACCAATAAAAAGTTTTTCTAAATCAAAGCAAATTGTGTGTTTTATTCAAGAATTAAAAGATTAGAATAAAAAAAACCGCTCAATTTGAAAGACCCTTTATGTACCAACTTACAAAATCATTATCTATTCTATTTAATTGTACATACCACCTTGCGATGGCTAAATACTCTGTGAATCGCGCTGTAGAGATATTGGTATTTATCCACCGAGATACGAAAAATATTAACATTGGAAAATTCATTCAACAAGGTCATTCCATGCGCAAGGTGTAATGCTCTTAAGATCTCAGTTTGTGAAAGAATCTTAATTCATGATGGCGTAAATGATTGTCCGATAGATTTAATAAAAAAAATTGTCAGTCAACTAAGGATTTGCTATTTTTCCAGTTAATTTGTATATGTATAAAAAAGTGTATAGATCCCTTCGAGCGCGTAACGCTAATATTCAAATACACGAAATACAAAAATCTGGTTAAAATTATATTCTTTTCAATTAAGGTATTGCAGAAATCTCTTTTCGACTCGACAATCAGGGAATTCTGAATCCCGCTAGGGCTTAGTATGATTGAGCCGCACTCTAATCTGCTGCGAATCCGTGAAATATAAAGAGATTTCATAACAGCGCCACCACCAAATGCCCTAGAGACTATTATCACAAATCCTAAAACTTTATTGTCAGACAAACACATACTCCCAATTTGATAACCGAAAGTATATTTACTGTTGTGTACTTGTGTATGTGTATAATTCTTTTGATTTTTGTTTTGTATGAGTCATGTAATTATTTTGACAATTTTACTCGTATATGACTCATGTAATTCTTTTGATTAATGTTTTATATGAGTCATGTAATTATTTTGACTATTTTATATAAGGCATGTAATTCTTTTGATTAATGTTTTATATGAGTCGTGTAATTATTTTGATTAATGTTTTATATGAGTCATGTATTTATTTTGACTATTTTATACGAGTCATGTAATTCTTTTGATAATGTTTTATATGAGTCATGTAATTATTTTGATTACCGTTTTATATGAGTCATGTAATTCTTTTGATTAATGTTTTATATGAGTCATTTAATTATTTTGACTTTTTTATATAAGTCATGTAATTCTTATGATTAATGTTTTATATGAGTCATGTAATTCTTTTGATTAATGTTTTATATGAGTCATGTAATTATTTTTACTATTTTATATAAGGCATGTAATTCTTTTGATTAATGTTTTATATGAGTCGTGTAATTATTTTGATTAATGTTTTATATGAGTCATGTATTTATTTTGACTATTTTATACGAGTCATGTAATTCTTTTGATAATGTTTTATATGAGTCATGTAATTATTTTGATTACCGTTTTATATGAGTCATGTAATTCTTTTGATTAATGTTTTATATGAGTCATTTAATTATTTTGACTTTTTTATATAAGTCATGTAATTCTTATGATTAATGTTTTATATGAGTCATGTAATTATTTTGACTTTTTTTATATAAGTCATGTAATTCTTATGATTAATGTTTTATATGAGTCATGTAATTATTTTGACTTTTTTTATATAAGTCATGTAATTCTTATGATTAATGTTTTATATGAGTCATGTAATTCTTTTGATTAATGTTTTATATGAGTCGTGTAATTATGTTGACTATTTTATATGAGTCATGTAATTCTTTTGATTACTGTTTTATATGAGTCATGTAATTATTTTGATTATTTTATATGAGTCATGTAATAATTTTGATTATTTTATATGAGTCATGTAATTAATTTGACTATTTTATATGAGTCATGTAATTCTTTTGATTAATGTTTTATATGAGTCGTGTGATTCTTTTGATTAATGTTTTATATGAGTCATGTAATTATTTTGATTATTTTATATGAGTCATGTAATTATTTTGACTATTTTATATGAGTCATGTAATTATTTTGATTATTTTATATGAGTCATGTAATTATTTTGATTAATGTTTTATATGAGTCATGTAATTCTTTTGATTAATGTTTTATATGAGTCATGTAATTCTTTTGATCAATGTTTTATATGAGTCATGTAATTCTTTTGATTAATGTTTTATATGAGTCATGTAATTATTTTGATTACCGTTTTATATGAGTCATGTAATTCTTTTGATTAATGTTTTATATGAGTCATTTAATTATTTTGACTTTTTTATATAAGTCATGTAATTCTTATGATTAATGTTTTATATGAGTCATGTAATTATTTTGACTTTTTTTATATAAGTCATGTAATTCTTATGATTAATGTTTTATATGAGTCATGTAATTATTTTGACTTTTTTTATATAAGTCATGTAATTCTTATGATTAATGTTTTATATGAGTCATGTAATTATTTTGACTTTTTTTATATAAGTCATGTAATTCTTATGATTAAGATTGTATATGAGTCATGTTATTATTTTGACTATTTTATATGAGTCATGTAATTCTTTTGATTAACGTTTTATGTGAGTCATGTAATTCTTTTGATTACTGTTTTACATGATTAATGTAATTCTTTTAATTATTATTTTATATTATTCATATAATTCTTTTGATTATTGTATTATGCGACTCGTGTTGATTGTTTAAATGTTGATACTTTTTGCAATATTTTTTATTTTGCGCACTTTGGATTAAAATAATATATGATATTATAATTCGTTTTATTTTAACCGTCGAAATTGACCAAATATTGTAATGAAAAATATGGGGACTTATTTTTTCCCCCATAACAGGGTGAGGGTTAATAGGGCGGAACCGAACTGAACTAAAGATCTTACGGCTTGTTATAAGTGTTCGTATAAAATCATTAATTTTGATAAAACCTTCCAAAAAGTGCTTCCTAAAGCTGCACACGCCACCTGTATATTTAATACAAATTATTGCACACCCCAGAATCAGAAACGGCAAAAGCACTTCCATAATACCTTGCCCGATTAGATCGATCAGAAACAATAGAATTATTCGATGAAGACGAAATCAAACTAAAAATTCTAGTCTTTTCCGGAGTTAGAACTCTCAGACACAGATTCGAAAGATATTGTAACATACAATAAAAATAGACCCTATTAAGATACTTCAATATAAAGAAACAAAGTTTCAAATCAATTCTTTCGCGAAACATAGCCAATATACTCGAATAGATCAGCCTTAAAATTTTCCAAGATGATAGTCAACAACAGTTTTTAGTATAGAGTTTTTAAAAGTTTACTTATATGACAATATTTATGATGATTATAACACATACCAGTCTAGCAGATGTATTGAAATTGACTAGTTTAAAAAATTACGAATTTCGGAGGCCAAAATTGATAGAATAACATTAACCTGGATGCGATACAAGTGTCGAATTGATAAGAGTTTTTTACTGCTGTAGCCGTTTAGTTAAAAAATCAATTATCAATGTAACACCACAAATAAAACAAATGTATTTTTTTAAGATTTAAGGTCAGAGCTTCGTTAAATACTTTTTTAATATCTCATTAGTGAGCATGTCATTAGCGAACTAAGAGTGAACACGGGTTTAGCAAACTAAGAGTGAACACGTGATTAATGCACTTAGAATAAACACGGTATTAGTGAACTAAAAATGAATACGAGATTAACGAACTAAGAGTCAACACGGGATTGGCGAAGTAAGAGTGAATACGGGATAAGTGAACTAAGAGTAAATACAAGATAAGCAAAGTGAGAGTGAACAAGGTATTAGCGAACTAAGAGTGAACACGTGATTAATGCACTAAGAATGAACACGGTATTAGTGAACTAAAAATGAATACGAGATTAACGAACAAAGAGTGAACACGGGATTAACGAACTAAGAGTCAACACGGGATTGGCGAAGTAAGAGTGAATACGGGATAAGTGAACTAAGAGTAAACACAGGATAAGTAAAGTGAGAGTGAATAAGGTATTAGTGAACTAAGAGTGAACACGGGATTAACGAACTAAAAGTGAATACGGGATTAGCGAACTAAGAGTACACACGGGGCTAGCAAACCTTAGTTCGAACTTAAGTCAACACTGGGTTGGCCAAGTAAGAGTGAACCCGAGATACGTGAACTAAAAGTAAACACGGGATAACCGAAGTAAGTGTCAACACAGAATCAGCGAAATAAGAGTAAATACAGTATTAGCGAAGTAAGAGTGAATACGGAATAACTTGACTAAGAGTGAACACGAGATTAGCGAACTAAGAGTCAACACGGAATTAGGAAAGTACGTGTAAACACCGGATTAGCGAACTAAGACTCAACATGGGATTAGCGAAATAAGAGTATAAATGGGATAAGTGAACTTAGAGTAAACACTGAATTAACGAACTAAGAGTCAACACAGGATTAGCGAAGTAAGAGTGAACACGGGATAAATTATCTAAGAGTGAACACGGAATTCGTGAACTAAAAGTGAACACGTTATTCGTCATTGCTGGACCTCGTTATCTAGGACCCCAATGCCACTCCAACGTCAATTTAGTTGCAAAGAGAGCTGTGCTTTGACGCTTTGCTGTTCTGAATCCAATGGCACACCTGAAATGAGACAATCAGTGAACACCGACATGTTTTTTTTTTCCGTTTTTATTGAAAGAATACATATGATCGAAGTTGTAATATAGGTAACCTTCGAATACTAGGCGAGAAAAAAGGCGGCAACATTCCGCGTAGTTCAGCGAGTTACCTCTAGGAACACGGTATTAGTGAACTAAGAGTGAACACGAAATTAGTGAATGGTGAAACACAATGATTTTTTTACTGTGTTTTCCTTTTCTTCTCATTCCCCTTCTGACTGAAATTAATCAGAAGTCAGTTCTCAGATTTTTTATTAGCCTTACCAAGGCAAAGTTTCAGTGAGTTCCGTTCAGACTTCTTAAATACAAATCTTGGATTTTAATGTGGGGTGACCATGAATTGTGGAAAATCGGAAAACATATAAAACCCAACTCAATTCATTAGCTAGCAATTTGCTCTCCACCCTCTCCGTCTATTGTTGCATAGTTTGCTTGTTTTGTCGGTAGGTATCGAAAAATATCCATTAGAATACATTGCTTAGTTTTAAAGACTAGGCCATAAGTAGAAAAAATAAATAATTCTTACCTGTTGCGTGCGTGAAAAGACATTTTTCAGCGCACATACATATAGGTACAGTATCCGGCGGTAAATAATACACATCGGGCTTAAGAAAGAGACTGTCGGCCATAATCGGCTAACTTTGTCTTTGTAGATCGTCGTCTCTGTCATTCATACACGTGTTCCGTCACGATTTGTCAGTCCTTGTCAAGCAGACTATTAGCGTATTATGCAATAAAGACGATGCTCTATAAAGCCGAAGTTAGCCGATTATGCCCGACAGTCTCTTTCTTAAGCCCGATGCGTATTATTTAGATAATGTACATACCATTACGCCATTTCCCTGTCAATGAGCGCCAGACTTTCCTATCACGACATACCTTTTTCACTTGTTCTACATTCATGCATGATGACCTCCGTGGCCTAGTTGGTAACACGCCTGTCTCCCAGCCCCGGAGGTTGCGGGCTCAAATACCGCTGCAATCTAGATTTAAAAAAAAAAAAGGTTTCCAGTCAGCTTTTTACTTAAAGACTCTTTAACATATATCTGGTTGGCTGGAAGAGATTGCCACATGGTAATAAGTCCACCAGGCTGAACTATATATAACGAAAGTATAATACAAAACAGTTTCTACGATTTCTTTGAATTTATACTAGTACGTTCCCCTCTTTCCGAATATCATTCATAAATCCAACCATTTTCCGTGGTTTTCCTTTTACACGTCTTTTTCTCACATTTACACTGTATACCTATTTTGTTAGACTTTCTTCATTCGTTCGTTCCACGTGTACAAACCATCTTAGCGTGATCTTCTTCATCTTACTTAACAGCCTTAAGTTCACCCCTTATCACTTCAGTCCGTATTCTCTCATACAATGTCACTCCATGTATATTCCTAATCCACGCACATCAATTCCTCTTAGTATTTTTCTACGTTCACGTTTCACTCCCTCTCACTCCCTACGTTTCCTTTTTTTTTTCAATATTATTCACTTGATCCAATCATACTTTTCTAGATCTTTCTCTCACATACCTTCCACTCGCATTTGCATTAAGTATTTGTTTTACTTGTCTTTCTTCAGTAATTGGTTCCGCTTGCTCAAATGTCTGTGTGCTTATTTTCACCTTACTCAACATACCAACCCTAAGGCCAAATTCATCCCTAATTTCTTCATTTTATAGTACCCATAATTGTAGAAAATTCTGAAAGATTTCGCAACCCTCTTAGAATTCAACCCCCAGAGTCCGTGGACCATAGTTAAGTAACGATGCAGTTGAGTCACTCTCACAAACTAAATGAAAATCTTCGTTTATAAAAATTGTTTCCCGTTTTGAACAAAACTCTTGTTCACCTGACTTTAAAGCATGGATCAATGGATGAAAAGACCTCCTTCCTGAAACTTTTAGTCCACCTGCAGACGGATATTAAACGAGTTGTGACTTTTTAGCAATGTTTCATAATTACTTCCGTTTCCTTTAGAAAAGTACTCTTTTGAAATATAAATTACTTTTTTTAAGGCACTACTTGAAACTAATATAAATGTGTTAATTACAAAGTACTTAGTGACAGAATGATAATTACAGAAGAAAAAAGAATATGTTGTATTGATAATGATATGGATAATGCATATTGCGCCGTTTATAGATCAAATTCATCACAAGAGCGTTCTTACTCCGGACTCGGACCCGCAACATAGTATGTACATGCATAAATATATTCCAAAATCGTGCCTTTACCTCAAAATGAATATAAGAAAATATTAGGTGTTAACATAAGTTGTGTCCGTTTTTTTTCAAATTTAAAAATGAGCACCAAAATTAAAACAAAATGGTAAAAAGTGTACGTCATTCGTAAGAAAATACTCAGCCAATTCTACGGTGGTTTGAAGGGGATCTTCATGAATTATATGGTTTAAGCGGTTCTCATCGAAGTCCACTGGTCGTCCGTAACGCTTCATGTCTTTCAGGTCAAAATTACCGTCTTTGAAATGCAAAAACCATCGACGAGCTGTCCTTTCATTCATACCATCTTCACCGTACACTTCGCAAATATCGCGAGCAGCTTTATTCCCTCGATTAAAGTCGAAAATGCTTACTTTCGTCTACTCGACATTCCATTTTGAAGGCTTGTAATTAAATAAAATAATATATGTAACGTAAAAGCAAACACATTAGCTTGTAGAGCACAAAATATTCTTTCGAATGACGTATAACCTTTACCATTTTGTTTTACTTTTGGTGCTCATTTTTAAATTTGGAAAAAACGGACACAACTTATGTTAACACCCAATACATTTAAGAGAGAAGCTATCGAAAGGTCTATTTTTTATGTATTCCTATACACTCTTAATACATTTTCCTTTCAATTAATATTATTGTATTTGAATATTTATTATCGACCATATACTTGCCCCATATTTCTTCAACCAAGTCAATTCTGGGACATGTTGTATGCAGCGATTAAAAAAATCCTGTTTACTCCATTATTTGACCCATCCATCTTATAGGATACCTTATTTTTTCTCAAATATTTATTATTTCTAGCCTTCCTTCAAATATTTATTATTATTTCTAGCCTAACCTAACCTAAACTAACCTAACCTAACCTAGCCTAACCTAACCTAACCTAACCAGACGAAAGTAAATAAAAGAAATTACACGATAGCAAAATACGAGTATATTGAAATGATTATTCATATTTGTGAAATGTATGAACATAACATAATAATAGACACATATGGAGAAACAAACACTTACTAACCGAAAGTAAGGTCTATATATTTAAGACATGCGTCCGTCCCATCATGACATATGGGATAGAAGTGAGAGCCGATACCAACAGGACAAAAAAACCTTCTCAGAGTGGCAGAAATGAAAAAAACCCTACGCTCCATCGCAGGCAGAACTCTTAGAGATTGGATCAGAAATGAGACGATAAGGTCTGTATGTGGCGTTGAAGACATAGTGAGGTGGGGAAGAGGCAGAAGATGCTTCTGGAGGGATATAAGACTGGCAAACATCACTAAGACTGAAAACCCTAACAGCAGGAGATTACCAGGAAAGCCGCCGAAAAGGTGGAAGGACAGCTGGACGTCATCATCCCGGGACAGTTCACCGTCACAAACGGGTCATACAACCTAAACCAAGAGGAAGAAGAAGAACATAATAAAAGTGAAAGTGAGATATCATCAATCAAAGGAAAAGGAAGGGATGGTGGAGAGGGATGAAAAAAATCTTTTTTCAGTCGCTTCTTAAAGCATGCCAAGGACGGAGCAAGTCTAACATCGGTTTGTGACTGATTCCAGAGTCTCATCGCATGGGCAGTAAAGGACGACGTAATAGGGAGAGGTGAACTGGAAAGGCCAATAAACAATCTCTGTTTAAGCGTAGCGCTAATCGATGATCGGAAAGACGCTGAATATTTTCACTAAGATAAGAAGGAGTGGCGGAACAGTTAAGGTATACAATAGATATAGTATGTGAATTTGATGTCTATTTCTCACGTTCAAACAGTTCTAACATATACTTTCTGGTATGAAGTGGTCGTACTTTCTTAGGTTCAAAATAAATCTTAGACAAACATTTTGAAGACGCTGTAATTTGTTAAGCTGTTCCTCTGTAATAGCCAATTAACAATCGTCCACATAGTCTAAAATCGGAAAGAGCAGAGATGGCACGAGTATTTTTTTTATTGCACGCGGTAAGAAAATTCGTATAAAGCAAATACTATATATATCTCACAAAGTTTGCTTTATTGTTGATAAATTATATAAAATCTGTGTGATAAACTTCCATTAACCTGATAAGTTGTGACACTTAATTGTACGAGTATGTATGTACCACGCAAGTCAATCATTGGTGTACTCCATCATTTTAGATAATACTAGTGTTGCTGGTGTGCATTGGCTCACTAACTCAAAAAAAAAACTCCACGGCATAGCTTCGCTTTCCAATTTAAATGACTGAAATGGAAAGGAGATCCTCGACTACGAGAGCCAGCAACGAACGAATAAACATAATTTAAGATAAACCAAAAGTCTACCATAAATAATTTACTATAAAATATGGTTCATGGATCGACTCTTTTAATATTTAAGCTATTATTTAAATTTGTAAACTGTTGTCACGAAAATATTTTCTTTATTTCTGTCATTAAAAACGACAAAATTTATTTAATAAACAGAAAGGGCGCCTATTGTCCTTTTGCTCCATGAATAAAGCAACGCAATTATGGACATTTCTTTTAATTCCCCCATAAATTATTGTTGTGAGACAGGTCCATTCCTAGTATACGTGAAATGTTTGCTGTGCACACAGGCAGCCAATTTTAGGAACGTTCTTCGATTTTCGTTTTTTATTTATTTCATACTATTACATTTTAGAACAATTAAAGCAAATTATATAAGATTTTTACATTTTATTTGTCTATAATACTAAAGATCAAAATCCCAATCACCAGTGTTCATCTCTTGTAAAGTTCCGTCATGTCAGCAGGTCAGTGAAAATCTTACGTACAACATATGAAAAAAAAATATTCATTTCTCCCTCAGTCAATTCAGTTACCATCCTCCTAAATTAGGAGAGTCTTCTCCCTGGCTCCATCCCAACTCACTGTCTGCGAAGACTGTTGGGGTCAGCTCTCCTCGTCCTCAGGTTGTATGCTCTTCTGTCCCGGACTACGTCCCCCAGGCCTTGCCTCTGCATCAGGTTATCTTTTTGCACCGCCCATAAATTATTTGGTCTTCCTCTGGTTGTTATTCGAGGAAGATCCATGGAGATTGCCTGGTTCACAATGTGATCGGGTGCTCTGCGTCCGACGTGCCCATACCATCTCAATCGCCTCTCCTCTATCTTGATGTTGATGTCTGTAACATCTAGGCTTCCACGAATGCGTGAGCTTTTTATTTTGTCTCTTAGGGATAAATTAGGAGAGCGTCGAATTAAATATACCCACACTCGAGTTACCTATTCTCGACACATTCTTACAACTGGGTTATAGAAGCCGATATCACTTCCAAGTGTAGCCACACTGAACAAAACAGTTCTTCTAAGAGAGCCAGAGGGAATACTTAGGCTAAGGCCACACCAAAGTGCTTCGGTAGATATTACGTGACTAATAGAGTAGGTGATTTCATGTCTGGCCACACCAAAGTGCTTCGCACAAATTCATTTGACATTTGTGAGCAGTTGAGTCAACAAACGATGCCACTCTCAAAACTTACCAATTTCATTACAACTTACCTTATCTTTATTTACTTCCTGTGCAACTTTATTCCAAAGTGATTTTATTACAGGTACATTTTTGTATAATTTGCTCGATGGGTTCCACAAAGGCTCCCTTTTATACAAAGCCGTTATTTAAACTTCCGCCATCTTATAAAATCACTTGGTGACACAATAAAATTAACCAACACATCTGTTCGCTAGGAGACTCACTAGGTGACTAATCGTCACGTAGCGTGGCGCGAAGCGTGCAGTGTGACCATTGCGATAGTATGCGGTGCGTTGGTTCGCTAGGATATGTCGCCTAACTCGCAGCGTAGCTCTAAGCATCAAACGAGGCTCCTACATGTGTGACCGAGGTCTTAAATCATCACCTTCCAGAGTCGCAGATTCAAGACTGGATTAGTTCAACAATATAAAAATTGACCAGCAGCTGTGATCTATGATTATTATTCAGGCTAAGCAATCGGGTGGCCTAGATTTGATTCCTGGCGGATTCACTTTCAGGCTGACTTTACTGTAAAACCGTTTTACATTGGTATTCATGTTTTTCTGTTGATTTTTAGCTGTTTATAATAAATTTGTATAGCACTTTAAAGTAACGATATTTAAAACACTGTCTGATGAAAGAAATGCTACGACAGAAAAAATCTTCCGATCCTCTTGGAACTGTGATCTCCTTGCCGTCGGAAGCTTAGAATTGAGGAGAGGAGAGTTTGTTGTCTAAATTAAATTGCATATTTTTTTAAATAAAATTATTAATTTTGTTTAAAAATACGAGTGTCATCCAGAAAGTAAGGTTACAACATTTATGTAGGATCGAAAAATGCTTGTATTTAGTTGAAATTCACAGGATACTTCACAAATATTAGGTCCTTACATATGAAATTGGCGTTTTGCCGTACTGGCAACTTTGATCTCAAATATCTTCTCTTTGGTTAGGAATTCTAAATTAAAATTTATACAGCTATTTACTCAAGTATTTGTGTTTCGAAAATTATAATTCATTTGTTTTTTCCTCAATTGTTTTTTTTCTTTGCGTCACTCAGTTTACAAAATGGAAAACTTGAAATATCGCGTTATTTACGAGTACGAGTTCCACCGTGGCACCAGTGCTGCAGAAACGGCTCGAAGGATTAATGATGTGTATGGCGACGGTGCCGCAAAAGAAAACACAGTGCGTTTTTGGTTCCAACGTTTTCGTTCTGGAAATTTCGACCTGCAGAAAAAGCCCCGTGGACGGCCGGAGACCAAAGTTGATAATGAAGAATTGAAGGCTATTGTGGAAGCGGATCCATCGCAAACCACGTCCGAGTTAGCTGCAGGCTGCGGTGTTAGTGATAAAACTGTTTTAATCCACTTGAAGCAAATTGGGAAGGTGAAAAAGCTTGAAAGGTGGGTACCTCACGAATTGAGTGAAGCAAATCAACAAACGCGCGTTGACTGCTGCGTTGCATTACTCAACCGGCACAATAATGAAGGGATTTTGAATCGAATCATTACCTGTGATGAAAAGTGGATCCTGTATGATAATCGGAAGCGCTCATCGCAATTGCTGAACCCTGCCGAACCAGCCAAACCATGCCCCAAGCGAAAATTGACTCCAAAAAAGTTACTTGTGAGCGTTTGGTGGACTAGTGCTGGTGTCGTTCACTACAGCTTTCTTAAATCTGGCCAGACGATTACGGCAGATGTCTATTGTCAGCAACTGCAAACCATGATGGAAAAGCTAGCTGCTAAACAACCGAGGCTGGTTAATCGCTCTAGGCCACTGCTGCTTCATGATAACGCTAGACCACACACTGCACAACAGACGGCTACCAAATTAGAAGAGCTTCAATTGGAATGTCTAAGACATCCACCGTACTCTCCGGACCTTGCCCCGACAGATTACTATTTTTTTCGAAATTTGGATAACTTCTTGCAAGGGAAAAAATTCAACTCCGATGGGGCAGTCCAAACCGACTTCAAAGATTTTATTGATTCCCGTCCGAATGGTTTTTTTAGTAAAGGGATCGATGAACTACCTATGAGATGGCAAAAGTGCATAGATAGCAATGGTACATACTTTGATTAAATAAATATATTATTTAAAAAAAAAATCAACTTTATGTTCCTCCCAAACAAAACGCCAATTTCATATGTAAGGACCTAATATATTAAACTATTTTTCAACGTAATCGCCTTCGAGATCGAGACATTTCTGTAGTCGGGGCACCAGCTTTAATTTCATCATTTGGGAAATTTTCTTAGGGAACGACTGCCAATAGATATTTCAGGCATTGTCACACAGAAACCCCTTGCGTTATTTTTCTTTTCCACGTCGTTTTACCATTGTCTTCTGCGGTAACTACAATATCATCTACTTCACATATTTCTCGTATTTTGCCTACAATAGCTTTGAAGGTTTTCATTTAATTAGTTCTTACCACGTATTTTTTTATTGTGTACATTTTAGACTCTATTCCATAAGTCATGATTAGCCGTACAAATACATTGTAATTTTTGACGTTTATCTCCATTCTCAAGTGTTTTCTGTTCCAAACCACACCTTTCAGGTATCCAGAGAGAGCAGAGACTTATGTAGATCAAATAACTGAACAAAAATTGACACATAGTTATTTGAATTCCGTCACTGGTACAATAAATTTGCCATCATAAGTTGTCATGATGCTGGGCTTCGTAGTCGAGGATCCGCTCAGCATTACAAAGTCTATTTAGTTGCGGAAAGAGAGGTTGTGCCGTGGAAGATTATTTCTTTCGTTCTTTTCTCCTCTTTAAGTGAGTAAGCTGTTGCAAACTCACTAGCCACATCGCTGTACTGGATCCGATGGCAACCGAAGTTAGACGATCGGAGCACACCGGCATTTTTTTCCTCTCTTTTGAAAGAATATATATGACCGAAGTCATAGGTAACTTTACACCCCTGAAGACTAAGCAGAAAAATGCCTGTGTCATTTGAGAGGAGTTGCACAGCGTGGGGTTTGAACCGGCGACCTTCCACACGGTAGTGGAATGAATTACCGCGAGGACATGCACCTCTTGCACATCGTCAACGTCGTTGTTGGGTCTCATAGTTGAGGATTCCTTCGTTATTCCAACGTTTATTCAGTTGAAAAGCGAAGCTGTGTCGTGAAGTTCTTTTTATATTTTTATTGTGTGAGTCGTTGCACACCAGCAAATTCACCGGCCACATCGCTGTACTGGATCCGATGGCACACCAAAGTGAGACGATCAGAGCACATCAGCACGGTTTTTTTCCCTCTTTTTTGAAAGAATAGATAGGACCAAAGTCATTAATATCCTTATACCCCCGAACACTAAGTGGAAAAAATGTCTGTGTCATTAAAGAGGAGTAGCACAGTGCGGGATTCGAATCGACAACCTTCCGCACGGAAGTTTAGTGCGTTGCCGCGCAGCCATCCACCTCAACAATCATTCATTAACAAATTATAGAATATGTCTTGAATTTCTTTCTGTATGTCGCATCAAATGCCAGGCAACATATAAACTACTAAATAAACGAGATAAAAGTTTTCAAGCGAGTTCCTCCCTAAGGTACTTAATGAAGTTTTCTTTTTGCAATATTTTATCAGCGAATAACTGTTAAGAAAACACACAAAGATGTTTGAACAGTGGATCGACTCTAAAACAGTTCACTTTTATTTATAAACTTTTAAAAATAAGATTTCAACAGCATAACAGACGATAAGAATGAAAAAGATAATCTGAAAATCAATTTAAAATAAGCACTTGTTGAAATATAAAGCGTCTTAAGAAAACTTTGATCGTTTTCTTTGGCTTCGTTTTCAGCATGTAGGGGAAGGTTTCAGGAAACTGGGGTTTTATTCCCGATGGGTCTGCGATAGGTCGATTTCGATTTCGAACTATTTTCCAAGCATTCCAATATTGGCGACATGTTGATATTACCACTTGGGCGGCATTATCCATATTGACGATCCTGAAGTAAGTTTGTTTCCTTTCTTTTCAGTCTAGATATTTTCAGGCCGAGAATTTGCCAATTCCACGGAAACTTGTGGAATGAATTATTAGCTATTATATTATGAAAACTGAGGAAATTAATAACAATAATAAGGATAATTTATTACAGGTTATTATTAAATATCATATTAGCATTTAAATGGTGTTTCTTGAAAAATCCTTTGAAAATATATGATTTTGTAAAAAAATTTAACACTTTTTGATTTTGTAAAAAAAATTGAACAATTTTGATTTCCGTAAACATAAATCAATGTCAAGAGAATTCGATTAAAATAAATGCTATAGAAATTATTTATCAAAAATTTCAACTTAGACTTTGTGGAGCTCCACATTATAATATTTAAAAATAAATAACTTTGTTATTCCATTTATTACACAATTTTTCAACACCTATCTCGAGGTTCTCTTCAGGTGGAATGATCCAGATCAGACACTAGCTTGACCTAAATAATCGATAGAGACAATACGTGTTAAATTACCACAATTAATGTGAAGACGAGGAGGGTTTATCTTACAACATGATAACACAAAGCCAGACAAATTTTTCATAACCCAATAGAAAAGTTTACCACATCCTCCATATTCACCAGATCTAACCCCTTCATAGTACTTTTTTTTAGCTCGTTCTTCAGTAAATCAAATGTATGGGTTAAAAACTGAGCATTATTTTGTAAGTTTAATGTGTTGGTTGAAAACCGAGTATTATTCAGTAAGTTTAATGTGTTGGTTGAAAACCGAGCATTAACAATTAGTTTAATGTGTGGGCTGAAAACTGAGTATTCTTCAGTAAGTTTAATGTGTGGGCTGAAAACCGAGCATTAACAATTAGTTAAATGTGTGGACTGAAAACCGAGCATTAACAATTAGTTTAATGTGAGGGCTGAAAACTGAGCATTTATCAGATAGTTTAATCGTTTTACTGCTGGACATTTTTTTCAATACTATGAAACGTCTATATATAGACTCTCAGCACTCAAACGGTTAATATGTGAGCTAAAAACTGAACATTTTTCAATTATCATAATATATTGGCAAGACTGAGCATTTTTTAGTTAGTTTAATGTGTGGGATGAAAACCGAGCATTAACAATTAGTTTGATGTGTGGGCTGAAAACTGAGTATTTATCAGATAGTTTAATCGTTTCACTGCTGGAAATTTTTTTCAATACTATGAAACGTCTATATATAGACTCTCAGCACTCAAACGGTTGATGTGTGAGCTAAAAACTGAGCATTTTTCAATTATCATGTGTTGGCAAGACTGAGCATTTTTTAGTAAACCGAGCATTCACAATTAGTTAAATGTGTGGCCTGAAAACCGAGCATTCACAACTAGTTTAATATGTGGGCTGAAAACCAAGCATTTTTCAGATAGTTTAATGTGTCAGATGAAAACTGAGCATTTTTCAATCAATTTGATATGTGGAATGAAAACTGAGCATTCTTCAGTAAGTTTAATGTGTGGGCTGAAAACCAAACATTTTTCAGATAGTTTAATGTGTGAGCTAAAAACTGAGCATTTTTCAATTATCATAATGTGTTGGCAAGACTGAGCATTTTTTAGTTACTTTAATGTGTGGGCTGAAAACCGAGCATTCACAATTAGTTAAATGTGTGGCCTGAAAACCGAGCATTCACGATTAGTTAAATGTGTGGCCTGAAAACCGAGCATTCACAATTAGTTTAATGTGTGGGCTGAAAACCAAGCATTTTTCAGATAGTTTAATGTGTCAGCTGAAAAGTGAGCATTTTTTAATTAGTTTAATGTGTGGCCTAAAAACCGAACATTCTTCAGTTGGTTTAATGTGTGGGCTGAAAACTGAGCATTCTTCAGTTACTTTAATGTATGAGCCAAAAACCGAGCATTTTTTAGTTAGTTTAATGTGTGAGCAGAAATCCGAGCAATCATCAGATAGTCTAAAGTGTGGGCTAGAAAACTTCTGATTTCTTAAAACATTTGGGCTCACCCTCTATTGGTGGGGGCGTATCTCGACGAGGAGGAGGATGAGATGAGGGCAGACCTTTTGATAGCTTCTCTCTTAAATGTATTTTTTGCATTATCTTATAATGTATATCCAATTTCAGGTTATATGTACAGGGCGTCCCAAAATTATCATCTCATTTCTTTTTATTATACATTTTAATATAATGGGTATAAAAGTTCTAATAAAAACAAATATGGAGATAAAAGTTGGGACTTCCTGTATATATGCACATACTAAGTAGCTCTCACATTTACCTAATGCAAGGATTTTGATCCCCCTTGCGGCATTATCCTGTTGAAAACCATTTTTGAAACCACAACACAGTACAGTACCCGGCGGTTAGTAATACACATCGGGCTGTCGGCCATAATCAGCGTACTTCGGCTTTGTAGAGCGTCGTCTCTGTCATTCATACCCCACCCTAGAACGCTTGATAACGACTGACAAATCGCGACTGAACACGTGTATGAATGACAGAGACGACGCTCTACAAAACCGAAGTTAGCCGATTATAACCGACAATCTCTTTTTTAAGCCTGGTTTGTATTACTAACCACCGGGTACTGTAGATTTATTGTAAAGTATTAAACTTTCATTGTAGACAGTACTACCTGGTGAACTTATTACCATGTGGAAATCTCTTCCAGCCAACTAGAATGATGTTAAAGAGGCCTTAAGCGAAACCCAGACTGGAATTTAACATACATATTTTTTTTAAATATGAGTTCAAGCGGAATTTAAACCTGCAACCGCCAGATTGGGAGACAGGCGTCTTACCAACTAATCCACGGAGGTCGTCTGATTTATACTTGCAGATTTTTTTTTAATCAAAATATTTTTTTTATTTTGAAATGAGGTTCTCAGGAATATCGCTGGCAAAACCCTTCGTGATAGAGTACGAAATACAGAAATCCGAAGGACGTGCGAAGTTGAAGATATTGTCAGATGGGGACGACAGAGATGAAGGTTCTGGAATAAACATGTATCCAGAATGGCGGAACCAAGAGCCGTAAGAATGGCCAGGGACAGTATCCCCCAAGCAAGCAGACCTCCAGGACGACCTCCCAAAACATGGAAAAACAGCTGGCAGTCGATGTCACAAGAGGGAAACAATAATGCAAGACCATAACAGGCCAACAGGCCTAAAATAAGATAGAGGAGAAATTTTGTTTTACAAACGTGAGATTAAAAAAATTGCACAAATACAAAATGATGGAAATTAGATATTGAAGATAAATTGAAAAACAATTAATAACTCAAAAATCAGTTTTTTTCCACTCACCGTCTCAACTTGATATTTTCTAAGTTATCAGACGAAAATATCCTCGATTTTGTGTTGAACATAAGACGCTATCACCAAGTTCAATCTAACATATGAGATACTTTTACCGCCTCCATTATATGAATTCGCTGATTCAGATATTACGAAAACAAATTATTCTTGGGCTATATACGAATTGTACTCCGTCAATACAAATAAAAAGCAACGAAAGAAATCACAAGTGTTTTGATTAGTTTCACGAAGAATTTTCGAAGGCCAGACATATGAGCGAATGATAATGCGCCACTTGAGTGTATGATGAATGGTTGCTTAGTCATGATAAGACCTGACGAACTCCGTAGTCTAGTTGATAAGACGCTTATCTTCTTTCTGACCCGGAGATCACGGGTTCAATTATCCCTAGAACCCAGATTAAAAAAATGGATTTATATCTGCCTTTCAGTTAAGGCTTCTTTAATCTTTCTGGTTGATTGGAATAAGTTGCTGCATGACAATAATCCTACAAGGTTGTACTATATACGAAGAAAGTTTTATACATGATTCGCTCGGGTGCTACTATAATTGCCAGATATGATTTGTAGTGAGTTTAGGTACCAAGTTGAAGTGCCGTTAAGGAGAGTTTGCTCTATAAACGGCGCTCTTTAAAATTGTCCTTTGAATATCCGTGGATAATAATCAATTAAATTGCTTTAATGTATTAGAACTTTGTTGTATATAAAACAACTTAACAGGCTTATTGCCATGTGGTAATCTCTTCCAATCAGTCAGAAAGATGTTTTAGAAGCCTGAAGGTAAAATTAGACTAAAACCCGTTGAAAAAACGGATTTCAATGGGGAAAATTCGAGTTTCAACGGGAAACGACTTCACAACCCTCGGAATCGAGATCAATTGTCTAACCAATTTGACTATGGAGATAGGTTATTTACAATATAAGAAAATACATAAATTCAGATTTTTTGCATTGTACGATTACATTGCATAACACTTTCGTTTTATTATTATTATGTTGGAAGAGATTGCTACATAGCTTATTGCCATGAAACAATTCTTCCAATCAGCCAAAAATATGATAAGGAGGCCTTCAGTGAACACCAAACTACAATAAAAAAATATTATAATCTGTGTTTCAGCCCGCAAACTCAAGACTGAAAGACGGTCGTCCTTCCAACTGGACCACGTTGCTTAGACAAAAACAGGAGTAAGGTGTCCTACCATCGGACCGAAACTCCGAACAAGCTATCCATCACTTGAAAAAAAAACAAAAAACAGGCAAAAGAAATAGAACAGCATAATATTTCAAGTTAAGGTATTAACACTGTGGAGGTGTTAAGACATTGTAATTTGTTAAGTCCAGCACTGTTTATTCCACTTTATGTAACGGTATAACCGGGGTTATACCGTTATATAAATGGAATAAACAGTGTTGAAATAGAACAAACTGCAATTAAGAATAAAAGAGAAAGAAGTTAGAAGAAAACATATTCTTAACTTCATCCATTATTGCAACTTAACCTGATAACTAAGAACATCAGAAAAATTGCGAATCTTGCAAACTGGCAGAGACGGGACAAGGCATTTTGGCACCAGGAGCACTCATTTCAAATGCGTCCCCACAATACGGCGACCATTTTCGAGCAAAATATTTGAGAATACTCGTAGTTCAGATTGTTGTTTAATTTCCCCCTCATTTTGAAAATGGGCAATTTCTTTTTCAATTATCTAAAAACAATCATTTCTTGAATCTTAGAAAAAACGTTCGTTTCACGTTTTGGTGTAATGTTTATAATTTTTTAATAAAAAATAAGTTCTGAATTTGTTTCATGAATCTTACAAAAAGGTTTTTTTACTTTGTGGTGTCATGTTTATAAAGTTTTTATAAGAATAAGTGCTGAATTTGTTTCTTGAATCATA
This sequence comes from Odontocerum albicorne, assembly GCA_949825065.1. Taxonomy (NCBI): domain Eukaryota; kingdom Metazoa; phylum Arthropoda; class Insecta; order Trichoptera; family Odontoceridae; genus Odontocerum; species Odontocerum albicorne. Next base: position 5,922,818 of record OX463862.1, read on the forward strand.
AAAAAAACGTTCGTTTCACTTTGTGGTATATAATTTTTTAATAAAAAATAAGTTCTAAATTTGTTTCTTCAATCTTAGAAAAACGTTATGGTTCACTTTGCGGTGTCATGTTTATAAATTTTCAATAAAAACTAAGTGCTGAATTTGTTTCTTGAATCTTAGAAAAGACGCTTGTTTGACTTTGTAGTGTAATGTTTATAATTTTTAATAAAATATGAGTGCTGAATTTATTTCTTGAATCTTAGAAAAAACGTTTGTTTAACTATGTGGTTTCATGTTTATAAAGTTTTAATAAAAAAATAAGTGCTGAATTTACTTCTTGAATCTTTGAAAAGACGTTTGTTTCACTTTGTTGTTTCGTGTTTATAAATTTTTAATAAAAATTAAGTGCTGAATTTATTTCTTGAATCTTAGAAAATAACGTTGTTGTTATTGCAACTGGGTTTGAATCATGGGCTTGTAGGAGGAATGACTTGTAGCAAAGGTTTGTGTGGTGTCTTGAGTGTAGTGTGTTTTTGATGATTATGTGCGGCACATTATTGGATGAACTGTTAGGTCTATCTGGAGTGATGAAGTGTGAGGAGTTTAGTTCGCGTGATATATACATATGTAATTGAGTGTCACTATGTATCGATTTGATATGAGTATGCAATGGGATATTATTTCAATATCATAAAAAATCGGAAAGAAATATCAATTTGTTTATCCATGTAGTACGTCCTCAGTAAGATACAGGCAAAAGCTTAGTTGTTTGTAAAAATAAATAAAATAAATAAATAAAACACTTATTTTATATGTGTTGTGTTCACCACTGGTTTATTTTGAGTTTACTGCCGGTTTCGAAGACCTCCGTCTTCATCGTCAGGTGAAGATAAACTAAATTGCTTACAATATATTTCCTCTGCAAGTGTAAATATTATAAGAAGAATTAGTTAGGGGGAGAGAAGTGGGGAGATTTGTGATTCAATGGTAAATGGGGCGAGGAAAAAATTAAAATGAATCTTACGGGCAGGCCAGGGTCTGGATATCCAAGGGGGTGGATTTTAAATGGGAAACATATTTAGCAGAGGGATATTATTAAAATTGGTTTGATTGTGAAACAATAGTTGAGATAGGCAAAGGTAATAGATATTTTCTTCATTCTATCCGGTAAACATCCATTGCTTTTGTATCATCCATACACCTATTATAATATTATGAATACTTTTCACTCTTCCCTCTCTTAGAATTCGATTAATTTAGTCATACCACGTTTAACAAAAATATAAAAATACACGTGTTTCACGTGTCGATCAGCTTCTTCAGGGAAAACCTTTTAAATTTAGTGGTATATTAAAAAAAAATATTTAACATGCCATATTTGGTCATAATGTTTTAGTATAACACATACATTTGTTTTTAACAAATACTCGTAGGTCTTTAAATTTTGAATTATTTTATAAATTTTTTTCTTCCACTTATTATGTTTGATCCTTAAACGAATAAGAGAAGCATGTTATGCGCAAAGGACGAGTTTAATATTAATTTTATAATTCCGCCTTTAAAAAGTAATTTTTATATTTGTATAAAAGCCTTTTATAAATGAATTTGCCGTTCGTTAACACTGAAATGAAATTTGATTTTCATTCTTCCTGATATTATTTTCAATACCAGGACAACCGTACTAGTGTATTACTAGAAAAATATCTATATCAGAGAAAGTCAACATTTTTGGGCCTTGTGCCAAAACTGTGAGTTAAGCCTTGCAACCACACGTGAATCTTTTATTTAATGAAAATAAACACTATTTTTTTTTATTTACTGCTGTTTTATTTTAGTTCCCAAACGGTTTCAAAGACTTCCGTCTTCCTCGTCATGTGAAGTTAAACTGGCGAAGAAGATGGAGGTTTTTGAAATCACACTGATATTTTTTTTTTTCGAAAAATATGTATTTTTCCGGATAGAAGTTTCTTATTTCTCGGATAGGTGTCTAGGAATATGTAAACTAAAGAAGATAAATACAGTGTAGGGCGATGAAGCAGTAGCCTGAAAACGATTGTGTGTTATGCAGCCAGGATGAACCCTGAGATTTTGGCTCTCAACCAAAAGAGTGTTGTTCAGTTGTCAACAGTGTAGGCTGTTGACAATTGCTAAGACTTATAAGTCATGCTTGTAGGAAGCACTCTCGGTTTTAACAGAGCTCGTTGTCTTGAATCTAGAGGTTCAGAATCGCAACGTGATTATCCTTCTGGGTAAGGATCAGCCTGGAAGTATATCTAAAAGTGACGTCTACCTTCCCCCCTTACTATTGATGACTCGTCACATGATCCTTAAAGTCTGCCTAAAGGCCCAGTTGTCAACTTGGCACCATTGATGGTCGTCATCTTCCTTGGGAAGGTAGACATTTTTTTCTTACTGATGCAATCCCTGATGAACTCGCATCAGCTTCCCGTGGGTATATCTAAACTAATGAACTATCCACTTTCTCTCTACCCATGTGAACTATGTTTACCCATTTACACAAAATAGTTAAATTAATAAACATGTTAGAAACTTATAAATGAAGATTTACAAATAAAAACCGTTAAATTGTATTTTTTCGGTAACGGTCATTTCGTGAATAAAAGTGACGTCCGCCTTCACCTCTTGCCAGAGATGACCCTTCACGTGATTTTTAAAGTCTGCCTTGGCAACATCGATGTTCATCATCCTCCGTGGGAAGACAGATATTTAATTTTTTTTCTTGCATCAGGTTTACCTAAGCTATTGGACTACCCAATTTCTCTCTCCCCATGGGAACTTTGTTAAACCATTAACAAAAAAGGTTTTTTTTTTATTTTGGAAGAGTTGAGCCAATGGGCAACCTGGCTTATGACGCACCAGGTTTAAAACCCCGGGATTGTGATTAGACTCTCTGAAGTGGTTCTTTGGAGACTCACTTCTTTGCCTGTTCCCTCAGTGCATACCCCAAAAGTGTTCATCATTTTATTGCTCTGAATATATGTAATGTGTTTTCAATGTTTAGTGTATGGATAGGATAAAGAATACGTTCGCGCACGACTTTATTGGAAGCGCCCCGTCATTTACCTTACAACAGGATAAATTGCGCTAAACTCCGTCGGGACGCGGCTGATGGCCCTTCAAAGAGACTTGCCCTTCGGTATTTATTCCCTTGTAATAGTGAACAAAAAAGGGTTAAAAATTTAAAAAAAAAAAGGCAGAAATTCATTTATAGATATAAACAGTTTGCGGGCCGCACGAAAAATTCCAAACGGGTCACAGATTTGCTATGCTCGTTCTAGAAGGAACGATCCCAACTGCCTCGAGTTCCCCTTCTGAATCCCTAATTACTCCAACTTCCTCCTGCTTCTCTGTTTCCTGGTCTCTTTTCCGGTTCCCGCTCTATCCCATATCGCCTGGCCCAGCAATGGTTATCGTTACACATATATCATATTTAAGGTAGATGGTTATTTGAGGAAATTGCTGAAATTGCTGAAATCGCCAGATATTAGTCTATTGCTCGGTTTTTTCAGTTGAAACTACGAAATGACTGCTCCACTGGGTAATTTAACTAGGAAACTTATTATTTTTGTTATAAATCTAGTTTATTTATACACGACAATAAATTTTAAAAATATATAATTAACGAATAACACCAGGTTATTGAGTAGTTTATTATACAACATTTATATGGATCTTGGCTTGGTGCCTTTAATTTGTCGTGTCCCCTGTTAACTAGGATTTGGCCTGTATCTAACTGAGGAAGTATTTATTTATTAATTTAACACTTTTATTGCAAATGCAATTAAATTTAATACCATATATAGCTCGCACTGATTTTTTTATTATCCTTTCCCCTCCACCATCCCTTACTTTTCCTTTGATTGATAATATCTCACTTTATATGAAAATAAATCTTCGGGTGATTGTCCGTCTTTTTGGGGTTTGTAGGCAATATTCTCACGTATGTGCTCATGGATTTCGTGGGGATGGATAATCATTTGAATATTTTTTTGCGATCATGTAACTAACTTCCTTTATTAACTTTTGTCTGGTTGACTAGAAGAGATTGCCGCCTGGCAATAATTCCCCCCAGATTATTTTTTTTTATAACGAAGTGTTAAATAAATAAATAAAAACATCTGCATACCTATACATTACCGACAAATCTGATAATTGTCTAGTGTCGATCAATATTGTCATGTTCAGAAACTGGATAAACATTCAGAGTTCAACTCGGTGTAAGGTATATGCAATATATAGTTTATAAACTTAAGAAGTCGACTTTGCACTCCCTCCAATCCGGCGTTGTGAACACTATCATAGAGTTACCAAACAATGGAGTTGTAGTCAAGTATTGTTCTTAACAGTGTCATGTATGGTAGAGTGCCCTTAGTGAATCAACTCCTTTGACGTCCTTGCACAGCCTTTCACGAATAAGTTTAAGACGGTCATGATAAGTATTGAACATTATGTACAGTATCAACAAGAATTTTGTTGAATGTTGAGCAAAATGTAAAATGTTGAGCAAAATGCAAAATGTAAAATGTTGAGCAAAATGTAAAATGTTGAGCAAAATGTAAAACGTTGAGCAAAATGTAAAATGCTGAGCAAAATGTAAAATGTTGCGCAAAAACCACATACATCTTTTCAAATTGAGCTAATACCACAGATTTAGTTTAAAATTGGGCAAATACGTGTATCACAATAAATTGAACAAATATTACAGATATATTTTCAAATAAAGTAAATACTACATATATCTTTTCAAATTGAACAAATGTAACATATATATTTTCAAACTAAGCAAATATCACAAAAAAAAATCAGCATATATCACAAATATATTTTCGAGATGAGCAAATACTATAGGTAAAATTGAGCATATATCTCAATATATTTTCAAATTGAGGAAACACCATTGGTAAAATTGAGCATATATCACATACGTGTATATCTTTTCAAATTTAGTAAATACCATAGGTAAAATTGAGCATATATCACATACGTGTATATCTTTTCAAATTTAGTAAATACCATAGGTAAAATTGAGCATATATAACATACGTGTATATCTTTTCAAATTTAGTAAATACCATAGGTAAAATTGAGCATATATCACATACGTGTATATCTTTTCAAATTTAGTAAATACCATAGGTAAAATTGAGCATATATCACATACGTGTATATCTTTTCAAATTTAGTAAATACCATAGGTAAAATTGAGCATATATCACATACGTGTATATCTTTTCAAATTTAGTAAATACCATAGGTAAAATTGAGCATATATCACATACGTGTATATCTTTTCAAATTTAGTAAATACCATAGGTAAAATTGAGCATATATCACATACGTGTATATTTTTTCAAATTTAGTAAATACCATAGGTAAAATTGAGCATATATCACATACGTGTATATCTTTTCAAATTTAGTAAATACCATAGGTAAAATTGAGCATATATCACATACGTGTATATCTTTTCAAATTTAGTAAATACCTTAGGTAAAATTGAGCATATATCACATACGTGTATATCTTTTCAAATTTAGTAAATACCATAGGTAAAATTGAGCATATATGACGTGTATATCTTTTCCACATACGTTTTTCCACATACATACACATACGTGTATATCTTTTCAAATTTAGTAAATACCATAGGTAAAATTGAGCATATATCACATACGTGTATATCTTTTCAAATTTAGTAAATACCATATGTAAAATTGAGCATATATCACATACGTTTATATACGAGTATTTTCATATTGAGCAAATACCATAGGTAAAATTGAGTATTTGACAGATATCTTTTCAATTTGAGTAAATACCATTAACGAATATAACATATATTTTCAAATATAGCAAATATCACAGATATATTTTTTAACGCTTCTGTACCATTTTTTTAAATATTTAACATATATTTCAACTGCCTTTGCTAGAATTATTCAAATATACATATTGTTAAGTGAAATTCATAATAAAATATCAAACTTCCTCTTATAGTATTTTTCAGTATTTCTGAAAATTAACGATTCTGAAATACCCCTTAATGGCTCGTTAAACCGTTAATAAAATATCGACGTTACGGCCGTTAATATTCCAAGTAGTTAGAATCCGTAGTCCGGGCGTTCAGTCATTTTTCAAACTGCGCTGAAGCGACAGTTTAAATTTTAGCATATTCCGTCAAGATTAATGAAACCCTTCTTAAGAAGTCCAGTCTACTTTCACGAGCATCGTTTATTAAACGAATTATCGACATATTGATGATAAATTGTTCATAATTACTTCTTGAATCTTCGAAAAGACTATAATTTCACTTTTTGTTGCCATGTTTTATGTAAAAGGAAAAATAAATAAATAAAACACTTATTTTAAACTTTTATGTTCACCACTAGTTTATTTTTGGGTTTACTACCGGTTTCGAAGACCACCGTCTTTATCGTCAGGTGAAGATAAACTAAATTGCTAAAAATACATTTCCCGTACAAGTGTAAATAATATAAGAGTAAATGCTGGAATGAGTTGCCCCAGGCCTTGAAGGAGCGGGTGAATAGTTGTACCTTCAGAGATACTCTAAAGTAGTCTAAAGTGTTATCTTCTGGGTGGTTAATGGGTTTCTCAGTGGTTAGTAAGTTTCTTATTTGCTTTTTTTTTCTTTTTCTTTCTTTTCACTGGTGGTAAATCGGGAATTGTGCGTACGTGTTTCTTCTCATTCAGTCTTTTAAAACTGCTTAACTATTTCAATCTATTACTGTCTAACTATTTCAATGTTGTTTCAACTATTTCATTTCCCATTTGTCATTTTGTAAAATTTGGACTCCTTTGAGACTTTTCTTTTTTCCGTTCTTGCTGACAGTTAACCTGAAGTGGTTTATGTGGGTTTACTTTTTATTTTGTTTTCTGCCATACGTTTTTGTTTTTTTTCTTTTTTTTTCTATTTATTCTTTAATCTAGATATGCGGGGGTGTAGGATGGAAGCCCCTCGATGCCCTTGCAGTCGGACTCGCCCTACATTGGTGGGGTGTATCTCGGCCGGGGGAATGTTTGTGGGATGAGCCCGGACCTTTTAATGTCTTCTCTCTTGAATGTATTTTTTTTGTCATCTATTTATTTTCTGTGTTTTTTTATCTTGTTCTACGTGTTCAAGGGTGTGGGCTGAAAAACATCTGGTGTCCCCGTGGCTGAGTTCGCCCTATATTGGTGGGGTGTATCTTGGCCGGGGGGATGTTATTAGATGAGCCCAGACCTTTTGATAGCTTCTGTTTTTTAATGTATTCTCTTTTTAATGTGTTCTTGAAATGTGTCTAAATGTATTATGTACATACTATGTTGCTATCAATAAACCTGTATTTATTTATTTATTTAAGAGGAATGAAATAGGGGGAGAGAGGTGGGGAGAGATATCATTCAATGGTAAATGGGGTGGGGAAAAATTTTAATGTATATGACATGGATATTTTTAAATAATTTTGTAAATTATGTTTTTTATAAATAAAACTTAGCTCCATTTATGTGTCGTTAAATTATGATTTTTAACGAGTTTCTTTTTCGTTTTGGCTTTAATTTTTATCTGCTGCTTCTTGGACCTTCTCTTTACTTACTAGATTTCTACAAGATATCTAAAAACGCTACTTTATAATTTGTGATTTTTTTTAAATTAAAAGGATCGTTTGCTTGTTACAGGAGAAGAGTTGGTGCACAGGGACCAATGGGGAGGAATCAGTCTACTTCATGTCAATGGATCCTGCAAGACGCTCATGCCGAATTCTACTTTTGTAAGTAAACTACATGCTACAATACAGTTATTGAAAGATATCAAACAGTAGAAAAGATTACATATTTCTAATAATACAATACATACATACTAGATTGAATGTGGAGTATATGATATAACATACGTGATACCATCCAGGAATCAAATAATTAAATGGATAACATATTAATATTGTATTGTATTGTATTACACTTTTGTTGTACACAGTACAACCAGGTGGGGTTATTGTCATGTGGCAATCTTTTCTAACCAACCAGAAAGGTGTTAAAGAGGTCTTATTCCACGCTAGAAATTTGAAAAAGTCATTTTTTATTATTTTTGCATATTCTTAAAGTTTGGACCTTTAAAAATATGTTCTCAAAAGAAAATTTAAAAATTCTGAATATTTACGAAGTTATAGCTATAAATGAGGCAGTAATTACGCCGCACCGGAATGACTCAGACAATAATCTCAAAACTTTAAACGCGTTTTTCTCGAAACTGCTTTTTTCGAACTGGTCGACATAAAATCTCGAATTCTATTAAACCGATTGCCTTCAAATTTGATATGAAACTTAAATAGATGTTCCTGCCTTGGAAAATTCAAAATCAATATATTATTTTCAAAACATTAAAAAAAAATTAAAAATAGGTTAAAAAAACTGTTTATTTTTTTCTGACAGCTGCCATTTTATGATTTTTTTTTCTCTTTGGTACCAACTATAACGACATTATTTCTTACCAAGAAATTATGTATGGTTTTTGTTTTAAATTTATGAAAGGGTTCCAATCATGTCGATCAGCTTATCCCTTTTTTTACAATATAACAGCTGATAACATCTTGAATTTTTTTTTTTTGTAGATTCTCTAATCATCAATAAACAAAGTGTAAAAAAATGCATCCAAAAAATATTTTTTGTTTTTTTATTGAGTGAAAAAACGCCCGATATTCACGCCTCTAGAGTAGAATCCCTCTTGAAGTGAAAACCAGACTCCTTTTTAAATAAAATGTGGGTTTCAACGAAATTTGTTTTACCAATAGGCCACGAATGTCGTTGAGAAACGCTGTTTGAAGCAAACAAGTAGAACCAAAAGTGCATTTCTACTTCGAAATCACAATTAGTTTGTAAAAATGCACGTTCGAATATATTGAAAATTTAATATGACATAATAAATCAAATTTAATTTAATCCAATTATCCACATTCAATAATTAAACACACGCAATCACACATGCGCCGCTGACTGCGGGGGTATCGACTATTTGAACTGTTTTCTAAACAATTCCGTTTTGAATTATCGCACATCATTATGAGGAAGTAATTGTTTTAAATATCTGATAAAAGGGCAGAATTTAAGTGACAGAGGTGTTGTGAATAGTTGGATTCCAGTTTGCAACTTCCTTTCTAAACTAATTCGGGGATTTCGTGTCGATTTCCGATATTAACACATCGATCAATAAGTCCCGGGACTAGCTACTAAAACAACATTTGTTTGCCAAAATTCTTCTTTATTCATCAACGTAATCTCCTTTAAGAGCGATACATTTATTCCAATGCTTTCCTAACTTTTCTATGCCAGCCGTGTAGAACGATTTATCTTTGGTTTCAAAGATTTATCTTTGGCGTTAGTTTCGGCAATCACTTCTTCATTGGAGCCAAATCTCTTTCCCTGGAGCATCTTTTTGAGGTCTGCGAACAGCCAATAGTCGCTGGAAGGCAAATCTAGAGAATACGGTGGGTGTGGAAGCAATTTGAAGTTCAACTCATGCAATTTGGCCATCGTTACCATCGACTTATGACACGATGCATTGTCCTGATGAAAGAGAACTTTTTTCTTCTTCATATGGGGCCGTTTTTTTACAATTTCTGCCTTCAAACGCTCCAATAACGCTATGTAATATTTGCTATTGATGGTTTTCCCTTTTCAAGGTGATCAATGAATATTATACCATGTGCATCCCAAAATACGGAGGCCATAACCTTCCCGGCCGACTGGTGAGTCACTTCGGACGACTTTCACCGGCTGCTCTCCACTCAGCTGACTGCCGATTGGATTCCGGAGTATAGTGGTGGATCCAAATATTTCATCCATTGCCACTTACCGATGCAAAAACTCCTGTTTATTTTGCGTCAACAGTGCCAAACAGCGCTCTGAATCATCGATGCGTTGTTTCTGTTCCATTGTGAGCAAACGCGGCACCCATTTCGAAAAAAGGTTTTTCATGACCAAATGTTCATGCAAAATAGTGTAAACACTACCAAATGATATCTTCAGGATGTCAGCTATCTCAACTTTACTTTACTTCCATCACGATTTTGAGGGTTTTTTTATGTTTTCTGGTGTAACAGCCTCATTTGGACGACCAGAGCATTCAGCATCATTTGTGTCTGTACGACCGCGTTTGAAATCAGCATACCACCGACAAATTGTTGTTTTCAACGGAGCAGAGCCCGGACAACACTTTTCAAGCCATCGCTGAGTTTGAACGGATTTTTTTCCCATTAAAAAGCAATGTTTTATCAACACACTAAATTCGGTTTTTCCATTGTTTTGAAAATAGCAAAAGTAACGTCACTAAAACCACTGTAACTCAATGACACAATGTCGGAATGTCATGAAAGTTTGACACGTAACCTTTAAAAGTTGGTACTAATTTATAATGGTATGGATTTGTTATTAGAGACGCCATCTATTGGTTAGCCCCGGGACTTATTGTTCGATGTGTTATAAATTGAACTGTAGATAATGTTGTCTCCTAGTTACGCTATTCAACATATCCACATGGCCAATTCGTTTATGTGAAGAGTTAATTACACAGACCTGCTATACCATAATTACAATGAATAAATTACACAAGCTTGCTTTAATTACAATGAATTAATTACACATACCTGATATAATTACAATGAATAAATTATACGGGCTTGCTATAATTGCAATGAATAAATTACACAGATTTGCTTTAATTACAATGAATAAATTACGCATACCTGCTATATGTTAATTATAATGAATAAATATAATTACAATTACAATGAATAAATTACACAGACCTGATATAATTTCAATGAATAAATTACACTGGCTTGCTATAATTACAATGAATAAATTACACTGGCTTACTATAATTACAATGAATAAATTACACAGGCCTGCTACAATTTTGTTTTAAATTTTTACTTTCCTTTGCGTACTGTCCTTTACCACTTCGTATCATGTTCATTTTTTCATTTTCTACTTTAATAATATCCTCTAGAAAATCATAGATTTAAGATTGATGCCATAGCTACGACTTCCGTGGCCTAGTTGGTAAGACGCCTGTCTCCCAGCCCGGAGGTTGCGGGCTCGATTCCCGCTTGAACCCATATTATTTTAAAAAAGGATTCCAGTTTGGTTTTCACTAAAGGCCTCTTTAACATCTTTCTGGTTGGCTGGAAGAGATTACCACATGGCAATAATCCCGCCAGGTTGTACTCTATACAACGAAAGTGTAATATAATAAAATACCATAGCTTAAAACGACCGTGGTCTAATGGTTAACCTTCACGCTTAACAAGAGGTCACCTTAGATTCGTTTCCTGTTGAACTCACTTTCTTTGAATATATGAATTTATTTTTTAAAAAGCTTATTTGACGCCCTTGGTAAAATCCTATATGAAGTCTATAGTTCCGAACGAGCAGACTCTACAAAAGTGCAGTATTTTTGGGAATCGTGTATTATCTTGACTTTGCGTGATCGTGTATGGAACACCACAGTCCGAGAGGTCTGTGAGGTCCAAGATGTGGTCAGATGGGGACGACAGCGTCGACGATACTGGTACCAACATGTACAGATAATGAATTCCACAAGAATTCCATACATAGCTCTGCATGGGGTGCCGGATGGACGGCGTCCGCCAGGGAGACCCCCGAAACGATGGAGAGATAGCTGGAGTTCAACATCACAGGAGGACAATCCTGCAGTAACAAACTCTTGAGTCTATAAAAAGTTTAATAAGAAGTGAATTATCCAGCTAGGTCCTGGGTCCATAGGTGTTGACTCTCAGTTGCGAAAAGGACGCTGATCGGCGATCAGTGGTGGGTGCTGATAGCTATCGCCAACGCTTATAGGACATGCTCAGTGAAAGAACTTACGATCTAAACGGGAATCACGACGTTGGATCTAAAACTCCAGTGTCGCGTCGCGATTATTCTTCCCAGTAAGGGTCAGCCCGCGGTATATAGGACATCCACCTTCACCCCTTGCCAGAAATGACCCCAAACGCTATTATTAATGCCTGCTTAGAAGTCCGGTTGTCAACTTTGTAACATCGTTAGTCGTTCTCGATGATAGAAGACAGACATGTAATTTTTTCCTTGCATCAGGCCACATCTCTACTTTCTGTGAGTATACCCAACCTATTGGACTACCCAATTTCTCTCTGGCAGTGGGAACTTTAATGACAAACTCCTTCGCTTCAGTCTTATTCCTGGCGATCTCGATCAATCCGTAGATCACATTATATGGTATTACAATAACAATGGAGTCAATTATTTCTGAAAGCAACACCACGAAACCCGAGATCACCACTAATTAGTTCATCTTCTAACCTATTGATTATATCATCTAATTAATTACTTCAATAGATTGTTTTGCTTCATTCGAAATTTTCTATAAAAGTACTGGCAACTTGCAAAGCTGTTTAAACTCCAGGCTTTAAGCCACTTCATAAATATATTTACTGCCGTATTAAGGTACTGCAGGCTTGGTTAATGCATTTAAGCGATGAAATTTTCAAAATGAATTTTTACTCGCGTAATTAAAAAATTTGCGCATTATCCTGCATTGCAGACTCCTATCAACAGATGGAAAATGTTTTTTTTCTTGTTTAACAGTCTTTGTTATAATTTTCTTGTTTAACAGTCCTTGTTATAGTTTTTTTATTTATTTAAATGAACGGTACAATGTACCTTACAACAAAAATAATAAAAAAAGCTAAAGAATTCCAGTATCGTTTTTTCTTAAAGCCTCTTTGACATATTTCTGGTAGGTTGAAAGATACTTTCACATGACGATAAACCCACTAGATTGTACTGTATAGAATAAAAGTGTTATACAACAAATAATATTAAAAACATAATGAAATCTGACATTTTTTTAGAGATCTAGTAAAGTTTGTGAGAGAAAAAGGGAACGAGAAGAAAACAATAAAAAAAAAACAACTTTGTGAGCCTGTTGAGAAGAGACAGGAGAATAGTAGACCGTCAATCACTTTCCGGTTTCAGCAAAGGGTGGGTTCTTCCCTGTAAACAAAATGTTTAAATAATTAATGAAAAAGTGAAATGTCATGAATCGATGGTAAGGGGAAGAGATTCTGGAGAACAGCCGCTAATCGGGAATAAGACAATTTAAAAATCACTTGATTATTTTTCAATCGTCTTTTGAAACATGCCAATGGCTTAAATAATATAACGTTAATCCTTACATAATTTATTATTTAAAGTTAAGGCATTAACGCTGTGGAAGTTTCGAGATATTGTAATTTTTTTAGTTCAACACTTTATTCCACTTTATGTAAAGGTATAACTTTACCGGTTTCAAGGTTTCCCCTCATCCTCAGTGGAGGACAAACTAGGCAGAATTGTGTTCGAACTAGTACCGACATACACGCTTCTAACGATAAAAAATCGGGATGGGGTTTGTGGGTGCTGGGAGGCAGAAGACAACTTCAGCAAGCAGCGGTGAGATCTTGGGAATGTGTGTATTTACCAGATGATCATCCCGATGCACTGACTTGGATATTTTTAGGACCACTTATTATCAAAGAAAGGAAGGGATGGTGGAGAGGAAAGGAAAAGAAAAATCAGGAATGAAACACGTTATTTTACTGACTAGAAATTAAGAGTTTTTTCAGTTGCTTCTTAAAGCATGCCAAGGACGGATCGAGTGTAACATTGGTTTGTAACTGATTCCAGAGTCTCACTGCACGGACAGTAAAGGACAATGTAAAAAAAAGAACGATGAACTGAAAAGGCCAATAAACAATCTCTGTTTGAGCGTAGCGCTAGCCCATGATCGGAAAGACGTTAAAAATTTTCGGCGAGACAAAAAGGGTGGCGAGACAGTTAAGGATATTATATAATAGAGACAGTATGTGAATTTGGCGTCTATTTTTAACGTTCAACCATCTTACTTTCTTAGGTTAAAAATAAATCTTAGACAAACATTTTTAAGACGCTGTAACTTGTCCAGCTGTTCCTCTGTACCATCCAAGTAACAGACGTCCGCATAGTCCAAAATCGAAAAGAGCAGAGATTGCACGAGTAAAATGTTGGTTTTTGTAGGCAGGAATCTTTGCAACACTTTAAGGGAATAAAGGCGGTTTTAGTAGGCAGGAATCTTAGCAACACAATATTCACATGAATCATCCACAAATGATATTGTCAACACGTATTATAACTGACGAGTTCCGTTACTACTACTCTAGTGGTTCTAAGCCCGAAGTTCCGATTAATGGGGTACGAATACAATGGTCTCCCGACCACGGTCTTTATTTTATTTATGTAAATAAATTATACAATATACCTTAAAATAAAAAATAAAAGAGCGAATAGTGAGTGCACAACACATTAAGATTGACATAATATATAAAAAAATTTAAAATAATTTTACACAATTACAACAAAAATAAACAGGTATCAATCGTTCAAAATCCCATTTTATCAAGATAATACAGAATCATCTACAAGCGCGAAACCCGCACTGCGCAAAAATGCAAAAACAAAAGACAAATCATTGAAATACAAATAGGGAACAAAGCATCAAAGACGGAATCAGACAGGTTCAGCTTCTAAAATCTCCTTCAGCATGGGGAAAAATTCACAAAAGTAGATTTAAAAAAAACACATCAATTAAAAAGTAGTTCAAAAAAGTTCTTTAAAAGTCCTCGAAAGACACGTTCATTGTCCATTTCAGAAGACTCCTAAATATTCGAAAAAACCTTTTCAGGCACTCTTTATAGGTCAGAAAACTAACTCTAAAGACGTCTTTAACATGTTCGTATTACCAATTCGAAGACGTTGAAAGGATACCATACAAATTAATGATAGAAAATAGATGTTACGCCTATATCACATGAATAGTTTTGAAAATATTTCCTGAAATCTTTGAGCTAGCACTTAGTCAGTATGTTAGCTTAGCAAGGCTCTGTTTATCATAGAGTAGTACTATATGTTCTAGTAGATTGCTTGTGTAGAGCACCAGCAAACGTAGATGATTTCCTAAAAGCTTTGAAATAAAATGGAATTTTTCGCAAAGACATGACGATGAATTTGGATTTTTCAGCATGCAAAATAATATTGATAAGACGTTAAGGTTATTTCGCTGTCTGAATTTAAACTATTGAAGTCTGCTCTGAAATTCCGATACAACAAGTTTGTCTAAAGTAGGAATGAATTTTTCATCTGCATAATGCTGATATCCTGTTTCTGATTGGCAGCATAACCAGGTGGGCTTTGGTTTCGTGGTCACAAGATGGGAAATGTTTCGTAAACATGTGATAGTGTTTCCATCACGTGTGATGACGAACTGTGAGTTACTTGTATACTTCATTAGTTCTTAACTGTGAGTTACTTGTATACTTCATTTAGCTGTGAGCTTCATTTAGCTGTGAGCTTCATTTAGCTGTGAAGTGTGAGTTACTTGTATACTTCATTAGTTCTGAACTGTGAGTTACTTGTATACTTCATTTAGCTGTGAGCTTCATTTAGCTGTGAAGTGTGAGTTACTTGTATACTTCATTAGTTCTTAACTGTGAGTTACTTGTATACTTCATTTAGCTGTGAGCTTCATTTAGCTGTGAAGTGTGAGTTACTTGTATACTTCATTAGTTCTTAACTGTGAGTTACTTGTATACTTAATTTAGCTGTGAGCTTCATTTAGCTGTGAAGTGTGAGTTACTTGTATACTTCATTAGTTCTTAACTGTGAGTTACTTGTATACTTAATTTAGCTGTGAGCTTCATTTAGCTGTGAAGTGTGAGTTACTTGTATACTTCATTAGTTCTTAACTGTGAGTTACTTGTATACTTCATTTAGCTGTGAGCTTCATTTAGCTGTGAAGTGTGAGTTACTTGTATACTTCATTAGTTCTTAACTGTGAGTTACTTGTATACTTCATTTAGCTGTGAAGTGCGAGTTACTTGTATACTTCATTAGTTCTTATTCTACATATGCAAGGGTGTGGGCTGAAAAACATCTGGTGTCCCCGTGGCTGGACTCGCCTTATATTGGTGGGGTGCATCTTGGCTGGGGGGGATGTTATTAGATGAGCCCAGACCTTTTGATAGCTTATGTCTTTAATGTATTCTCTGCAATTTATGTGTTCTCGAAGTATAATTAAATGTATTATGTACATACTACGTTGCCATCAATAAACCTACTATATATTTATTTATTATTATTTATTTAACCCAAAGCTTTGGTTACTGGGACTGAACGCAAAAGTGTCTCTAAGTCATACTCTTTAAAATATCATTATGATGAATTCATGTATGTTTAAGGGTACGAATGAATTAAATAATCATCAGCCTTCTTTTACGAGTATATCTCTGCCTACAATTTCCACAAATTTCCTTCAAAATGATTTTGTTACTTATTTCATCAAATGGCGCTAATGATGTACCATCTCAGGTAAAGAATTTTCACCTGTTTTTATTCTTTTTTTAGTATTCATTCTTCAGCTCTAGACCAACCCCCTGAATTCTGAAACTTTCTGAAAGTCCTGAAAGCGTTATGTTCGCCTGAAAATTAAGGACGGTTTATTGTTCCCGAGAGATTGAAAGTTGGTGTCTTTATGCTGTAAAGCCTACCTCAAAAAGTTTCACTCGGAGGTTTTGCCCGGCGCTGTGTAAGTTTTGCCCGAATTCTAAGATAAGTCCGTTATTACCGAATTAGTTTGTCCAAGCGCTGTTTCTCTTTGACCTTCCGACTGGCCACTGTAATTTGCCATATATTTTGAACACTTGAAAAAACAGTAACTTTACTGCCTTAACGTTTCCTGTATGTGGATAATGTCGGATAACATGCAAGATACTTTTCATTTTATTTGTAAAAAACTTATCAAATGGGAACATATGCGGATTACTATATTCATATCGGTAATCGAATGGGAACATATGCGGATTACTATATTCATATCGGTAATCGAATGGGAACATATGCGGATTACTATTGTATATTCATATCGGTAATCGAATGGGAACATATGCGGATTACTATATTCATATCGGTAATCGAATGGGAACATATGCGGATTACTATATTCATATCGGTAATCGAATGGGAACATATGCGGATTACTATATTCATATCGGTAATCGAATGGGAACATATGCGGATTACTATATTCATATCGGTAATCGAATGGGAACATATGCGGATTACTATATTCATATCGGTAATCGAATGGGAACATATGCGGATTACTATATTCATACTCGTATGATATGGTTGTGTTGGTGGCGAGTGAAGATGAACTGCAAGATTTGATAGATTTGAGAAAGATCTGAGAATGAATGTTATAAAATCCAGAGTAAAGATATTAGAAGAAAAGTGTGTGAAAAGAAAAGTAAATGTGACATATGAGTAAATAATGAAAGATTGGAACAAATTGAGAGCTTCTGCGATTTGGGTAGTATTTTGTTGGCATAGATGATGGAAGAGTTAAGAGGGGTATTCAAATGCTTGTAGCGAAAGGAAACAAAGTCAATATTGCACTTAAACGTATATAGTCAAGCCGAACAGTATCAAATATGTTAAGTTGATAGCCAACAATAGTATTTTGGTGTCAACTTTAATGTATGAGAAAGAAACGTGGACGAGGAAAAAGACAGAGGAGCTGAATAAATGTATCCATTGAGAAAAATACATAGAGTGACAATGTATGACAGAATACGGAATGAAGTGATTTGGAATGTTTGTGGACTTAAGGATAATTAAGGTGTTAAGTAAGAGGAAGAGGAGCATGATGGTTTGGGCATTAAAATTAAATTAATGAAGATGGTTTAGACATGTAGAATAAATTAATGAAGATGGTTTGGACATGTAGAATAAATTAATGAAGATGGTTTGGACATGTAGAATAAATTAATGAAGATGGTTTGGGCATGTACAATAAATTAATGAAGATGGTTTGGGCATGTAGAATAAATTTATGAGAATGGTTTGGGCATGTAGAATAAATTAAACAAAACAGATATATAATGCAAATTTGAGTGTTTAGAAAGTATGATTGAATCAAGTGAACGATATTTATTAATTTAACAATTTTATTGCACAAACAATAGGATGGGTTTATTGCCAGGTGGCAATCTCTTCCAGTCAACGAGACAAAAGGAAAATGAAGCAAGTTACATGGTCGCAAAAAAAACATTCAAATGACTACCCATCCCTATGAAATCCATGAACAGATACACGAGCATACGCCCACAAACTCCACGAAGACGAAAAATCACCCGAACATTCCTTTTCATATAAAGTAATATATCATCAATCAAAGAAAAAGGAAGGGATATTCTGAAAGAAGGAATGTTGGAAGTTGTCTATAAGTGTATGGATGTAGAAAAAGACTATGAATGTATGTCGAGGTAGAAAATTATGGCGTTCTGTCTTATCTGCCTACCCCGGCAGAGGAAATGGCGTAATGATATGTTTGTACAAACTGATTGCTTTATATGTTGATCGTTGTTATCCCTTAGGTACACCTCATTGCAGCTAATTAACTCTTTTTAAAAATTCCACTGTCGCTATAAATATTATACTGGATTGTCCAGAAAGAAATGTCGACAAAGCTTTTCTTCCGACCCGGAGATGTGGAGTTCACTTAAACTCTCTTCTACATCTTTATGAGCTAAGTTCATTTAATATATATTGTAGTGTTTATTTATTGAACTATCGTGTGGGACTTTGTTATTGGTTTAAAGTTAGATATTTCACAACGCTTATAAAGTGTATGAGATAACGAAGAGGTCACTAAGTGGTTTAAAATTACAAAAGGCGCTAAGCAAGGTTGAGTGATGTCACCTTGGATGTTTGATTTATATACTTACAGATTCATGTGTGCGCGATCTAAAAGATTAATTGATATATAGATGAGAGAAGTTAATATATATGGACTTCTGTATGCAGATAATATGGTTATGCTTGCTAAAAATTAAGGCGATTTAAGATATATGATAAGTGAGCTATATGAGAGATGTCTAGTAAAATATTTGAAAATTAATGTAGTGAAATCAAAGGTTGTGGTTGTTTACGTATGATTGACGAGTTGAAAGAATGGTAGTGACAGGAAACAGGATAAATGGATCACTTTATGTTATATACTACAACCGCGAAATATCAACAGTAACAAAACGACAATATGTAAGGCTGCTCAACAATAACTGAAATTTTAAATTGGCCGCCATTTTTTAGTTGTTTAACGTATATTATTTATAATAAACATATGTCATGTACATAAACTATAAATGATTCATGCGGTATATGATTAGAGAACTTAATTTTTACATTTAAAATTGCAGCTCTTGTCGCGCCATCCCATATAATAGTGCGATGGTGCCCACCTTTATGTATGGATGTAAAGCTTAGACTTGGCATAAGAAGGTTGGATAGATTATTGCTGTAGAGATCAGTGCACTAAGTAAAATTCTTGGAGTGTCAATGTTTGAAAGCAGGCGGAATGAAGACATCATAAATGAATGCATGGATGAAATAGATGTTTTAAGTAAGATGAAGAATGGCACTTTAAGATGGTTTTAATGTGGAAAGAAGGCATGATGAAGGAATGACTAAGCAAATACACAAGTCAGAAGTGAAAGGTGTGCGTGGAAGAAGTAGAACGAGGAAAAGTGGCTGAACTAAATGGACTAGATTTTATTGTAAAAGAATTTAAATTGAGATACTCGTAACATATTAGCCATTTTTCCCCTTCCACTCTCCTGTATTTGTTACAATTTTAAAAAATTATCTACACCTGACGAGGAAGACGAAGATTCTGAAACCGGTAATGAACTTAAATAAAACGGTAGAGAATACAAAATAAAAAAATATGTGTTTTATTTATTTTATTAAAAATTTATAAACATGACTCTACAAAGTGAAACAAACGTCTTTTCTAAGATTCAAGAAACCTCTATTATAATATATATTACTGATTTGTTGGAAGAGATTGCCACTTGGCAATAAATCCACCAGGTTATACTTTACGCAACAAAAGTGTTAAACAAAACAGTTATACCATTTTTCCTATGTATTGTTTCATCAATAGATATTTCTCATTTCTGCAAGTGATGTGACATTTTGATACTATGAAATATTTGTATTTTCAATAAAAATATTTTTGTATCGGAGACACGTCAATTTATGATTCACGGCCTAAACGAAAGATCATGGAAAATCGAAGCAGAGAGAAAAAGTTTTATTTTATAAAATGATGTTTTATGAACTCAAAAGGTAATATTGTGACTTTTCAAACTCGCCATAAATGTCAACATAACCTATAAAACATGAAAATATCAAAAACTTTATGCAAATAATTCATAAAAATATCGACTCACACTGATATCGTTTGTTATTTTTTGAATAAAATAAAAAAACGTAAAAATTTCCGAAAAGAAGTTTCGTATTTGTCAGATAGATTCTAAAAACTATGTTAGCTAAAAAGATATATGTACAGTGTAGGACGATGCAGCAATAAGCAATAGTGACACAACGATCAATAAGTCCCGGGACTAATCAACAGATGTCACCTCTAATAACAAATCCATACCATTTTCAGTTAGTACCAACCTTTAGAAGTTACGTGTCAAACTTTCATGACATTCCGACATTGTGTCATTGAGTTACAGTGGTTTTAGTGACGCTACTTTTGCTATTTTCAAAACAATGGAAAAAAACGAATCTCGAAAACATTGCTTTTTAATGGGAAAAAATACCGTTCAAACTCAGCGATGGCTTGAAAAGTGTTATCCGGGCTCTGTTCCGTCGAAAACAACCATTTGTCGGTGGTATGCTGATTTCAAACGCGGTCGTACAGACACAAATGATGCTGAATGCTCTAATCGTCCAAATGAGGCTGTTATACCAGAAAACATAAAAAAAAACTCTTGAAGGAAACTATGTTGATGAATAAAGAAGACTTTTGCCAAACAAATGTTGTTTTAGTAGTCAGTCCCGGGACTTATTGATCGATGTGTTATGTCCCAAATGTGATAAAAAAATTGTAATCGTGATATGACACACTCAAAGTTAGTATCCGCTCTTGAAAGTTGATTATCACAGATGATCAACAAATCAAGACTTTATCGATAATAACCAATGTTTTATTATAAATTTGTAATAAAATAAATAACACATTATTTTTTTTTATTCACCACTGCTTTATTCAAGACTTCCGTCTTTCTCGTCAGGTAAATATGAACTGAACACTTCATGAGGAATGAGGGAAGAAAAAGACTCCTAACAATTAAGAGAGAACCTAAGCGAGAGAAGATAACGACTCCTAACAATTGAGAGAAAAACTGAGCGAGAAAATAAAAAGACTCCTAACAATTGAGAGAGAAACTAAGCGAGAGAAGAAAAATATTTCTAACAATTGAGAGAAAAACTAAGCGAAAAAGGAAAAATACTCTTATCAACTGAAAGAGAAACTAAGCGAGAGAAGAAAGAGATTCTTAACAATTGATAGAGAAACTAAATTAAGGAAGAAAAGACTGCTAACAATTAAGAAACAAACTAAGCGAGAGAAGATAACGACTCCTAACAATTGAGAGAGAAACTGAGCCAGAGAAGAAAACGACTCCTAACAATTGAGAGAGAAACTAAGCGAGAGAAGAAAAAGATTCCTAGCAATTGAGAGAAAAACTAAGCGAAAAAGGAAAAATACTCTTATCAACTGAAAGAGAAACTAAGCGAGGGAAGCAAGAGACTCTTAACAATTGAGATATAAACTAAATGAGAGAAGGAACAGACTCTTAATAATTGAGAGAGAAACTAAATGACGGAAGAAAAAGACTCCTAACAATTAAGAGACAAACTAAGCGAGAGAAGAAAAAGATTCCTAACAATTGAGAGAGAAACTAAGCGAGAAAGGAAAATACTCCTTACAATAATGTGTCGTTCACAAGCCAAGTGAACCAAGTCCATTCTGGTTAGTTTTGAGTAAACTGCGTTCAAACATTTTAATGTGTCTAATTTTGTACGGTATTTTAGTGATCGCAATTCTGAAAAGTGTTATTTTGAGTACATTTATTACATTTATTTTGTACAAAAGCATTTTCTGCTAAAAGCTAAAGCTTTTCGTACACTTTTCATGCAGTGATCTAAAATTCAATATTTTTGGACTTGGTTCACTTGGCTTCTGAATCATTCAATTGAAAGATAAACTAAGCAAGAATGAAAAATTACTCTAACAATTGAGAGAGAAACTAAATGAGAGAAGAAAAAGACTCTTAACAATTGAGAGAAAAACTAAGCAAGGATGAAAAATTACTCCTAACAATTGAGAGAGAAACGAAGCGAGAGAAGGAAACGACTCCTAACAATTGAGAGAGAAACTTAGCGAGAAAGGAAAAATACTCCTAAAAATTAAAAGAGAAACTAAGCGAAAGAAGCAAATGATTCTTAACAATAAAGATAGAAACTAAGCGAGGGAAGAAATAGACTCAACAATTGAGGGATAAACTAAATGAGAGAAGGAAAAGACTCTTAATAATTGAGAGAGAAACTAAATGAGGGAAGAAAAAGACTCCTAACAATTAAGAGACAAACTAAGCAAGAATGAAAAATTACTCCTAACAATTGAGAGAGAAACTAAGCGAGAGAAGGAAACGACTCCTAACAATTGAGAGAGAAACTAAGCGAGAAAGGAAAAATACTTCTAAAAATTGAAAGAGAAACTAAGCGAGAGAAGCAAATGATACTTAATAATAGAGATAGAAACTAAGCGAGAAAAGAAAGAGACTCTTAACAATTGAGAGATAAACTGAATGAGAGAATGAAAAGACTCTTAATAATTGAGAGAGAAACTAAATAAGGGAAGAAAAAGACTCCTAACAATTAAGAGACAAACTAAACAAGAGAAGATAACGACTACTAACAATTGAGAGAGAAACTAAGCGAGAAAGGAAAAATACTTCTTAAAATTGAAAGAGAAACTAAGCGAGAGAAGCAAATGATTCTTAACAATAGAGATAGAAACTAAGCGAGGGAAGGAGACTCTTAACAATTGAGAGATAAACTAAATAAGAGAATGAAAAGACTCTTAATAATTGAGAGAGAAACTAAATGAGGGAAGAAAAAGACTCCTAACAATTAAGAGACAAACTAAGCGAGAGAAGATAACGACTCCTAACAATTGAGAGAGAAACTGAGCGAAAGAAGAAAACGACTCCTAACAATTGAGAGAGAAACTAAGCGAGTGAAGAAAAAGAATTCTAACAATTGAGAGATATTCAAGGCTTTAGTCTGCTGAAATAAAATATTTCTGAGATATCCTGTAGAATGCTAGAAGCGTCTTAAAGTTACTCAGATGACAATATAAATTTTTTGTCTTTTTAAAATGTTTTCGTTGCTTTCTTCCCGAGCTGTAATAAAATATTGAAGCAACTACAGAGGATGTGGGAAATTTGTTTTATGTTGAGAAACGCTCATTCATTATTTATCTTGCCTCTGGGTATAACCTCACTATACTGTGACTATCATGTTGATTTATACTAAAAAAATAAGGAACAAGTATATAATAATTTTAAATATGATATACTAGTAGTTACGTCTTCAAAATATATGCGACCCTGGTAATATAATATATAATGAGATAATGCCCAGATTCCAGATGACTAAGGAAGCAAAGAGTCATCTCTAGGGGATGTAAGTGTTACATATGAAGCAATAGAGGTGTCCGAAGAAACACCCTATTGTTTTAAACTCTCGTTTTTTTTTCAATTTATCTTTCAAGTACTAAAATCAAGGTTTTTTTTTCCTTATCTTCAATATAGTATTTAAATTTTTTTCATCGCGTATTCTCGAGAAATGCACAGACATTTTTTAATTAATCACTTAACACGATTTCCCTTCGACATATTTTTTAAGTAAAATTTATCAAAGAATATTATTTCCGAATAAATAAGTTAAGTTTATGATAATAGACCGCGGTAACAAACTGCCACCAAATAATGTGAATCGTGGTCTGGAAGTGGATACTGATTTTGTTTACTTTGACTCCAGTATTTCCAACAATGGATGGTGTAAGGTTGAGGTGAAAAGAAGAGCAGAAATGGAAAATGATATGCCAAAGCTGGAAATTATTTGGAAGAGCAGAACTTTTAACGTCACGGCTTCGAAATATTAATGTATTTCGCGGAGACTTGGATTCTAAGAGCAAGCGAGAGACGTGGAATAGATGCATTTGAAATGTAGCAATTGAAAAGGATGTTACGAATTCCATGGACAGCAAGACAAACTAACGGCTCCATTCTTGAAGAACTTAGAATCACCGACAGATTGTCAACTGTATGCCTTCGATGAGTTCTACAATTCTATGGGTATATTGTACGTGGCTAAGGAGACATTTTGGAGAGGTTTGTGGTTACTGGAAGCGTAGAAGGAGGACGCACAAGAGGAAGAATTAAAATTAGTTGGATTGACCAAGTGAGAGACGCAACTGGACTACCCTTAACAACTGTCCTTCGAGCCGCGGAGTGCAGAGATGGATGGAGAGGAATCGTCAGAGAATGTAATGAGTGTCATGTAGCTCCGACATTAGCTACACGACAGGATGAATGAAATAAGTTAATTCATACACCTCATCATTTCTCGTTACACGTTTGTGATACCACACTTGCCAAAGGGAGGTGTGGTACACTGTATTCGATTGTTTATTAATTATTTATACATTTAGTGAATTATTTATTCATTTCACATTTTTATTGCAAATACAATGTGGCTGGCTTATTGCCAGGCGGTAATCTCTTCCAGCCAACCAGATCAAAATGAATGATCATTTTGACACGAGTAGCTTGATAATTCAAATCAATGATCGGATGATCGAAGGCTTTTTGTTTAGTTATTAAATCGATAATCGGATGATCAAAGACTTTTTGTTTAGTAATCAAATAAATTACCGGATGATTTAAGACTTTTTGTTTAATAATTAAATCAATGATCGGATGATCTAAGACTTTTTGTTTAATAATTAAATCAATTATCGGATGATCTAAGACTTTTTGTTTAATAATGAAATCAATAATTGGATGAACTAAGACTTTTTGTATAATAATTAAATCAATGATAGGATGATCTAAGACTTTTTGTTTAATAATTAAATCAATGATCGGATGATCTAAGACTTTTTGCTAAGTAATCAAATCAATTATCGGAAGATCTAAGACTTTTTGTTTAATAATGAAATCAATAATTGGATGATCTAAGACTTTTGTTTAATAATTAAATCAATGATCGGATGATATAAGACTTTTTGTTTAATAATTAAATCAATGATCGGATGATCGAAGACTTTATGTTTAGTAATTAAATCAATGATCGGATGATATAAGACTTTTTGTTTAGTAATTAAATCAATGATCGGATGATCTTAGACTTTTTGTTTAATAATTAAATCAATGATCGGATTATCGAAGACAATTTGTTTAATAATTATATCAGTTCTAGTGTTAATGCTATAAATCATGATCAGCCCGATACTCAAAGCTGGCTAAAAAAATTCACATTTTTAAATTCCAAGGATTATTTCACGCGACATTTTTAAACTTATCCTACAAAATGTTTAATCTTAACCACAAAAAGGCGGTCTGGTTGGATTTTATAATATGGTTTTCTCGCCGACATTTCACGCAAAAAAAAGACACGTCGACAATCGTATAAATTTTTCACATCACAAATCTAGAATATCTAAAAAAAGATGCGATAACAAGAAATGTGGAAATCGAAAACATTTCATTGTTAAAAATGTGGAGATATAAAACGTATATTTTGTATATACACGCATTAACAAATCCATCTTATGTAATATTCATTATTTATGGTTTTACTCTCGAGGCAAAGACAATTTACTTTTTGTGAAATGTTTATTCGGGCGTTGTTTATTGTCTTTGGTTAACGAATTAAAAATTCATTAAAAAAGATATTTATTTTCATAGTTACAATTTCAGTGGTCTAGTACCTTATAATTTTAACCATTATATTTTTGAAATTCTGATGTTAAACTAAACTATGTTAAACTAAACTTTGTTAACCTAAGCTGTGTTAAACTAAACTATGTTAAACAAAATTATGTCAAACTTTAGCAACTGCCAAATAAAACAATCTTTACCATTACCCTTATTTTCTGAAATACTGGGTTAGTTCTTTTCAAGACTTGACACATCAAACCCAAAGTTTCGACGGCGAAAAGAGATCAAACTTCCAAGACAATCTGCAAGTTGGATCTACTGTTAAAAAATATAAAAGCAGACTTTATTAATTTATTTAACACTTTTATTGCAAATACAATGTGTCGGGTTTATTGCCAGGTGGAAAAATCTTCCAATCAACCTGACAAAAGTAAATTAAGCAAAATATATTAAATGGTCGCAAAAAACATTCAAATGACTATCCATTCCCAAGAAATCCATGAACATATACGTGAGCACATGCCCATAAACCCCACAAAGACGGACAATCACCCGAACATTCCTTTTCACATAAAGTGAGATATCATCAATCAAAAGGAAAGGAAGAGATGGTGGAGAGGAAAGGAAAAAAATGGAATGAAACACGTTACATTACTAACTAGAAATTAAGAGTTTTTTCAGTCGCTTCTTAAAGTATAAAAAGGACGGAGCGAGTCTTATATTGGTTTGTAACTGGTTCCAGAGTCTCACTGCATGAATAGTAAAGGACGACGTAAAGAAAGAGGAGCGGTGAACTGGAAAGGTTAATAAACAATATCTGTTTGAACGTAGCGCTAATCCATGATCGGAAAACGCTGAAAATTTTCGACGAGATAAAAAGGCGCGGCGGGACACTTAAATATATTATACAATAGAGACAGTATGTGAATTTGGCGTCCATTCCTAACGTTCAATCAGTTAAATAGTCTAAGAGTAAAACTAGTCCGGAAGCATATCAGCCAGATATGTTAAACGATATGTGTAAACTTGAGTTTTAGCAGTGTTTGGTTTCAGCTGATATTTTTTGAATTATAAAGTAATTTCATCCAAAGCTTCTTTGAGTTTGCTTCCGACTTTCTCGAAACTCTTGGCATGCCAATATCATCTGCATATATACAAGTATTGCTTAGGGTAAGGCCACACCAAAGTAATTCGCTAGGTGCTACGTGACTAATAGACTAAGTGACTTCGAGCTTGGCCACACCAAAGTGCTTCGCTCAAATTCATTTGGTATTTGGGAGCGGTTGAGCCAACAAACGATGCTACTCTCAAAACTTACCAATTTCATTACAACTTACCTTATCTTTATTTACTTTCTGTGCAACTTCATTCCAAAGTGATTTTATTACAGGTACATTTTTGTATAATTTGCTTGATGGGTTCCACAAAGGCTCCCTTTTATACACAGCTGTTATTAAAACTTCCGCCATCTTGTAAAATCACTCGGTGACACAATAAAATTAACCAACACATCTGTTCGCTAGGAGATTCACTCGGTGACTAGTCGCCATGTAGCGTGGCGCGAAGCGTGCAGTGTGGCGATAGTATGCGGTGCGTTGGTTCGCTAGGAGATGTCGCCTAACTCTCAGCGTAGCTCTAAGCACCAAGCGAGGCTCCTACCTGTGTGGCCGAGGCCTTAATGTTCGGGAACATTGGTTGTTCATTTGTATACACGTTGTATCGTCATCATTGCTGGGCCTCGTAGTTGAGTATCCCTTCGCCACTCCAACATCAATCTTGAGCTACTCTCTAACGTCGATTGTGTGATCTTCTGTGAGAAAACAGCCCGATCCCAGATGCGCACTCCCTCCCGCAGATGTCACAGATATGTAGATCCTGCTGAGTCGCCTGGCAATACTGACGCGTGTTCGCAGCACACTGACTGTTTCTCACGCGTCTAGCCGTTGAGACGCCATCAGACATGTTGCATAGTCTTGTTGCTTTTTTTCTACTATTTTTCACTTGGAATGTAAAAAAGAATCTTCTCATATGTACCAACATACCGATAAGTTGTGCGAGTTTGAAATATATCAGTTTGTACATTAAACCTTTTTTATGGTCGATTAAATCATAAGCTGCTGTAAGATCGACTAGTAAGCTGCTGTGAGATTGACTAGTAAGGTGATGTGAGATTGACTAGTAAGCTGCTGTGAGATTGACTAGTAAGCTGCTGTGAGATTGACTAGTAAGGTGATGTGAGATTGACTAGTAAGCTGCTGTGAGATTGACTAGTAAGCTGCTGTGAGATTGACTAGTAAGGTGATGTGAGATCAACGAAAGTTACACCAGTTCTCAGTCTATTTAAAAAAAATATGTTTTTTTTTTCATTTCAGCGTCGCCTCAACCCGGCACGTTTCGAGCTGTCTCCAGACCGGCGCTTCATCTTGCTGGCCCAAAATGTGCAGAAACTGTTTCGACACTCATTCCTCGCACAGTACAGCGTTTATGACGTCCTGACTACGTGAGTATTTATACTTTAAAAAAAGTATCTATAATTTTAACGCATTATTATATATGCCCTCTTAAAAGCGACACCAAAAGTTCTTAGTGTTTCTGCATTCCCGCTATTTTCGTGTGTCTGCATTTCCAGCTTTCTTAGTGTGTCTGCATTCCCGCTATATTAGTGTGTCTGCATTTCCAGCTACCTTAGTGTGTCTGCATTCCCGCTATCTTAGTGTGTCTGCATTTCCAGCTATCTTAGTGAGTCTGCGTTCCCGCTATCTTAGTGTGTCTGCATTCCCGCTATCTTAGTGTGTCTGCATTCCCGCTATCTTAGTGTGTCTGCATTTCCAGCTATCTTAGTGTGTCTGCATTCCCGCTATCTTAGTGTGCCTGCATTCCCGCGATCTTAGTGTGTCTGCATTCCCATTATCTTAGTGTGTCTGCATTTCTGCTATCTTAGTATGTCTGCATTCCCGCTATATTAAAATACACTAAAGTTCTTTTCACATGTGTATAAGTAAATAAAAATAACATCAATAGTTACCGTTACGAATTTAAAATAAAACCTCGAAATATCGGACTAGTTCGGGCAAGGACGTGTCCGTTTAAGCCGAAAGTTGTGACAACCTCCGTAGCCTGGTGGTAAGACACTTGTCTGCCGATCCGGAGGTTGCGGGTTCGATCCCCGCTGGAACCCAGATTTTTTTAAATAGTATTCCAGTCTGGTCAACACTTAGGGCCTATAAAAACATATTTCTGGTTGATTGGAAGAGATTGCCACATGACAATAAACTCGCCAGGTTAAAAAAAAAAAAAGGTCAGTCATATATAAGGTTTTCCGAATGCGTATATTAAAATTTTGCCAAATTAGTTAAGTTACATATTTTAATAAGTTTTTGTAAATAAAATTAAGTATGTATGAAAAAATTTATTTCAAAAGTTTTACATTTGTTCATGTATAGTACTCACCATAATTTTGAGACTGTTATAAGTATGCGATCTAAATCGAAATAAATAAAAAACAACAAAAGCAATCACCGCGTGAGATGCTGTGTGATCCCGTGCTCATCATGCGCGGAATGTTGTTTGGAAGCAGTTAAATTAACAGGGTGTTAATTTTCACATATGAAATACGTACCAGAAATTTTGTCCGTTAAATCCGAAGTTGATTAAAAGTAACATCGATTGTTATTTTTCGTGTATACTAATATTCGTGCTCTCCGGAAAGAAACATCAATAATTATTATTACGTATGTACTAGTTATTCGTGCTTTCTGGAAAGAAACGTCAATAGAAACATCAATAGTTTCGTGTGTACTAGTTATTCGTGCTTTCCGGATAAAAACATCCATACTTATTATTACGTGTCTGCTAGTATTCTTGATTTCTGGAAAGAAACATCAATAGTTTCGTGTGTACTAGTTATTCGTGCTTTCTGGAAAGAAACATCAATAGTTATTATTACGTGTATACTAGTATTTGTGCTTTCTGGAAAGAAACATCAATAGTTTCGTGTTTACTAGTTATTCGTGTTTTCTGGAAAGAAACATCAATAGTTATTATTACGTGTCTACTAGTATTTGTGCTTTCTGGAAAGAAACATCAATAGTTTCGTATGTACTAGTTATTCGTGCTTTCTGGAAAGAAACACCAATAGTTTGGTGTATACTAGTTATTCGTGCTTTCTGGAAAGAAACATCAATAGTTTGGTGTATACCAGTTATTCGTGCTTTCTGGAAAGAAACATCAATAGTTATTATTACGTGTATACTAGTTATTCGTGATTTCTGGAAAGAAACATCAATAGTTATTTTTACGTATGTACTAGTATTCATGTTTTGTGGAAAGAAACATCAATAGTTATTTTTACGAGTGTATTAGTATTCGTGTTTTCTAGAAAGAAATATCAATACTATTTTTTACGTGTGTACTTACTAGTATCCGAGCTCCCTTTTTGGAAAAATATATCTTATCGAGGTAGTGTTGTGCTGAAACAAGAATTGCTGGAGCGTTACTTCTTCTTCCAATCTTCATTGATCTATCTATCCACAACATGATGCTAATTATAATGCTTTATTTTGTTGTACTGATACTAACATATGGATGCAAAACAAAGACTCTTTTTGTGGACATAAGACAAAGCTCCAGACAACACAACGCAACATGAAGAGATGCATGGTATGTTTATAACAGGAGAGACCGCGAACGAAATGAGTGGATACGCACCCAAAAAAAAGTTGTACTGTTGTAGAGGTCGTAAAAAAACTGAAGTGGAAGTGGGCTGGGTCCGTCACCCTAACAACCCCACCTTATAGGCAGAACAAGGCATGTAAGGAGACCAAAGGTGAACGAAATACGTAAGCAAGCATTGATTATGTGACAGCAATGTTCAAAGGACAGGATTTCATGGAAAGTAGTTGGAGAGGTCTTTATCCTGCAGTGGATTAACGTTAGGTAATGATGATAATGATTTTGTTACATATACAAAAAAAAACAACAAAGGTCATTTTTTATACGTAAAAATATAAAAACGTTTTATGTACGAACCAACTCATTAAATGTGTAATATTTGAACATCAGGTATTCGTACACATCACATATCTATAGTACAGTATAAACTTAACACAAGTGTAGATGATATGTGTTAAGAATTTCTCACAAACGGGGCATAGTTAATTAATTTGACCCAAAAGTATGACTTTCTGGATAAGAACATCGTTTCATGAAATATTTGCGTACATTTATTTTATTTTATGGATGGTTTACAATCCCTTTGTTTGATACAAAACATTTCCAGCCCCACGACCATCATAAAAGCTTTAAGCACTTTTATTAATGTTCGTTACAATAAAATATATACCTATTAAGCTAAGGCCAGCTGTTAAGAACCTTTTATCACAATTTATGAATAAAATAAGTATTTTTTTAATTCCTTTTAAAATTTCGACAATCTAAGAATATCGACACCACTACACGCCATCGAGACTTACATATAATAGTTCTTACAACGTTTGTATTTATGGTCCCTTGAAAACAACATCGGTAGTTCTTAATATGTGTGTTTATTCTCCTTTGAAAGCAACATCAGTTCTTACCACGTATGTTTTTATGCTCACTTAATGATAAAATTTATAGTTCTAGCCACGTATGAATTTATGCTTCCCTAAAAGCAACATCAATAGTTCTAAACACGTGTGTATTTATGATCCCTTCAAAGCATCATCAACATTTTTTTACTACTTGTATTTATGTTCTCTTAAAAGTAACATCAATAGTTCTCACTACGTGAGTTTTTTGCTTCCTTGAAAGCAACATCAATAATTCTCACAACGTGTGTATTTATGATCCTTTGAATGTTAATTTGTAGTTCTAACGACTTATGTATTTATGCTCTCTTGAAAATAACATCAATAGTTCTTACCACGTGTGTATTTATGGTCCCTTGAAAATAACATCAATAGTTCTTACCACGTGTGTATTTATGATCCCTTGAAAATAAAATCAATAGTTCTTACCACGTGTGTATTTATGATCCCTTGAAAATAACATCAATAGTTCTCACCACGTGTGTATTTATGATCCCTTGAAAGTAACATCAATAAATCTCACCACGTATGTATTTATTTATAATCCCTTTCAAGCAGCATCATTAGTTCTTACCACGTTTGAATTTATGTTCCTTTGAATGTTACATTTATAACTTTTACCACGTGTGTATGTATGCTCCCTTGAAAGTAACATCAATAATTATTACCACGTGTGTATTTATGCTCATTTAAAAGCAACATCAATAATTCTTAACAGGTTTGTATTTGTTCTGAAAAAATATGTTTTTTTTTCAGAATAAAAACATACAAGCAGGACTACCAACAATAGTATAAGAAAAAAGATTTTTAACGCCAAACACAAGGGAGATAAACTGCATAAGATTGGCGTGTATGAAATTGAATGTGCTTGTGATAGGACACAAAGAAACATTGGCACTAGAAAACATATGTTAGATATTGTCTATCTAATAAAACAAATCTGCATTTGCAAATCATATATTAAATATAATAGTCTACAAGAAATATACACAGTTTTAAGGAGAAATTCTACTCTAGAGGCGTGAATTTCAGGCGTTTTTTAGTTAAAACTAGTTAAAACTTTTTTAGTTAAGCGTTCAGACTAAATAAAAAAAATGTAATATTTTTTGTATACATTTTTTCAGTTTGTTTATTGATGATTTGAGAATGTACATAAAAAAATTAGAAATAAAAAATGAAAATTCAAGATGTTATCAGCTGTTATCTTGTCGTAAAAAAGGGGGTAAACTGGTCGACATGATTGGAACCCTTTCGTAAATTTAAAACAAAAATCATACACAGTTTCTTAATAGGAAATAATGTCGTTATAGTTGGTACCAAAAAAAACGTAAAATGGTGGCTGCCTGAAAAAGAGTTTCTCAATTTTTTTACCCTTTTTTCAAATTTTTTATTTTTTTTAAATAATTAAAATAATAGTTTTGAATTTTCCAAGGTAGAAACGATAGAAAAACATCTATCAAAGTTTTATATCAAATTTGAAGGCAAGGTTGAGTAGAACTCGAGATTTTATGTCGACCAGGTCGAAAAAAGTAGTTTCGAGAAAAACGCATTTTAAGTTTTGAGATTATTGTCTGAGTCATTCCGGCGCGGCGTAATTGCTGCCTCGTTTATGATATAGCTATTAGGTCCTTACATATGAAATTGGCGTTTTGCCGTACTGGCAACTTTGATCTCAAATATCTTCTCTTTGGTTAGGAATTCCAAATTCAAATTTATACAGCTATTTACTCAAGTATTTGTGTTTCGAAAATTATAATTCATTTGTTTTTTCCTCAATTGTTTTTTTTCTTTGCGTCACTCAGTTTACAAAATGGAAAACTTGAAATATCGCGTTATTTACGAGTACGAGTTCCACCGTGGCACCAGTGCTGCAGAAACGGCTCGAAGGATTAATGATGTGTATGGCGACGGTGCCGCAAAAGAAAACACAGTGCGTTTTTGGTTCCAACGTTTTCGTTCTTGAAATTTCGACCTGCAGAACAAGCCCCGTGGAGAAAGTTGATAATGAAGAATTGAAGGCTATTGTGGAAGCGGATCCATCGCAAACCACGTCCGAGTTAGCTGCAGGCTGCGGTGTTAGTGATAAAACTGTTTTAATCCACTTGAAGCAAATTGGGAAGGTGAAAAAGCTTGAAAGGTGGGTACCTCACGAATTGAGTGAAGCAAATCAACAAACGCGCGTTGACTGCGGCGTTGCATTACTCAACCGGCACAATAATGAAGGGATTTTGAATCGAATCATTACCTGTGATGAAAAGTGGATCCTGTATGATAATCGGAAGCGCTCATCGCAATGGCTGAACCCTGCCGAACCAGCCAAACCATGCCCCAAGCGAAAATTGACTCCAAAAAAGTTACTTGTGAGCGTTTGGTGGACTAGTGCTGGTGTCGTTCACTACAGCTTTCTTAAATCTGGCCAGACGATTACGGCAGATGTCTATTGTCAGCAACTGCAAACCATGATGGAAAAGCTAGCTGCTAAACAACCGAGGCTGGTTAATCGCTCTAGGCCACTGCTGCTTCATGATAACGCTAGACCACACACTGCACAACAGACGGCTACCAAATTAGAAGAGCTTCAATTGGAATGTCTAAGACATCCACCGTACTCTCCGGACCTTGCCCCGACAGATTACTATTTTTTTCGAAATTTGGATAACTTCTTGCAAGGGAAAAAATTCAACTCCGATGGGGCAGTCCAAACCGACTTCAAAGATTTTATTGATTCCCGTCCGAATGGTTTTTTTAGTAAAGGGATCGATGAACTACCTATGAGATGGCAAAAGTGCATAGATAGAAATGGTACATACTTTGATTAAATAAATATATTATATTAAAAAAAAATCAACTTTATGTTCCTCCCAAACAAAACACCAATTTCATATGTAAGGACCTAATATAACTTCGTAAATATTGTGAATTTTAAAATTTCCTTTTGAGAACTTATTCTTAATAGTCTAAACTTTAAACGTCTAAAAAAACGTTTTTTTTTCAAATTTCTAGAGTATAATACCTCCATAGTTAATACATAAAAAAATAAAAGCGATTGGTTATGATAAAGTGAACATATTCGTATAAATAAACGTGAACATGAAACAGTTTTTCACTGGGCCAAACGCCGGAACAAAATAAATACAACTTCTACAATATCTCTCACTTTCTAGCTTTCCTGCTTTCAAATTATCATTCAATTGCTTCAACCATACATTCATTAGTTTTCATTTCACACTTTGAATTTATTTTTTTAATCTTTCTTCATTCATTCGTTCCAAGACTCAAACCATCTCAAAGTGCCCTTTTTCATGCTACTTAACACATCAATCTTAAGTTAACATCCATCCCTAATAATTTAATTCTGTATTCTGTCATATATTGTCCCCCCATGTATTCTTCTCAACGCATCATCTATTCAACTCCTATCAGTCTTTTCCATGCCCACGTTTCACTCCTACACATCAAAGTTCTTCTTCTTCAGTTTCAATCCTGGGGATTGGTTAGCAGCAAAGCTCTGCATCTCCTCTTCCACTCCGCTCGGTCTTCAGCGATCCTCTTGAGCTATGTATAGGAGGAGCAGTCCATATCGTGGTATATTTGCTCCAGATACTCTCGGCGAGGATGTCCTCTGCCAATCGATCCCTCAATCATTCCCTCCAGTATATTATGCAGGAGATTTTCATGTCGCAGCATATGACCCATCCATTCTGCACGCCTTTCCGATATGGTGTTTGACAGGTGTCTGGTTTCTTCGATCCTGCTGAGAACCTCGTCATTTGTGATGTGGTCTCTCCAAGAAATCCTTAGGATTCGTCTATAGGTCCACATCTCGAAGGCCTCCAATTTTTTTCGATCCCTTTCGCCTATGCACCATGTCTCGCAACCATACATCAAAATACTCCACACATATGTTTTGATCAAATCAACATCAAAGTTAGCCCTAAATAATATTGTGACTTATCATCAAGCAGATTTTTATTTAGCCCCATTGAATATGTTTCCAATCGCTAAACGCCTTTAGATATAGCTCTTAACTTCAACTTTCTGAGAAAGCACTACCTTTTCACATATGTATGCACTTTTTATTAATTTTGTTCAAACCATCTCAACGTACCCTTTTTCATGTCACTTAACACATCAACTTTGAGTTCACATCCATCCCTTATCAATTAATTCCTTATTCTGTAATTTATTGCAACCCTGTATTATTCTCAATGCAGCATCTAATCGGCTCATATCAGTATTTTTCTATGTCCGCGTTTCACTACCACACATCAAAGTTGGCACTTCAATAATATTGAATTTGCTTCCTATCGCTTCTTCGGTATGGCTCTTAACTTTTTAACCTTCTGAGAAAGTATTGTATTAACCAAATAACAGAATTTCTCAAACATCTAAATGGCAGAATTCTAAAATACGTAAAAAAGGTAATTATGTTTTCTAAGAAGATAAAAAACGATGAAATAAATATTTCGTGAATCTATCAGGAGAACAAAATGACGTAGTGGATAATACTGTCAGTATAGAAAATCTGCTTAAAAAGCTGATCTCATTTCATATTCATGGCGGTATATTGTTTAGGAGACATTCTTGAATAACAAACAGCCCCCTTCCGGCTGAAAAGGTATCCGAGACTCATACGAGTTTGGGGGTAGAAAAGTGAAATAGAATTTAAAATGTTTCAATAATGCTGTATATAATTCTTTATAAATATTATAGCGATATATTTCAAAATAAATAGAAACGTTTTGAGGCTTTCGTGATTTTTCGTAGTTGGATAAGGTTTAGCACGTGGTTTGACTTATGAATTTTCGAAAACGTTGTAGTCTGTAATCTTCAAGGCTTGTTTGTATATTCGAGTATACTCGTAGATGTTACATTTGCATGCAGTTTTTTTTATCTGTGGACTTATTTAATTTAACTGAATTGATTGTATTTACGGCTTTATTCAATTACTGTATTTTTTTGTTTTTTATTTACATGTACAAGGGTGTGGGCTAAGGCAAGGTTAGGTTAGGTTAGGTTAGCCTGAGTTAGGTTAGGTTAGTTTAATTCAGGTAAGATTAGGTTAGGTCAGTTAAGGCTAGGTTAGGTTATGTTAGGTAAGGTAACGTAACATTTACCAATGCAGTTATCGTCTGCAGATGTTTTTCGAACAAAAAATAAGCAGTTCATTTGAAATTGTAATGCTTGCATAAACTTCATTATTTTGATCTGAGATATGTGCCCTTATAATTGTAATGCTTGCATAAACTTCATTATTTTGAACTGAGATATGTGCCCTTATAATTGTAATGCTTGCATAAACTTCATTATTTTGAACTGAGATATGTGCCCTTATAATTGTAATGCTTGCATAAACTTCATTATTTTGAACTGAGATATGTGCCCTTATAATTGTAATGCTTGCATAAACTTCATTATTTTGAACTGAGATATGTGCCCTTATAATTGTAATGCTTGCATAAACTTCATTATTTTGAACTGAGATATGTGCCCTTATAATTGTAATGCTTGCATAAACTTCATTATTTTGAACTGAGATATGTGCCCTTATAATTGTAATGCTTGCATAAACTTCATTATTTTGAACTGAGATATGTGCCCTTATAATTGTAATGCTTGCATAAACTTCATTATTTTGAACTGAGATATGTGCCCTTATAATTGTAATGCTTGCATAAACTTCATTATTTTGAACTGAGATATGTGCCCTTATAATTGTAATGCTTGCATAAACTTCATCATTTTGAACCTGAGATATGTGGCCTAATATTTTCTCCGTTGTTAAAAACATATTCATTCGAAACACGGATTTGTATTGAAAAAAAATAATATTATTAAAATTTTAATCCATGAACCGTAAATCACTTAAATATTACGAAACGTCTCTCCAAAGCTGTCAATTTTGCTAATAAACATTTTACCTTATGACAAATTATCTGTTTCACCATCTAACCGTTTGACATTTATCATCTCTCTGAATCCCTTTTCGTAAAGAATTTAAACATTTTTATCCCGACGAAAGCTTGCCGAAATACAAATTAATTAATATACTAAGCTCCCAAGTGTCTTCGGAATTCACTTCCCCAAACTTTTCAAGACTTACAAGCACTTGAGGACACTGGGTATGGGTTAAATGGGAGGAGGGGTCGAGTTTGAGTGAAGCGGGGTTGAGTTTAGGTGGAGCGGGGTTGAGTTTTAAGGGTTGGGTTGACATCTCGCCAACTTTTATTAGAGATTATATCCACGAGATGGGATTATTTGGGTTCCGTTTCCATTTTATCTCTAGTTTTCAAATCAGAATATATATATATAGATCTGTTTACAATAACATATTCGCCAAATTCGTAAGTCGAATAATAGATGGCTCAAAATAAAATGCATCATTATGTAAATGTAATAAAAATATTATTTCGTATTCTTTAAAATTTGATGGCTAAAAATAATAATATTGATAACCACTTTTATAAGTTATACTCCAGTTGATTAAGATACCTGTCTTGCAGCACACTGGTTGTGGATTCACTTTCATTCATTCATTCGTTCATTCGTACCCAATTTTTTATAAAATAGTTTATAATATTTTGGGCACATGGATTAAATAAATTAGTTAAGGTTAATGTAACAAATATATATTATACAAATGTGAGTATATTTGGATCACGTGTATGATATTTTAAAAGAATGTAATGTTAGAGAAGTTTTATGAAGTGTACAAATGTAGAAAAGACGTAAGACATGTGTCGGGATAGGAAAGTCTGACGCTTTATTATTTCTACCTACCCCGATTAGTATGCACATATTGGTATCTATCTAAGTGTATGATGATATAATATTTATCATTATATCTTTTTGGTTGGTTGTTTAATATTTCTGTTGATATGTGGGTACATTTTGTATTCACTATATTGACATTACTCTGTGTCACAATGCTCTGAATATATTTTGTACAGTATTGTTACAAGTTTGTCTTACCCTATATAAGAGCTAAACATGTATCATTTGTGTCCCGCATTAAATAAACCTAACAATTTCAACATTGTAATAAACCCACCTGATTGTACTGTATACAACAAAAGTGTAATAAAATACAATACTCGATAATGAGAGACGTTTTTGTATACTAACAAGTAACAGAATGATTGATTTTCTAGCAAGAACCTAACCTAAACTAACCTAGCCTAACCTAACCTAACCTCACCCAAAAACGCCAGTCTTTCCACCCGAAGGTGGTGGGTTCAAAGAGTATTATAATAATGAGACTGATTTAAATGTTCTTCCTGTCTTGAGTGGAATGGTCTGCATCTAAGTTAAGAGCGTGTGTGATGTGTTGTGTGTGCAGCTTAAGGAAG
Source organism: Odontocerum albicorne (assembly GCA_949825065.1). Taxonomy (NCBI): domain Eukaryota; kingdom Metazoa; phylum Arthropoda; class Insecta; order Trichoptera; family Odontoceridae; genus Odontocerum; species Odontocerum albicorne. The sequence goes on from OX463862.1 coordinate 5,961,650, forward strand.
CACTTGAAGACAACCTATTTTGGTAAATTTTATGAAAATTTGTAATAATATATGTGAATACCTCACACATACGCTACACTGCACATAAAGCATAATGTTATTATCACATATCGAAATACGTACAAAAGTTTCTTTGTAGTTCGTCTTCCCTTGGTAAGTCTTCTGCGATTTTCTTACCAAATATGTTTTTCTAAATATATGCAAATTCCGGGAAGTAATTTATCTAATGGTCGCAGCCACCATCTTCCTATTCTTACACTCAACTTATGTATATTTATTTTGAAATACTTTTAATCTCTCGCTAAAAATAGTGGGTTCGAGCTCTCAGTTACAGCGCTCTTAAAAAGAGTTTGCTTTCTATACGTCACTAAATTAATTGTATTGTTTTTTACACCGTCTTTGTATAAAGTACAACCTAGCAGGCTTATTGTCATGTGGCGGTCTCTTCTAATCAACCAGAAAGGTGTCTAAGAGTCTTTGAGTGAAAACCAGAATGAAATCCTTTTGAAAAACACCTGTTTCCAAACGAGAATCAAATCCGCAACCACCGGGTTGGGAGACGTGTATTTTACCAACAAGGGCATGGAGGTCGTGATTTATTGGTAGTCATTTTATTATTATTATTTATCGGAGGAGTAGATATCGACTCAGCTCATTATTAAAGGGTAGTTAAAATAAATCTTCTCCGGGGATGGTATTAAGGGATGCATAGTAGGACAAGAAATTTCCAGACTGCATGAAAGAGAAAAATATTGCATTGAGAATGTTTGTTGAATCAAGAAAATAAAATAGAAAAAGAGATTGCTTTTACAATGAAGCGATAAAATTAATAAATACCACAATATACACTTGTCTTCAAAAAAAAAATTTTTTTTATACCCTTCGTTACTTTACTTCTAGTCTTGTTTTGACTATGGAATGAGGTGGCATCAAGTTTGCCGTATGTACACATTTATTTCTGATATTTGTCGTCAATTATGTAAATAATTTATGAAAACAACCAAACAAACCTTATATCTTGACTGATAATTCATTTTTCACATTTTTCATTTTAATATTCACAAACAAAACTTGCTTAAGAAACTATGTAAAGCGATGTTCCTATTATTTCTTACTTTTCCTGTTTATTGATTTTTTTTTTTCATCGCGTTTTTTTTTTTCAAATATATATATTATATGTATATTGGAGTTTTGTGTTTTTTTTAATTTGTAGAAAGAATGAAGTATGCGAGCATGTTTTGATCCAAGGACAGCGATTAGAGGGTTGCTGTGGTTCTGTTGGCTTTTATAGAACTTCACGGTACAAGCGAGGGTGTGTTGTAGGAGGGTTTCTTCACGCTGTTGGGCGCGAAGTCGGGAGAGGTTTATTCAGGGATGGGTGTTGAAAAAAGATCTTCAATGTCTTGTTCTGCAGTCGTTGACGCTTCAGGTGATTCGTGTTGCTCACACTGTCCCAAACGGGTGCATTAATGTTAAAAATAAATCTGTTTTGGCAGACTTTAATCGTCATGTTAAATTTTATGAGTTGTGCTGTCATATTTATATTGTAAATGCAAAGTTGATATTCAAGGTATTGATATAAGCTAAGAAAATTGTAACTGTCTATTAAACATTAGAGATGCACGAAGTCATAAGCATAAACTCAAAAGGGGTAAATTACAAGAGAGTAAGATATATACAAAGCCATAAGCATAAACTATTAGATATACACAAAACATTAGATATACACAAAGCCATAAGCATAAACCCAAAAGTAGTAAATTACAAGAGTTAAATATACACAAAGCCATCAGCATAAACCATTAGATATACACAAAACATTAGATATATACAAAGCCATAAGCATAAACCCAAAAGTGGTAAATTACGAAAGAGTTACATAAACACAAAGCCATGAACATAAACCATTAGATATACACAAAACCATAAGCATAAACTCAAAAGTGGTAAATTACCAAATATCTGGATATACACAAAGTCATACGCATTAACTATTACATATACACAAAACATTAGATATACACAAAACCATAAGCATAAACTCAAAAGTGGTAAATTACCAAAGATCTGGATATACATAAAGTCATACGCATTAACTATTACATATACACGTAACATTACATATACACAAAGCCATAAGCATAAACCCAAAAGTGGTAAATTACAAAAGAGTTAAATACACACAAAGGCATAAGCATAAACCATTAGATATACGCAAAGCCATAGGCATAAACTATTAGATATACACAAAGCTATAAGCATAAACCCAAAACAAGGTGAATTACAAAAGAGGTTTCAAAACATTTTTTTCTTGTAATTAATACTGACGACCTCCGTGGTCTAGTTGGTTAGACGCCTGTTTCCCTAACCGAAGACTACGGGTTCGAATCCCGCTGGAACCCAGATTTTTTAACAAGGATTCCGTCTAAATTCAGTCTGGTTTTCACTTAAGGCCTCTTTAATATCTTTCTAGTTGGTTGGAAGGTATTACACATGGTAATAAATCCGCCAAAGTTGTACTGTATGCAACGAAAGTGTAATACAATACATTACAATACTGTTGAATTAATAGGAAATATTTATATAAAACATTTCAAATGATTTATTAAAATTTAAATCTTTCCTTCAGCACTCACTTTTTACATATATGCTATGTATAAGTGGCTCATAGTAACATGCCACGAGTCTGATGTACGCACTGCTCTCATTCCGTCTGAAGAGAGCCTCAGGATGCGAGGTAGAAACACGTGTAGCGGAAATTAATGAGATAAGTGGAATAGTTAAGTTATTTATTGTTTAATATTTTAATATGTAGTCCACACATTTAAAACCAAAACCTCCGATAAATTATGTATTCGTTATTTTTTTTAATGTTATTACTTTCCACATTCACTGTTACTATTGTGAGCCTGTACATTCGCTTGTAATAGTTTACATTCACCGTACAATCTACTTCCACTCTGTTGTATGTTTTATGGGTGTGCAGTAAATTCAATGTTTCTTTTTTATTCGTGTAAAATATATTGCATACACTCAGGCGTTACAGCCCACGTGTTAATCATATTGCATGAAATCAGGCGTAACGTTTATTGCCTTCATGAAATATCAGAGATAAGCAGAAAGTTACGACTGCTTTAGCCCACTTATGTACAGTATACAGGGGGTTGACTTACAGTTATGAGGCCTAAAAGCCTTCAGTAAAAACAATATTAAAACTAAGTATTTTCATCTTTTATGATGTCCTCGCTATATTTCAAAAGTAAAAAACCCACGTTCAATGGTAGTGTGATATGTGGTGTTGAAAGAAAAGTGCATGGTAGGTCAGGGGTGAAACAATGGGTGGCCGAGAGTGACAACAGCCCCGGACGTATGTCGGACTAAAGTGCAGAACTTGAGAGTTTCAAATTTCAATAATATAGGAGAATCTGGATTCAACGTTACTTCTTTAAAACTTTTCAACATAATCATAAATAGAACCGCATCTAAATATCGAAATTATGTTATATTGTGAATATTTTCAATTCTTCCAGTTTCAGTAGTTTTAGCTGAACGTAACTTTAGCATATTAAAATTAAGAACTACTGTGGATTATCAATGAAATAGAGTTGAGTATAGGTATTTTATCAAAAGAATAATCTATCACCAAAATTATTGACTAAAATAAAACTCTTGACAGGCGGGAACTGAATTTAATATTTATAATTTTTAGATATACATTTGTCCAAACCTATCTTTATTTAATTACTTATTTAACACTTCATTTTAAAAACAATATGGTGGGCTTATTTTCAGGCGGCAATATTTTCAAACCAACCTGACAAAAGTAAATAAAGGAAATGGCATGGTCTTGTGGCGACCGTATGCGCGGTCACTGAACCCACGAGACGACCTTTGCACACCTTCACAATCCGAGACAATCAATGGACAAAGTCCACACGTCGGTCATTCAACTCGCTACCAACTGAGAGCGCATTCCATAAGGAAACGAAAAAGCAACACATCTTTCGCGCTGTCTCCCAAAACAGAAAGAATACCTACACGCGACAACAAACGTATTGTAAACGCAGAGACGAGACAGCGATATATCGCGCGCGCATTCCCGCACACATTCAATAAACATTATAAATACCGACGTCAGTCAATAAAATTCCTCTTTACACATTCCGATTTCGACGAGTTTTTATTTATCAACAATCATACTCATCATCTCTCCTTTAAGGAACATACGTTCCTAAAGTATCAAAAAGTATAGAAATGATTATTCATTCATCTTTATGGAATTTATGAACGGTATTAACTCGTAAAAGTTAAAGTGAGATATTATCAAAGAAAGGAAGAGATGCTGGAGAGGAAAGAAAAATCAGGAATGAAACACGTAATTTTGCTGACTAGAAATTAAGAGTTTATTTAGTCGCCTTTTAAATCATGCAAAGGTCGGAACGAGTCTAACATTGGTTTGTTAATGGTTCTGACTGTATGGACAGTAAAAGGTGACTTAAAAGAAGAACAGCGGTGAACAAGGAAGGCTAATAAACAATCTCTGTTTGAGCGTAGCGCTAGTCCATGATCGGAAAGACGTTGAAAATGTTAAACGAGATAAGAGGGGGCGGCGGGACATTTAAGGATATTATACAATCAACCAGTTCAATGCCTTCTGGTATGAAGTTATATGATCCTACTTTCATAGGTTAAATATAAATCATAGACAAACATTTTGAAGACGCTGTTTTTTGTCCAGTTGTTCCTCTGTAAAATCCAAATAACAGACGCCCGCATAGTCCAGAATTGGAAAATGTAGAGATTTCACCAATAAAATTTTGGTTTTAGTAGGCAGGAATCTTTGCAACACTTTAAGGGAATAAAGACAGTTTTAGTAGGCAGAAATCTTGGCAACACAATATTCACATGAATGATCCACAAAATATATTAGCAAAAAGAAATTCTCTGGCACTACCATCGAGAGGAAGGGAAGATGCAGACTCAGCAGAGACACATGACACGCATGGCAACTAATGAAATGTTCACCATCCCTAGAGTTAAAACCTCTTTTGTCCAAAGGCAATATGCTTATTTGGCTCCCATGACATACAATGGCGTGCCGAATTCAATAAAGGCAAAAGTAGGAAAACCATTTAGACAGTCGATCGGAGCGTGGTTGTTATTGCGACAGAATTTTGAGTAGTTGGGTTTTCAGGATGAATGACGTGTGGAAAAGATTTGTGTAGGCTCGTGAGTGTGGGTTTCTTCTTGTTGTTTTAAATTTTGTTGTTTTTGTGTTTCTGTATGTTTTTTATTTTTATTCTTATGATTGTGTGTGATATATTGTGGGATGAATATTTTTGGTATTTCTGGAGTGATGATGTGTGAGGAGTTTAATTTCGCATGATGTTTCCAGTTGTACTATAATTGAGTGTCACTATTTGTCAGGTTGATGAGAACGTGCAACGGGGTTTTGTTTTAGTGTAATCAAAAATCGGAAAGAAGTATCGATTTATTTTTTCATGCTTAATATCCTCAGTGAGATACAGGCAAAAGCCTAGTTTACAGGAGATACGACAAATGAAAGGCAACAAACTCAGATCCATTAAAATTGTATGTCCAAATTAAATTACCTGTTGTGTTTTCACAAATGATGTATATTTCTTGTCATGTGTAATAATAAATAAATAAATAAAAATAATAATTTCAAGCATGTTATTCATAACGATTGGCTTGACCAGGGCTATTTGATCATTGCCCAGTTGTATAGGGAAAAATTGGAAGCTAACATATGTACCGAAAACCACACGGCAAACAACCATCACTGATTAACAGAAAATGACCCATCTTACTTCACCACAATTTCACATTGAGCAATTGACAAATAAAAAAACTAACGAATTATCTTATCCACCTTACTCATCCGATTTATTGCCAACCGATTGTCACCTTTTCAAGCACTTAACTATCTAATTTCGACAGAAAAAAATCAGAGGAGTAGAAAATACCTTTAAAGAATTTTCAAGTTGTAATCCACCTGAATTTAGCTTAATATGCTTAAATTACCTTGTGATTTATTGGTAAAAATGTATAGAATCAAATGGCTTTTATTTTGATTAATAAAGTTTATTTACTCTAAAGTTATGTTTGATTGAATTTGGAGATTAAAATCGGCCACTATTTTCGGAATAATCTTAAACGTGCACTTATTCCATAAATGTACGATGCGAGCTTTTAAATTCGTAAACGTTTCAATGATTTCATTATAGTCAATAAATTCGGTGATTTTATTGATAAAATACCGGAACACATTCTTATTTCATTGGCGGTCTAAGTTATTTCTTAATTTTAGTATACGAAAGTTATGTTATGCAAAACTACTGAAACTTGAAATTTTTTAAATAATCGCAACATAATTTTGATGTTTGGATAAGGTTCTATTTATAATATGTTTGGATAAGGTTCTATTTATAATATGTTTGGATAAGGTTCTATTTATAATATGTTTGGATAAGGTTCTATTTATATTATGTTTGGATAAGGTTCTATTTATAATATGTTTGGATAAGGTTCTATTTATATTATGTTTGGATAAGGTTCTATTTATAACATGTTTGGATAAAGTTCTATTTATAATATGTTTCGATAAGGTTCTATTTATAATATGTTCGGATAAGGTTCTATTTATAATATGATTGGAAAGTTTTAGATTAATACGTTTGTTCCAATTTCTACAATAATTATTGTAATTTGAAACTCTCAATTTCAACAAAGCTCAATTTCTACGTTCATGTCCATGACTAAGAAATTGAATAAATGTTTATACCTGTGATGAGTATACTAGAAGGCACTATATAAGTAAAGTGGGGGATAGGGTATTTAAAACTGGTCAGAGAAAACTATTCAAGTTATGGTTTTCATTTAAGGCATCTTTCGTCGTCGTTGCTGGCCCTCGTAGTCGAGGATCCCCTCGCCATTCCAACGTCAATACAGTTGGAAAGTTAAGCTGTACCGTGGAGATTTCGTTTATGTTTTCTTCTTTTATTTCCTCTTTAAGTGAGTGAGCTGTTGCATACCAGCAAACTCACTCCCCACGCCGCTGTACTGGATCCAATGGCACACCTAAAGTGAGACGATCGGAGCACACTGGCATGTTTTTTTTTAAGAATAGATATGACCGAACTCATAGGTATCCTTATACTCCCGAATACTAGACGGAAAAATGCTTGCGTCATTCGAGGGGAGTAGCAGCACAGCTCTGGGTTCGAATCAACGACCAGTGCGTTACCGCGCGGCCATGCAGCTCATTAAGACATCTTTAACGTCCTTCTGGTTGGTGGGAAGAGATTACCACGTGGCAATAACCCCACCAAGTTGTAATATATACAATGAAAGTGTAACACAATACAATAATACAATCTATCCGATAAATTTAAAACTGCTTTCCAGACAACATAATATGATTTCTATTGTCTTAAAAATGTTTTCTCTCACGCTTTTCTGTTATTCTTTTTCAGCGAGACTTTCCCACTGACCGCCCTGCCCGATGATGACAGACCTCCATACTTAGCCCTGGCACGTTGGACGCCCCGTGGACACGGGCTGGTCACCGTCCTAGACTACGACATCTACTTCAGACCAGCACCACGCTCCTCTACAGGATACAGGGTTACGTCTACAGCTGTGCCAGGAGTCGTCTACAACGGAGTGCCTGACTGGTTGTACGAAGGTAAAGAAATATATTTCCCAATTTATCGAAGGTTTCAACTTAAACATTCTTCCAGCCCGGAGTGTGCGGTTTCGATTTCTGTTGGAGTCCAATTTAAATTAAAAATGGATTCCAATCTGATTTTTGATAGATAGAAAGATATTGCTAGATGGCGATAAGCTCGTCAGTCAGTACTGTATACAACGAAAGTGTAATAAAAACTTGATATAAGAATGCTAAATACATACTTACCATCACGTCATCTCCCTGTCGGGGTAGGCAGAGAGAACAGAGCGCAATACTTTCCTATCTCTGCCGATATCTTTATTCCCTCTACTTCCATACTTCACCTTATACAACTTCTACGATTTCTTTGACTTTCTGTTTTCTCCATCCATATGTTCCTTGATTCATATCACAAATGTCTCAGTCCTGGAACGCTCCAACTGTAAACCTATAGAGGATATGGTTGTAAAGGCGAAATTTCGATGGAACGGACATGTGATACGCATGGGCGATCATAGACTCCCAAAACGTATCTTCTACGAGGAAGTAGTGGGTAAGCGAAGGGTTGGTGAGCAGAGAAAGCGCTTTAAGGACAGTTGGCGAGAGTCGCTGACTTTGTGCGGGATGCCTGAGAACTGGAAGCAGGTGGCTCAGGTCATGTGTAAAATAAATAAAAAAAATAGCCCCCGACTTAGAAAACAGACATCTAACCAACTAAGTCACGCATGTCGTCCAGTCTGGTTGGTTGGCACAGATTACCGTAGGACATTAAACCAAAGAACCGAAGTGCCGAATAAATATAAAATAACACTCAATTGGTTCCAATTCCTAACTACCGGATGGCGCAAAAGTAACTTTTCTATTTGTAATCCTAATGACTTCTGGAAAAAAAAGAAATATGTTTACGATACAATATTTTTTTTCTTTATTTACATTTTTTTTCGTATTGTTGTCATAAATCAAGTCAGTTGAATAACTTTAGGTAGTTTATGTTATTTTTCATGAAATTACTCAATGTTTCTGGGCCTATCGCGGCTATTTCTTCACGAATGCTTGTTTTGAGCTGTTGAAAAAATAAGACCGAGGTTTTAATTATTTACCATGCTCTTTGTTCCATAAGGAACAGGATGCTCTAAAAAGCTTCCTTCCAGATCTCACCGCAGCCTTACACTGATCGTCCCCCCACTTAAAGCTTAGGCAGAGAATCTCAAAACAAGAACCTCAAAAGGTTCTTAAAAAATATCATAATAAAGCGAAACATGTAATACAAATTTCTTAGCTAAATAAGATTGAATTTCTAGTTTAATTATTTATTTATTTATCATATCCATACATCTGGAGGATTTATTGCCTTAAAACAAGTACTCATATACGAGTATATGTCTGTAGACAAACAACTTTGCAATTAAGTATGCTTTCAACTGTTTGACTCTACTATGTATATCTGTAGACAAAAAACTTTGCAGTTAAGTAAGATTTCAACCGTTCTAGTAAGATTTCAACTGTTCTGTTCTAGTACGTATGTCTGTAGATAAACAACTTTGCAATTAGTATTTTTTTCAAATTATCTACTCTTGATTGTATGTCTGTAGACTAACATCGTAGTATATTGTTCAACAATGTTGGTTTATAGAAAAACATGTTTATGCTATAATGTATTGTATTTTATTACTATTTCGTTTAACACAATACAACATTGCATGATTCAATTAACACGATACAACATTGCATGATTCAATTAACGCAATACAACATTGTATGATTCAATTAACCAAAAAGGAGATTTAAGAGGTCTTAAGTGAAAACCAGACTGGAAGTATTTTTGAAAAAAATTAGCTCCCGGCTCGAGGAACGTCTTGCTATATCATATATATATGCAGGTAGATGAACATTATTTAATATTAAACAACCTGAATGGAAGCAAACACTGTGTGTGTGTGTGTGTGTGTGTGTGTGTGTGTGTATACAATGTATGTTTGTAGATCAACACCTTAGTATGCATGTATGTATACAGACAAACAAAATTATCTACATTTTTTAGTATTTCTATAAAATACTTATTTAACACTTTTTATTGAAAATAAAATCTGGCGGGATTATTGCCAGGCGGCAACCTCTTCCAACCAACCAGAAAATGTAAATGAAGTAAGTCACGTGGTCGCATAAATCATTCAAATGACAATCCCTCCCTACGAAATCCATGAACACATACGTGAACATATGCCCACAAATCCCACAAAGGCGGACAATCACCCGGTCACACAATACTTCTATAATTATAGATAATATTTTTTTATGTATAAACATTGTCTACATACATATTTTGCTGTGTGTATGTAAAAATAAACAATGTATGCATCTAGACAAACATCTTAGTATGCATATATGTATACAAACAAACAAAATCATCCACATTTTGCGCTATGTGTATGTAAAAATAAACAATGTATGCATCTAGACAAACACCTTAGTATGCATATATGTATACAAACAAACAAAATCATCCACATTTTGCGCTGTGTGTATGTAAAAATAAACAATGTATGCATCTAGACAAACACCTTAGTATGCATATATGTATACAAACAAACAAAATCATCCACATTTTGCGCTGTGTGTATGTAAAAATAAACAATGTATGCATCTGGACAAACACCTTAGTATGCATATATGTATACAAACAAACAAAATCATCCACATTTTTGGATATTCCTACAAAATGTTTGGAATGACTGATTTGAACATATTTGTCTTGAGTGCCAATAATATTTAATTTGGGGGATGGAAACAAAGAGAATTGAATAGATTCGAATGCCAATAGCAGAGCATCTCATTAATATTAATGTCTTGATCAGAGATATTAATTTCGGGCCTTTGCCACATCCCTTGCGCACTTTGTCAACCTGACAGCACGAGGAAATGGTCCGTCAGGGTCTCTAGCGAGGGTAGTACCGCCTCTGAATGAAAAGCTGAAATGATGCCTATAAAAATTAATTGTTAAAACTTTACACATATATATACTTAAGTGTTTTCCTTAAGATCATCATCAACCTTTCTTTCCCTTCCTGTGCTAAAAAAATCCGCCCGTTTCGGTGATGTGTATTCAATACACATCAATGAGCATGTAAAAATGAGCGATTTAAAATATGAAAAATAAGAATATTCATAGCCAATCGCTTAAATAAATTAAATTTGAAGTCAAAAGTGATAATGATTGAAATTTAATTGCTGAAAACATGAAAAAAACATCGGACGACGTTCACAAAACGGGCGAAGCGACCACCTCGAACGAGAGCCCTCTGGCTACTGAAGCGAGAGAAGCGAGCGAACTGAGATTCTATTTCTTGCGTTCCCATATATCGAAATATAGTGAGAGTGAGACGTGAATAGCGTGGCTTCCTCAACCATAGCAGTTTTTTTAGAATGAATATACCTACGTCACACACTGGCACACGTTTGATTGTATTAGTGAATTTATTCCCGATTTTCACAAAATATCTCTGATGTGGCCGATAAGTGCAAATTATTATTAATATTATTTTTTTCATTCAATGCGTAAATGTATTACGGAGGAATACCTAAAATTGGAACCCATTATGTATTATATTTATAGAGATATGTTATTTAAGTTTTTAGAAGCAATGTGTACTAGTTACGCATCACAGGACAGGAAGGGTTAAAAGAAAAAAATTGGAGTACTTAAGACGTACAATGTGAGCATAAAAATATGAGAACGTTCAACTGGCATTACAGAGAAAAAATCAAAGCAAAGGAAATGCGGGATGAGGACGCATTCTTGTTTGGAGAACTCATGGGAGTGGTTTCACTGTGGTGCGATATGTTGGTCCAGAGCTGCTGCCTCAAAGCTCAAAATAACCATGACGAACGCCAATCTTCGGAAAAGAGAGGAACTTTTAAAGAATATTTCTAAAGACAGTTCAAGGTGTAATTAAGTATTTCAAATTAAGATTTCTACTTGATTGTTCCCTGATTTCTAATAATCATGATCATTATGGCCATCAATCATCCCTCTTCAGTACAAGCAATCTTATAAAGATTTTTTTTATTGAGCTGTTTTTTTAATTCTTGGATAAAACACAGATGGCGTCGTGAACTTGCCTGGGTCTTGTGACATTTGAGAAGTGTAATGTATGGCATTTATAAAAATGGAGTCGTATACCATACAATACAACAACGCGTTCAAATTGAGAATTATTTTATGTATTGTAATCTCCGGAAACGGTGATGTTAATTGGCCACCAAGATCATGTGATCTGACACCGTAGGACTATTTTCTCTGGGGTTACGTGAAAAACCAGGTCTATAAGAATGACTCTCAATCAATTCCTGAGCTGAAGGACGAAATTATTTGCGTTATTGGTGAGTTAGAACTGCAATTATGCCAAAATGTCATCGAAAATTTTGACAAAAAAGTGGACATCTGAAGAGCTGCAAGAGGTGGGCATTTGGTGGATATTGTTTTTTGTGTTTAAATGTCATACATTATACTTCAATGACCAATTAAAAGTTTTTTGAAGTCAAGACAAATTGTGTGTTTTATTCAAGAATTTAAAAAAATAGTATTAAAAAAACCGCTAAATTTGAAAGACCCTCAATAACGCCTCCCGAATTGAGCACGGCTTCATTTGCCATTCATATTTTCCGCTCCGCTCCTTTTACCATTCAGACTTACTGCTCCACCCCCTTTACCATTCACACTTCCACATCCACTCGTTTTACCATTTAACCTTCCTGCTTTGCTCATTTTACCATCCGCAATTCCTACTTCGCTCTTTTTACCATTCCTACATCCCGCTCCGCTCTTTTTACCATTCAATATTCCTTTTATAAATGTACACTCCCGCTCCACTTCTTTTACCATTCACACTTCCCACTCCGCTCTTTTTACCATTAATACTTCCCACTCCGCTCTTTCTAACATTCAAACTTCCCGCTCTGCTTTTTTACCATTCTTACTTCTCAATGGTTGTAAAGGTGAAATTACGGTGGACCGGGCATGTGATACGCATGGGCGATCACAGACTCCCAAAACGTGTCTTGTACGGGGAAGTAGTGGGCAAGTGAAGAGTTGGTGGGCAGAGGAAACACAATAAGGACAGTCTGCGAGAGTCGCTTACTTTGTGCGGGGCGCCTGAGGACTGGGAGCAGGTGGCTCGGGACCATGAGGGTTGGAGAGCCGTATGCTCTCGGGCTGATGGCGTCTCAGCGGCTAGACGTATGAGAAACAGTCTGCGCGCTGCGAACATGAGTCATTATGGCCGGGCGGCTCAGCAGGGTCCATATGTATGTGGCATTTGCGGGAGGGAGTGCGCGTCCAGGATCGAACTGTTCTCTCACAGAAGATCGCACGATCGGCGTGGGAGAACGGTTCAGGACTGACTGTGAGGCCCGGCAATGATGACTTCTCACTCCTCTCCTTTTACCATTCACACTTCTCGGTTCGCTCCTTTTACTATTCACACTTCCCGCTCTTCTTTTTTACTATTCATATTTCTCACTCCGCTCCTTTTACTGTTCACACTTCCCGATTTGCTCCTTTTATCTTTCACACTTCCTACTCCGCTCCTTTTACCATTCATACGACCCACTCCGTTAATTTTAGCATTCGCACTTCCCGCTCCGTTCCTTTTGACCATTTGCATTTCCCGCTTTGCACCCATTCGCACTTCCTGCTCCGCTTTTTTTTCCATTCACACTACATTTTCTGTTCCTTTTACCATTCATACTTCCCACTCTACTTATTTTACCATTTTAACGGTGTTACTTGCTCACTAAAGGTGCGTAAATCACCCATATTTCTGACATTGATAGACAGACACAGGTTAAGCAACGGAAAAAGCTTGATCACAATTCCCCGCCATATCGGATCGATTTGTAACAATCAATTTATAAAATGAAAATTGTAAGATTCTTCTCTCACACAGCACATACACGTCTCAACCTTGAGTTCTTCAACAATCGATTGATCAGTTCATCTGGCAGTCCATAGATAGCGTAATAATCGATTTATTGGTATACCAACCTCCAATATAATGTCCACCTCCAGCTCAACATGTCAAAGCCCTCATCAATTAATTTAACCGATACAAACTGATTAAATATCCGATACCCTCCCTTCTTTTGTGTATACCCACCCGGCTGGGCCACATTACGAAACTGAGTGAGAGTATTTCAGAATACCAGGGTCGCAGAATCTCGGTGAGGGACAATTCAAACAATGGAAATGTACTCTGCCGAATCATAATAGCTTTTGTGTTTGTACGGAGCACGAGTTCTCTTAGAAAGGATTTATATAACAAGGTCCACACTACCGATTCGTACCATTGTTACACGTATGTTCTCCTATGACAAATACCATTTGATTATATAGATACAATTCGATTGATTTGAGTCAAACTGGATCGATATTAATTCGATTGATTTGAGTCAAACTGGATCGATATTAATAAACTTGTCTGCCGATCCGGAGGTTGCGGGTTCGATCCCCGCTGGAACCCAGATTTTTTTAAATAAGATTCCAGTCTGGTTAACACTTAGGGCCTATAAAAATATCTTTCTGGTTGGTTGGAAGAGATTGCCATGTGGCAATAAACTCGCCAGAATAAAAATAATAAAAATAAAAAACACATTTTATGAACAAAATAAATTGTCAAAATATCTTGTAAAGATCAAAAGTTGTTGGTCAAAGGAAATTTAAAAAAACTGATGTTCAATCGATGAGAGAGTGAATATGGCAAAGTATTATATTAAAAATATCTATGAATTCGAGAAGAGTAGCACAGCGTGGGGTCCGAACCGGCGACATTCCGCACGGAAGTCCAGTGCGTTACCGCTCGGCCATGCACCTCATAACTCATGTAACTAACAAGTATATTATATATGTCCTGTAACTACATAACACGTATACGTGTATGTCAAATTGTTGTCACCATTTTTTATTGCATTCTAAAAAAAATATGTCGATACTTTAGTGTAGATCGCGCTGGATGAGGACTTATTTTGTTCCCCATAACAGCGTGGGTATAATCGCACTTCTAATTATTAACTATTAAATATCAATAAAATACTTTATCTGCTTTCAGAGGAAGTTCTCCAATCCAACTCGGCATTATGGATGTCGAAGGATGGGCACATGATGCTGTACGCCACTTTCAACGACTCTTTGGTGGAGGAGCAACGTTTCCCCTGGTATGGCGGTGGCACAGGAGAAACCGAACCTGGAGGATACCTATACCCTGAGATTAGATCCCTGCGGTACCCTAAGCCGGGCACGCCCAACCCAATCGTCACCCTCACCGTGGCGGATCTGGCAGACCCCAAGAACATCAGGACGAGGAATCTTAAGCCACCACCATTACTAGGAGGAGATGGGTAAGAATTTTAAAGTTGTTTTTATTAACACTTGCCACCCTATGATGGATAGTGAGTGACCAGGACTTACATAATAAAATAATTTTATAGCTAATTACAAAACATAACCTAGCAGATTTTGCATAATTTTAATTTAAAACATACATTTTTCACTGGATGTTGAGCGTCCAGCACAGTGGCTGGCGGAATTGTTTAGCACACTAAGGCAAGTGTTAAGGCAGTACATCATTGTTTATTTGAGATATTGGAAAAGTCCACAACAATATTTTGCAACAATCCATAATAGTGTATTTTAGTACCGACTTTGATGTATGAAAAGGAAAAAATGTGTAACAAGACTGAAAAATACCGAAAAAATCATGTTAAAATACGAATGGATGCTGCAACATACAAAGTCATGGTAATGGAAAAGTGTGAAAGGAAAAGTTAATGCAATATATTGACGAAGAATGTAATATTGGAGAAAGGTGAGGAATTCTGCTTTTGGGTAGTATTTCCTCTGATGGTGGAAGAGTGAAAGGAATATAAAACGTCAGATAAGAATACGACACAAAGTCAGTGGAACAATAAAATGTATTTATTAGATCCAGATGGTGTCCATAATAGTATTTTGGTGCCAAAATTGTGTTTGTTTTATGTCGCTTTTTATTCTCTACAAGTAATAAAAAAGCATCAAATACAAAAAATAAATCTTATTTCGTTTCATCTTCAAAAAACTTCAAACAATTTGAGTAAACATTGAACGAAATATAAACTAAACAACTACTTTAAGTACCATTTATGATGTAGACGGCTGTGCATTACACACGGCTACACAAATCATCGATCGTTGCTAGGCCTCGTAGTCGAGGATCCTCTCGTCATTCCAACGTCAATTCAATTGAAAAGTGAAACTGTTCCGTAGAGTTTGTTTTTTTTTAAGTGAGTGAACCGTTGCACACTAGAAAACTCACCCGCTACACAGCCGTACTGTATCCGATAGCACACCAAAGTGAGACGATTTTTTTTTCTCTTTTTGGAACAATATATACACATACGATCGAGGTCATGGGTATTCGAAGAGAATAGCACACCGCAGGAATCGAACAGGCGACGTTCCGCATGAAAGTTCAGTGTGTTGCCACGCGGCCATGCACCTCTCATTTATTCACACAAGTCATACATTCACTCTTATACAACAGTTTTTTAACTCGTTTTTTTTAAGATAAACATTCCACATACACAGATGATACAACAGAGGAAAAGGTAATCACTGACATAAAAGACGTAACATGTGGGACACACGTAATTCTTAATTTCAACATACAAATAAATAATAGAGCTCTCTTGCAACTCGTTGTACTATGTTTCATTGTGAAGTGCAATGTTGAAAGAGATTGCCACATGGCAATAAACTCGCCAGGTTAAAAAAAATAATGTTTCATTGTAAACTCGAATGTCAGATTTACTTTTCCTTTCTCTGTTTTTAGTTACCATGAATCTAGATTTTACAACATGCATTCTCAATTATTTAATTATTCGCAAATATCATATATCAGGTCTGTAATTTCGCAAATATGATATATCAATCACTGTCATTTACCAAGAGCATGCTCACCGTAAGCTTCGACAAGCATTCGATGCGATTCTGCAGCAGTTTTCTTCAAATGGTAACAGAAAATCAATGCTGTCCGCAAATCGTAGTTTTCAGGTACAAAAACAGACATGTTCAACGCTATGAAAACATATGTAGTTGTATTAAACTTGTATTGTTATGAGTTAAAAGTCTTTGACAAATGTAAACACATAAAAAAGGCGCCAATGACGCGGTTTGACAGTCACTACATTGACAATTAGAGCCATCTATGAGCAAATTCCGGTTTTATATTTACAGACTTTTAAAATGAAATATCAACGAAAATTTTACCCGCTGTTCTACTACACTAACATCTGTTCTACTAACATATATTCCAGCCGACATAATTTTGTTGAATATGATTAGAATCATCCTTATCACAATGTATAAGAAGATGTTATCTACTTGATGATGTATACAAAGGTGCTCAAGAATAAGTCAACGTTATACTTCCAGAGACCACTACTTCACCTCCGCGCAGTGGATCTCGCTGACAGAGGTCTGCGTGGTGTGGCTCAACAGACCGCAGAATCTGTCACTGGTCACTGTCTGCAAGAGTCCAATGTGGTACTGCCAGGAGGTAAGCATATACATTGCTTTCTATTTCTTCTGATGCAGGTTTATTAAGAATTTATTGCTAAGCTGAAGAGGAATGACGATCTCCGTGGCCTAGTTGAGAAGTCCACCAATCCAAAGGTTGCGGGTTCAAATCCCGCTGCAACCCAGATTTTTTTTAAAAAGGATTCCAGTCTGGTTTTCACTTGAAGTCTCTTTAATATATTTTTGGTTGTTTGGAAGAGATTGGCGCATGGCAATAAGCCCGCTAGGTTGTGTTGTATACAACGAAAGCAAAATACAATTAATCAAACGTTTTCACAAAAACAAAAGGGAGTAATCAAAATATGATTAGAAAGTTATTCCTGATCAGACTCACGCTGAACATTTTCAAAAGCATTCTTGTAACAATTTTCACACACCATGCGTGCATGTTTGTATTCATATAGTAAATAACGATCAATATCATTGAATTAGGGGCTAGAACATATATATACGAACTAAAGCAATAGATATACGATCTTTCTATGCTCTAGTTTTTATATCTTGCAGGTACATAAAAAAAATATTGAGAAAAAAAAATTATTTCGGAAATTAAAAATACTTACGTGATCGGGCGCAACTCATCCAACAGATTATAACGTCCGTCACAGATACTAACGGTGCACTGGAGAAACAAAGATACCCTTGTGTGAGGGGTAGGCAGTCAGGAAAGTACTATAAGCCTCACCTCTTTGTCACTAAGCCTCGCCCATTGGCACAAAAAAAACTATGTACCTCATCTCACAGATTAGATACGCCCACCCAAGGGTCAAATATTGCATGTCTAAAGAGATCAATATTTTTGTAACTCAAATAGTTGTCAGGAACATAAAGCCATGTGTTTTTAACAAAGTTTTTTCTCACTAGGCCACAGATGTTGTCAAGACACTTTTTATATACACGATACATTTATAGTGTCCTTGAGCAAGGTTCTACAGAATATGGGAGATATTCCCCACCAGTTTATTGTTCTGAAAATTGATCGGAAATTTTTCAGTTTAACACGATTAGCCCGTGTCCCCGGGGGGCACAATCCATTATTGGACCATAAATCAAACACAACCCTGCCAAAAGAGATACAAATACAGGAAAGTCTCAATCTTGTCGCAAATACTGTTCCAGACCAGACTACGTAACTTGAAAGACTGACTTTTTTATCCTTGTAGCATATCTATTAATTTTTAAAAAACGTAAGTTCAGTCATAGCTGTTATTTAACAGTTACAGAATTCATAATATGCACTCGTAAACATCTTTGTGGTATATTTATGTTCCCAATGATAACAAACGAAAATGTAGGATACTGTATTATCGACTTGGAACGTTTTGGGCGCCATCTATCTAAAGCATAGTTTCCCAAACTGTTTCGCCCCGTAGACCACTGGCCGATTTTTTTGTTTTCCGTAGACCCCCTGCCTGCCTAATATTGAATTTTCCTAAACTTATTAACTTCAAATGTATTTTTGACAGCTGACACAATGCTGTATACCTTAATAAGGTTTTGTAGAGTGGACAATTGTAAAAACAGAAAAACATGTACAATTTTTATTCATACCTTTATTGAAAAGACACAAAATGCAAGTAAATATTTGGCTTTGGAACGAAACAAATCAAAACCTAGTAAAATTCTTACATAAAATCAATACACAAATAATACTGTTAACACGTTCACTGCGTCGAACACGGCTCCCGTGTCCATACAAAATATCCTTGAATGTTGAGTGCACTCATAAATGTCTCCCGATAAGGATTCGTCGCCGGTTTCATGTATTTTGAAGACACGAAGGAATACACTTGTATATGATGTTTCAATAGAAAGTAGAATTTGATTTTTAACAAAGTTATGGGTTTTCAAAAATTCGCGAATTTTCAGCCTCTCTGTATGACATTTTATACGCAGTGAACGTGTTAATGGGATGAATCCGATGCTCTGATAGCAATGATTCAATATTTGGCTTCAAATTAGTGAGGTATAGTCTTAAATCTCCACGTTCAATGATTTGCATTTGATTTCTTTATATAAGTATTTTCTATGTCTAATATAAGTATTATGTACACACTATCTGTGTTAGGTGTAATAAGACATTTACGGAACGCCTAAATATTAATGGTGATCTGCCTAAATGGGATCCGCTCACGTGGACCCCCATTTACATCTCGTAGACCCCCAATTTCTTTTCTCGCTGACATAGACCCTCTGCGAGTCGAAATCGACCCTTGGGGGTCCATATAGACCACTTTGAGAAGCTTTGATCTAAAATAATACGACATAATGTCGCATTTAGTGTAAATAATACACTCGCAAACAAGAATATTTTTTTAAAACCTTAAAATTAATTCAGGTCTGAAGAGGTTCCAACAAAATGAATTTTCATTCCCTTTCTTTACCTTGTTTTTATCACAAATTAAATAAAAATAATCGAATTCATTAGTTTTCGGAAATCTTCAAAACAATGCATTAATGGACGTTGACACTTTGATATATTATATTTAGGTCCAAAGGAATTTTGAAAAAGATGAACTATACAAAATATTAAATATAATAAATTAAAGGTTTGCACTATTACGAGTAATACTTTGTATCCCGATTCCGCGGTTAAATGTAATAAACAAGATTGGACATAAACACTATTTTCCTTCACGCCGTTTAATTTAATATATGACACCAAAGTTGTTTGTTTTTTTTTTCCTCTGTTCTTTTTTCGGCAAATGGCGATTAGTAGATTTCGCAACATTAGCTTGGGATGGGGGTGTTGCTAAATTGACCCCGCGACTCGAAAACTCCACTAAGAATATTAACCTAGTTGTCATTGCGGCAGGAGTTTGAATAATTGGGCTTGCAAGATGAATGACTTGTAGTAGCAAAGCATGTTTTTACGACAGGAGTTTGAATACTTAGGCTTGCAAGAGGAGCGACTTGTATCAAAGGATGTTTTTACTACAGGAGTTTGAATACTTGGGCTTGCAAGAGGAATTACTTGTAGCAAAAGATGTTTTTTTAACGACAGGAGTTTGAATACTTGGGCTTGCAAGAGGAATGACTTGTAGTAGCAAAGGATGTTTTTACGACAGGAGTTTGAATACTTAGGCTTGCAAGAGGAGCGACTTGTATCAAAGGATGTTTTTATTACAGGAGTTTGAATACTTGGGCTTGCAAGAGGAATGACTTGTAGCAAAGGATGTTTTTACGACAGGAGTTTATAGACTTGGGCTTGCAATAGGAATGACTTGTAGCAAAGGATGTTTTTACGACAGGAGTTTGAATACTTGGGCTTGCAAGAGAAATGACTTGTAGTAGCAAAGGATGTTTTTACGACAGGAGTTTGAATACTTGGGCTTGCAAGAGGAATGACTTGTAGCAAAGGATTGTATGAACTCTTGAGTATGGTGTTTTTAATTTTTTTTATGATTATGTGCGGTATATTGTGGGATGAACATTTTGGTCTGTCTGGAGTGATGAAGTATGAGGGGTTTGATTCGCGTGATGTGTTCATATATAATTGAATGTCACTGTTTGTTTGTCAGGTTAATGAGAATGTGCAACGGGGTTTTATATAGTCAAAAATCGGAAAGAAATAACTATTTATTTTTCATGATATATGTCCTCAGCAAGATACAGGCAAAAGCCTAGTTTACTGGAAACACGACAAATGAAAAGCAACAAACCCAGATTCATTAAAATTGTGTGTCCAAATCAAATTGTCTGTTGTTTTTTTCCCGCCAATTGTGTATGTGTTGGCATGTGTAAATAAAATAATAAAGCTATCAAGGAAAATGTTGTCATTACGATTTTATCCGACAAATGTGAAACTGCTTTCCTGACAACCCGATAGTACTGCGGAATCTTCTCGCATTCAAATTTTCTTTATGCATTGTAAATCAAAGAATTGTTTTCAATGGCATTCGTTTTTTTTTATTTCTCACCAAGCCAACGCACACTGGATTAAAAACAATCGTACCATATTATTTGAAAAAAAATTATTCGGAATAAATAACTCTATCTAGATTATCCATCATGATCATCACGCTATACTAACCATCATTAACTGATACCATATAACGCCATGGTTGATCCACTCACTCATTTCTAGCCATGACTGAGAATTTTGCCTGTTGAAACACCGTTTCCCTTCTTCGTCACTTTATGACATCTAGCTCATATAAAATATAAAAAATATTTCGATCTCTTAGTGTAGATCACGCTGAATGGGAACTAAATTGGTCCCTCATAACAGCGTGGAAGGTGGAGGGATCGAACTGAAGTTTCGTAACATCAGTGCATAGGAAATATTATCCCATCCGTCGAATCGAATTCGAAAAATTTATTTTGGTCTAAGAAATAAGAATATTTATTTATTCACTGTCTAAATTAATACAAAATAAATTAAATGTGCGCATAATACAAAATATTTATTATATTATTTATAGTTAAGGCATTAACATTGTGGAGGTTTCAAGACATTGTAATTTGTTTTATCAAACCCTGTTTATACCATTTTTTAACAAAAAGTGGCATAAACAGTGTTTGATAAAACAAATTACAAAATATATAGTGTTACAAAAGTTAAAACATTTAAATATAATCAGAACAACAGAACAAACATTTAAATATAATCAGAACAATATAATCAGAACAAATATATGTTATAAGTATGTGTATATATAATATAGACAAACACAGTATGCCAAGACTTAAGGCGGCATTCCATACATACGAGTAGAAGAATTCTCTAACAAAAAAACAATATACGAGTACACACAAAAAATCCATTTAGAAAAAATATAAAAACAAAAATTAACTCGCATAAGTCACTCATTCAGTATACCATAATACTGAATAATATGGATTTAAACCTTAATGGAGAATAAATAATTTCAAAGACATAAAGTACAGTACCCGGCGGTAAGTATTAGGTGTTAACATAAGTTGTGTCCGTTTTTTTTTTCAATTTAAAAATGAGCACTAAAAGTAAAACAAAATGATAAAGGTTATACGTCATTCGAAAGAAAATTTTCTGCTCTACAAGATATTGTGTTTGCTTTTACGTTTATTTTATTTGATTACAAGCCTTCAAAATGGAATGTCGAGTAGACGAAAGTGAGCATTTTCGACACCTCCTTCTGTTCGCGTTCAATCGAAGGAATAAAGCTGCCAAAGCTGCTCGCGATATTTGCGAAGTGTACGGTGAAGATGCAATGAATTAAAAGACAGCTCGTCGATGGTTTTATCGTTTCAAATACGGTAATTTCGACCTAAAAGACATGGAGCATTCCCGACGACCAGTGGATTTCGATGAGGATCGCCTAAACCATATTATTCATGAAGATCCCCTTCAAACCACCGTATAATTGGCTGAGCAGATGAATTGTAGTCACATGACTGTATACACAAGGGTTCTTGTGTTGCTGACCATATCCGTCCAGGGTATCCGTAGCATTCTCCGGTGCATCCACATTTCAAATGCTTCCAGTCGGTTCATACTACCAACTTTGAAGGTCCATAATTCCACTCCATGCAATAACACTGACCAAACGTAGCATTTGACTAACCGTTGTCGAAGTTTCAAGTTTAGATTATCATCGCAGAATACGCTTCTTATTTTATTAAAAGCCGTACGAGACGATTCAATTCTGCACTTGACTTCGGTTTCTGGGTCGAGGTCTTCCACTAGGATACTTCAGCACCGTTCAATGTAAGACATGCTCCTGCGTGATCCCACCGGCCAAAAACCATGAAATTAGTTTTACTCACGTTCATGTTCAGCCCCAGCCTTTTAAAAATCTAAGAAAATACTTTTCGACCCATTGTGTTACACGACTTGGCGACCGCCTTAGTCGGTACGAGGATGATGCATCACTTAAACTGCCGGCATGAATAAGTGAAAAGGCAACTCCTTCCGGCTCATACTCTCCTGATACCTGAATTATTCAAAAGCGGGAGAGCGGAAGGAGTAAAGCCTCCACCTTCACTGTTCCGGGAAGAAGAAGTGTTGCTGTGAAGAAAAAAAGAAACATTATCGCTGTTGAAAATTGTGGGTAATAGTGAATTTGTAATGGGATTGCGCTAGCTAAGGTTATATATTAAAAGAGGAAGTCAGTTAAAGGAATAATAAAGCCTTTCATATAAAATATTTATTCTCGTGTGTATAATCGTATTTGGTTGACATAATATATTACATGTATTTTGGATAATACACAAGCTTTATCTTAACACCCCGATCTATTCCATCGATTTAGAACAAACCATTTATTATCTGAAGACAAAACCTACCCTTAAGTTATGTTTCTCTTCAAAGGAACATCTCTCAGGCACAGATTCAAAAAATACAATAAAGAAATCCCTTTAAAGGGCTTGAATACAAAGAGACAAAGTTTGAAATCAATCAAAGTGTATTTTTTTTGTTTTAATTTTTATTTTTATTCTTATGATTGTGTGCGGTATATTGTGGGATGAATATTTTTGGTCTTTCTGGAGTGATGATGTGTGAGGAGTTGAATTTCGCAAGATGTTTCCAGTCGTAGTTGAGTGTCACTGTTTGTCAGGTTGATGAGAGCGTGCAACGGGGTTTTGTTTTTGTGAAATCAAAAATCGGAAAGAAGTATCGATTTATTTTTTCATGCTAAATATCCTCAGTGAGATACAGGCAAAAGCCTAGTTTACTGGGGATACGACAAATGAAAGGCAACAAACCCAGATCCATTAAAATTGTATGTCCAAATCAAATTACCTGTTGTTTTTTCGCAAATTGTGTATATTTCTTGTCATGTTTAATAATAAATAAAATCCACTATCAAGGCTTTCTCATCGAGAAGAAGGGTATATGTAGACTCAGCAGAGACACATGACACGCATGGCAACTGATCAAATGTTCACCATCCCTAGAGTTAAAACATCTTTTGCCCAAAGGCAATATGCCTGTTTAGCTCCCATGACATACAGTGGGGTGCCGAATTCAATAAAGGCAAAGGGTGGAAAACAGTTTAGGCAATCGATCGGAGCGTGGTTGTTATTGCGACAGGAGTTTGTGTACTTAGGCTTGCAAGGGGAATGACTTGTGGAAAAGATTTGTGTGAGCTCTTGAGTGTGGTGTTTTTTTTTTGTTGTTTCGTATTTATATTTTTGTTTTTTTTTATTTTTATGATTATGTGTGGTACATTGTGGGGTAAATGTTTTTGTTCTGTCTGGAGTGATGAAGTGTGAGGAGTTTGATTTCGCGTCATGTATACATGTGTAATTGAGAATTACTGGTTGTCAGGTTGTTGTCTCAAATCCGTTGGCCGTCGGTCACCACGTGAAGGTATAAGAAGCATGGTGGAGTGGGAGAAGCTATGTCGCACGACATTATACATGTATACTAATAATTTATTTATGTACCCTACATTATATATTTACACACATTATATATGTACACTCATAATTTATATACGTACACTACATTATCATATATATGTAGACTAATAATTTAAATATATTCACTATATAATATATGTGCACTAATAATTTATATATGTACCCTACATTATACATTACACTAATAATTTATAAACTCGTATGTACCCTACATTATACATGTACACTAATAATTTATATATGTACACTGCATTATACATGCACACTAATAGTTTAATGTACAATACATTATATATGTACACTAATAATTTATATCTTTTGCCCAAAGGCAATATGCTTATTTGGCTCCCATTACATACAATGGCGTGCCGACTTCAATAAAGGTAAAGGTAAGAAAACCATTTAGACAATCGATCGGAGCATGGTTGTTATTGCGACAGGATTTTGAGTACTTGGGCTTTCAGGATGAATGACGAGGGAGAAAGATTTGTGTGAGCTCGTGAGTGTCGGTTTCTTCTTGTTGTTTTAATTTTGGTTGTTTTTGTATTTGTGTTTCTGTGTATTTTTTGTTTTAATTTTTATTATTATGATTGTGTGCGGTATATTGTGGGATGAATATTTTTGTTCTGTCTGGAGTGATGAAGTGTGAGGAGTTTGATTTCGCGTCATGTATACATGTGTAATTGAGAATTACTGGTTGTCAGGTTGATGATAATGTGCAACGGGGTTTTTTTTATATAATCGAAAATCGGAAAGAAGTATCGATTTATTTTTTATAAATAAATAAATACCTCCTCAGTTAGATACAGGCTAAATCCTAGTTTACTGGGGACACGACAAATGAAAGGCAACAAACCCAGATCCAGTAAAATTGTGTGTCCAAATTAAATTACCTGTTGTTTTTCACATATGATTTATATTTCTTGTCATGCCGTAAATTAATCCGTTCGCGACACTTGAGCCAGTGAAGGCTTTTTAGAAGTGGACTAATATGAAAATATTTATGACTACCATATATCAGCCTAGCAACTAATATGACAATATTTATGACTACCATATATCAGCCTAGCAACTAATATGACAATATTTATGACTACCATATATCAGCCTAGCAACTAATATGACAAAATTTATGACTACCATATATCAGCCTAGCAACTAATATGACAATATTTATGACTACCATATATCAACCTAGCAACTAATATGACAATATTTATGACTACCATATATCAACCTAGCAACTAATATGACAATATTTATGACTACCATATATCAGCCTAGCAACTAATATGACAATATTTATGACTACCATCTATCAGCCTAGCAACTAATATGACAATATTTATGACTTCCATATATCAGCCTAGCAACTAATATGACAATATTTATGACTACCATATATCAGCCTAGCAACTAATATGACAATATTTATGACTACCATATATCAGCCTAGCAACTAATATGACAATATTTATGACTACCATATATCAGCCTAGCAACTAATATGACAATATTTATGACTACCATATATCAGCCTAGCAACTAATATGACAATATTTATGACTACCATATATCAGCCTAGCAACTAATATTACAATATTTATGACTACCATATATCAGCCTAGCAACTACATTGAAAACAGACTTGAGTAGAAAGTTTTGAGACCATCTGAATCAATCTGCAGAGCACATTCTGTGGTACTGCGATGAAAATCGAGTCAGTAATTTCCGAAGGGAACTCCACTCAGCCTTACATCGGTTCATCTTATTGATTTTTATTGGTTTAACACTTTAATTGCAAATACAATCTGGCGGACTTATTGCCAGGTGGTATTTCTTCCAACCAACCAGATAAAAGTAAATGGAGCAAGTTACATGGTTGCATAAATCATACAAATGACTATCCATCCCCACGAAATCCATAAACACATACGTGAGCATATGCCCACGAACCCCACAAAGACGAACAATCACCCGAGCATTATTTTTCATATAAAGTGAGATATCATCAATCAAAAGGAAAGGAAGGGATGGTGGAGAGGAAAGGAAAAGAAAAATCGGGAACGAAATACGTTATTTTACTGACTAGAAATTAAGTTTTTTTCAGTCGCTTCTTAAAGCATGCCAAGAACGGGGCGAGTATTATATTGGTTTGTAACTGATTCCAGAGTCTCACTGCATTAACAGTAAAGGACGAAGTAAAAAAAAAAGAGGAGCAATGAACTCGAAAGACCAATAAACAATTTCTGTTTGAGCGTAGCGCTAATCTATGATTGGAAAGACGCTGAAATTTTTCAGCAAGATAAAAGACGGTGGCGGGACAGTTAAGGATATTGTACAATGTTGACAGTATGTGAATTTTGCGTCTATTTCTAACATTCAACCAGTTCAATGCCTTCTGGCATGGAGTTATATGATCGTACTTTCGTAGGTTGAAAATAAATCTTAGACAAACTGTTCACAATAAAACAGCTGTTCCTCTGTAACATTCAAATAACAGACGTCCGCATAGTCTAGAATCGGAAAGAGCAGATATTATACGAGTAAAATTTCTAATCTTCGAACCGATTAGCTACTCAAATCTGCTGACGTCAAAGGGTAGTTTTGATGGATTTGAAATTTTTAGTGAAAGTATTGACATCTTGCTGGGCTGTTTGAAATCTAGCCCTTAAGCCACTTTATAAGGAAGAAAAAATCTGCAATGTGAGTCATTTTCCTTTTCCCGTGATGTCGGATCATAATTCCGTCGTCACCACTATTCTTTTTACACTTCGGTGTGTCACCACCGGAGAATGAGTCCCTTCGAGCAGTTCATTTTTCGTCACTATGTGACGTCTCGTTCATAAAAAAAAAAAGAAAGAAGATTTCGATCTTCTAAAGTAGATCGCGCTGGATGGGGAGTTATTTTATCCCCCATAACAGCGTGGGTGGAAGGGATCGAACTGAAACTGTAGTCTAGAAATTTGTAAGGAAAAGAATGAAATATGACAAATGCTTTCGTATATATAATATTTCATATGTCGACATATTGCACCCATTAACGAAAAAGTGTTTTAGGGGGTTGATATTCTCGTTTCTTTTTATTTAACTTTGTCACTTTTGTCATTAGAGGAAACACCGGAAGCAACCCCCTAGTAAATGGATAATGTTCCACAAACCTATTTCTCTTTCTCCCTTGGCACAGGTACCTGAATTATTCATCCTGGAAGGAGATAAACCTCATAACCTGGGGCTGGAGATCATCCTAATTGCTTAACAACTGAAAACAAACAGATTTTTTAAGAAGTTATGAATATATACTATACAGTGGGAACCGGAATTTGGTTTTAACCTTATTATTAATTCTTATTGTCCATTATCCATCTCTAATTTATAGATTCGATTTATCTCTAATATATCCATCTCTAATTTATAGATGCGAATAATCTCTAATATATAGGGGTGCATGGCCGCGCGGTAACGCATTGGACTTCCGTGTGCAAAGTTGCCAGTTCGAACCCTGGGCTCTGCTACTCTCCTCGAATGATACAGCCATTTTTTTCCGACTATTATTCGGGAATGTAAGGATACCTATGACTTCAGCCATATCTATTATTTAAAAAAAAGAGAAAAAACATGCCGGTGTACTCCAATCGTCTTACTTCGGTGTGTCATCTGATCCAGTACAGCGGTGTGGCTGGTGAGTTTGCTGGTGTGTAGCGGCTCACTCACTTAGACAAAAATATTATCTATTTATTTCATAACTTCTCATAAATTTATTTAATCAAATACTGTTTATTCCACTTTATTTAACGGTATAATCCTACCGGATTCAAAGTTTTCCCCTCATCATCAGGGGACCACAAACAAGACTGACTTTTGTTCGAACTGGTACCGATAAACACGCTTCTAACGGTAAAAATTCGGGTTGGATATTGTGAGTGGAGGGAGGCAAGAAAAAACTTAAGCAATTATCGCTGCTTGCTGAATTGATGCTGAAGTTGCCCCCTCCGCCCACAATCTCCAACCCGAATGTTTACCATTATGCTGGAACCAGTTTGAGCATAGTTCAGTCTTGTTTGTGCTCTCCTGATGATGAGATGAAACCCTTGAGTAAATAATGTTTGACTTAATAAATTACACTGTCTTTAAAACTCCACATTGACTATACATACTTTAATTCTAATTATCTTGATAAGTTATGAGATCTGATTACTAACAAGTTGTACTGAGTCAACCCTTTCTTCATCATTTTTAAGAAAGCAATACAGGCGGCCCTCAACTTTCGCACATTCCACTTTCGCACAATTCGCTATTACGCACATTTTTTAAAATTCATTTTTTTTTAAGATTTTTGTCCATAATGCAAAAATTATTCGCTTCCATGCAGTCGCTCCCACTTTTTTGGAAGAACTATAGTATATGGAACGCAATCAACAATATTGGAGACTCGTGGGCTGAAATAAAAGAGTCAACAATGAAAGGTTCTTGGACAAACAATTATGCCCACAAATGACGAGTGATTTTATAAATTCTGAAAAAAACTCCGGAAACTATCACAGATGAAACAGTTAGCCTAATGAATGAACTAAACTTGGACGTCAACAACGAAGATGTTAATGAGTTGATTGAATCTCACTCAGTGCATCTGTCAAATGAATACTTAATTGAGCAACAAGAGTTAAATGAAATACACAATGAAAGTGAGGAAGAAGAAGCTGATAAAATCGTCAAGGCTTTGACAATCAAAAATATGAATGAAGCCTTCATGCATCTTGACAAATTTGTGACTATCATGGAAGAATGTGATCCCAATGGAGAACGTATATCTCAAGTACGTAGAGCGATTGAGAAAGACACAGCATGTTATAGAACTATTTATCAAGAAAAGTAAAAAAAGGGTGGTATTCAACTAACTATTGACAAGTTTATAAAGAAAACACCTGAAAGCACTTAAACATGCCTCGTTAACTTAATTATGTATATTGATAAATAAATATTTAAAAATAGAACTTTTGATGTTTTTTTTTACATCCCTCTACTTTCGGACATTCAATATTCGCACACATTTTCAGGAACCAATTATGTGCGAAAGTCAAGGGGCGCCTGTACTCCATCCTCCAATATCCTCCATGCTCTTATTAAAAACAAATTATATTTAAGAATTTACATGAATATTCAGCACAATTCACTTGTCCTGCAAGCTCAAGTACTTAAGTTCTCGTCGTGACAACAACCCTATAAATTTGAATACGATGCAAACGTTTTGGACCCTCTCCAACTTATCCAACACCTTGTTCCCTGTCGCTACCCTTCTTTCAATGTCGGTATCGTTATACAACCAACTAAATTTTACATAAAATCACCAGCAGTTTGTGTTGAAAAGTGACTACATCCATATATAAGTATTTATTTGAAATGTTGTACTGCGCCGCGGACGGGTGTAATGTATTTGATATGCCGGAGGCACGATGCGAAATGAAATATTTATTCCAAGCCGAAAGCCTCCCATAAAGCAGAACATTTGGCGCTGCCCGTTTATGTATTTATTCTCTATGTCACCAAAAAGAGCGGGAACCATAGATTTTGGCGCCTGTTTTTCGTGAATGTTTTTTCTCGCCGCTATTGGTAGTATTGACATAATTTTACATATCTTATATTGTACTACACTTTTGTTGTACGAGTATATAGTACAACCTGGTGTGCTTATTGCAATGTGGCAATATCTTCCAACTGGTTCTGGTTGGCTGGAAGATATTGTCACATGGCAATAAGCTCACCAAATTGTACTGTATACAACGAAAGTATAGTACAATACAATAAAAAGAGATTTACGCATACATTTATGCATATACAATAAGGTAACGGAAAAAACATATTCTTTGTTGACTCGTGGACTTTTATTTTCCCCATCGTGAATTAAGATTGTTTTCGGTTCCCTATTAACGAACTGAGCTATTAATAGCATCACCACTCGCACGTGGAATGACCTTATTGAATGAATTTTCATAAATCGATATCTGCCACAACTCGGTGGATAAATTGAGGATTAAACTCATTAATAAACTTTGTATGTATAACTTAATCACTCCACAGTTATGAGTAACTTTCATCCTGTTGTCATTATGTTATATTTAGACTTATATGTTTTTTTTGTTATTTGATGTGATTGGGTTGTCTTGTGGTTTTTATTATCATTACCTGTATCAAATGTAAGATAAAATATATGGAAAAAACTTGAAAAAGTTTAGTGGCGATGAGCAACAGAATTTTCTCGCCTCACGAGATGAGTTGGCACATTTCCCTCGCGTCCGCGCGTCGTGCTGGCCCAGGGTTCGTGATGGACGAAACATTTGATTTTTTATGATGCACAACGATGGTAGCAATGGCGGCGTCGACGCAACATTACTTTGCTTCACACATCACATTTGGGGAATGGACGAAATATTACGGAATTAACAAGGTTGTCGAATATCGCAATTTAACGAGGATAAACGCTAGATTCTTGAAATGTATCGTATGAGATCGAAAAGAACACGATGTTTTAAGAGGGTTTTCTCATTTCATGGGCCGAAAAATCGTCGATTTTTAAGATTATTTTTTTCAGTGAACGAATTATTTTTTCAAACTGTTGTTTTTTTAGATATATTTATTTATCTTTTAAGAACGTTTTTGTTAAATAACATAATAAAAAATATATACATTTTTGTTGTTATTAAGTCAGAAGTAAGGCCACCCGTACATGGAGGGGGTTCATTATGCACGTAATTGTGGCTGTTGTACTCGTCTGAAAATTAAAAAATTATGTTTTACTCAGAAAGCATGTGGCTATAGCCGGTACTAGAATAATTAAAAAATAATAATTAGAAAAAAAATGGCGGCTTGTTGAAATTAAAAGTCAATTTTTTTTGTCTTTAGAGGAAGGAAAAAAATCGAAAAAGTGAATCGATTGAAATTATTCTAGTACCGACTAAAGAAAGAGGTATAATTAAAAGAATAAGTACTTATTCATTCAAATCGGTTAATTAGTTTTGGAGTTATTACGGAGAATAGTTTAAAAAAATGATTTTTCAGGAAACGCGTATACAATTTCAAGTGCAATTTTTACACGAATTAAAATAAATATTTTCAACTTACTGTTAATCAGCAATTCCAGGGCCATATAAACTTGTTTAAAATATCCCCTTTTTTACACGACAAACTAAATATCAATTCATCATTCCAAGAAATCATATTAGACGAGAATTCTTGGAAAATAAGGTTACTACCATAATAATAGACGACCCGACAGCTGCGAAGCTCAGGTAATTTTTCGACCGGCGCGCGCTCGACTATAAACCCTCATAACTTTTCGAATTTTCAAGATTTTATAACATTTCTTACTGGAAATTATTCAAAAAAGATTACAAAAAAATAAAATGAAAATTGATTTTTTGAAAATTCCAAATGACAATACCCCCCCTTAAGACCATTTTGAACTTATTTTACAAGCGCTTAATTAAAATATTTTGATGCCAACTTTGATTGAATCGAATGACTACGTAATGAAGTAATTAAGGATGAATGTGAACTTAATGTGTTTGAGTAAGATGAAAAGCACACTGAAATGGTTCGGACATGTGGAACGAATGAAAGAAGAAAAACTAACAAAACAAATATATAGTCCAAATATAAGTGGAAAGCGTGTGAGAGGAAGTATGGTTGGATCACAAAGGGGCATTTTGAAATGAGAAAACGTAGAAAGTTGGAGAAATCATAGAAGGAGATAAGAAAATCTGGTGCTTCTTTGACAACCCTCGAAAAATGTAACACTTGAACCTTTTTGTCAGTTATCGGAGTATACGGAAGATTGTATGAATAAAATGTTCAACCTACAAGTCATCTGTTTTCAGTTTAATAAATTCAAGAAGTGTCGACCCTCGGTAAATATAACACTGGGAACTTTTTGTCAGTTCTCGGAATAGACAGTTTGTATGAATAAAATGTTCAACCTACAAGTCATATGTTTTCACTTCAATAAATTCAATATGTGTCAACCCTCGGTAACTGTAACACTTGGAACTTTTTGTCAGTTTTCAGAGTAGACAGAAGTTTGTATAAAAAAAATGTTCAGCCTACAACTCATATATTTTCAGTTCTAACACATAAATTCAAGTAGTGTTAATCTTCTGGGCAGTGTAACACTTGAACCTTTTTTCAGTTCTCGGAATATACGGAAGTTTGTGTGAATAAAATGTCCAACCTACAACACATACATTTTCAGTTCTATAAATTCAAGTAGTGTTAACCTTCAAGGCAGTCTAACACTTGAACCATTTTTTTAGTTCTCGGAATATATTTATTTAACACTTTTATTGCAATACAATCTGGCGGATTTATTGCATGGTGGCAATCTCTTCCAACCAACCAGACAAAAGTAAATGAAGCAAGTTACGTGGTCGCATAAATCATTCAAATGACTATCCATCCCCACGAAATCCATAAACATATACGCGAGAACATGCTCACGAACCCCACAAAGACGGACAATCACCCGAACATTATTTTTCATATAAAGTGAGATATCATCAATCAAAAGGAAAG
The DNA here is from genome assembly GCA_949825065.1 of Odontocerum albicorne. Classification (NCBI taxonomy): domain Eukaryota; kingdom Metazoa; phylum Arthropoda; class Insecta; order Trichoptera; family Odontoceridae; genus Odontocerum; species Odontocerum albicorne. Next base: position 5,994,862 of record OX463862.1, read on the forward strand.
GAAAGGATGGTGGAACGGAAAGGAAAGGAAAAGAAAAATCAGAAATGAAACTCGTTATTTTACTGACTAGAAATTAAGAGTTTTTTCAGTCGCTTCTTAAAGCATGCCAAGGACGGAGCGAGTCTTATATTGGTTTGTAACTGATTCCAGAGTCTCACTGCATGGACAGTAAAGGACGACGTAAAGAAAGAGGAGCGGTGAACTGGAAAGGCCAATAAACAATCTTTGTTTGAGCGTAGCGCTAATCCATGATTGGAAAGACGCTGAAAATTATCGGCGAGATAAGAGGGTGTGGCGGGACAGTTAAGGATATTATACAATAGAGACAGTATGTGAATTTGGCGTCTATTTCTAACATTCAACCAGTTCAATGCCTTCTGGTATGAAGTTATATGATCGTACTTTCGTAGGTTGAAAATGAATCTTAGACACACATTTTGAAGACGCTGTAATTTGTCCAGCTGTTCTTCTGTAACATCCAAGTAACATACGTCCGCATAGACCAAAATCGGAAAGAACAGAGATTGTACGAGTAAAATTTTGGTTTTAGTTGGTAGGAATCTTTGCAACACTTCAAGGCAATGAAGGCTGAAGAAGATCCTTTGGCTTACCTCATTTATTTGATCTCGCCATGAGAGTGTGTTATCTATTAGCACTCCTAGGTTTTTAACAGAATACACGGAAGTTTGTATGAATGAAATGTCCAGCCTACAACTCATATATGTTCAGTTTAATAAACCGTATAGTTTAAAATAATTCAAAATGTTTTATTTATAGCTAACACCATGGAGGTTTAAAGACATTAAAGTTTGTTTAGTTCAACACTGTTTATTCCACTTTATATAATGGTATAACCCTACGGTTTCAAGGTTTTCACCTCATCATCAGGGGAGTACAAATAAGCTTTGTTTGTTTTTCCCTGATGATGAGGGGAAACCTTGAAACCGGTAGAGTTATACCTTATTTAATGTGGGATAAACAGTATTGAACTAAATGTAAAAATAACTTTTACTATCCTATCTTTAAAAAATGCCAATGAACCGCAGAAACAATTGGGGTCAACAATGGCAAGAAATGCGCTAAATGATTACCTTTCATATTAATATACATTCAGTACGTTTGTGATGATTAGCAACGATTTTTGTTATGACGGCATCTATCCGAGAAATTTTAAACCATAATACTTGTTTAACAATATATTATTACTGTCAGAAAATCGTAAAAAACTATATTCTGTAGTTCATTTAACTGACAGAATTATTTAAGAAATCAATGTGATAAATTCTATATATTGTAGTTAACTTCAATTGAAGAGACAAGTCTGTTTCGCTCTGCAAAAGCATTGTCAATCTGTCAATCTACTTCTTCTTCCTGGCACTGTCCCAACTCATTGCCTAGGTAGGCTGTTGGGGTCGGCTCTTCTCGTTCTCAGGCTGTATATTCTTAGGTTCTGGGTGTCGCTTTCATCTAGGCCGTTTCTCTGCAGGATTTTGCAGCATTAAATCATCCAGGAGTTCTTTGGTCTTCCTCTGGACGGCTGTCGAGGAAGATCCACAGGCATTGCCTGATTTACAGTATGGTCTGGTGGTCTCCGTCTTATGTGTCCGTGCCATCTCAGCTGTCGCTCTTCCCGCTTACTATTTATGTCAGTGACCCCCAGACTACCACGAATGCGTGAGTGAATTGTCAATATGTCTTTGTTTTTTGTAAAGCTAAACAGGCCTGATCTACAACATAAATCTCAAATCAATTTATGATGACTTGATATAGTTTGCGCTTAGCACGAGAGGTTTTCATAGTGTAATAAAAAAACGGTTAAAAATTAAAGTTATTTTACCGGAAACGTTAGTTTTTTTTTTGTTTAACGAAAGTATCAAAAGAGAAGTAATAAATCTTTTTACCCTTTTGTTTTAATAACTTTAACTTTTCGTTGTTGTTACTTAACCCGAATCCGGATTCAAGTTTATAATTCTTTGTCATTTAGCAATTGTATCGTGAACGGGATACCCACCATCCCCCACGCCCATTATGCTAATGCTTGAAGGTCAACGTTCTAGGAGGGGGCAGGGGATGAAGATATCACAGTCAAACAAGGGATGATTCCATTAAGAGAATTCATGTCATATAAAATAGTTGCAGAAAAAAATGAGTTTTTATACAAAAATTAATATTTCCATGTCGATGTAGGCAGAAAGGACAGGGCGCATGACTTTCCAATCTTGACACACATCCTTAGCCTCCGACACATTCATACAATTTCTACGATTTATATGACTTTCTACGTTTCCTTGTTTCAAAACATTATTTACTTGATCCAACAATACTTTCATTGGCCTTTCTCTCACACGCCGTCCATTCACATTTGCACTATATGTATATCTGTTTTGTTAGTCTTTCTTCGTTCCACATTCCCAAACCACCTCAACGTGCTCTTCTTTAAATTCCTCAACACGTCAGTCTTAAATTCACATTCATTCCTAATTACTTTATTTCCTATTCTGTCATACATTGTCACTTCGTGTATTCGTCTTAAAATGCGCATTTCTACAGCGTTTATTCGGCGTCTATCAGTCATTTTACACATCCACGTTTCACTTTTATGTATCAAAATTGGCACCAAAATACTATTATCCATATTCACATCCATACAACTTCTCATACACATTCTACGATTTCTCTTACTTTCTAAGTTTCATTTTTTTTTTCAAAATATTATTCACTTGATCTAACAATACTTTCCTTGGCCTTTCTCTCACACGCATTTCACTCATATTTGCACGGTAAATTTATTTTTTTAGACATTCTTATTTCAATCTATCAACATGCCCAGACCGTCTTAGCATTCTCTTTTTGAACACAGCCTTAAGTTCAAATTCGTCTCCAGTCACTTAATTCCGTATTCTTCTTAATGCACGTATTTTACAGCATCCTTTTAGTACGTTTCTACGTCCATGCTTAAATACCATACATCAAAGTTGGCACGAAAATACTATTGTGGACTATCATCTTAGCAGATTTTGATATATCTGGATCGATAACGATAGCTTATTGGTGTTAAAAATGACATTTGGTGCAATGGCAATGAGTCTTGTGCAGCGGTGGCCGGTGTCTAGAGGTGCGTTGGTGCGCTAAACCGGAGAAATAATTCGCAATAATTAAATTATATATTCGCAAACATGACTTCCAAAAATGTTCAATATTTGTATAAATTAAATATTTATACGAATACTGACAAATACTACGAGTATTTTTATTTAAGGGAAAATTTTAAAAAATATATTTAAATTTTTCAAATTGACTGGCCAAGTTTGCCAATACTACCGGAGCGATCTCCAATACGCGCCGGACTGAAACGCTAATTCATATATAATAGGGCAGACAGAGATGTACAGTAAACCGTGAGATAGCGATATTTCATATTCGCTCAGCGTCTCGAGGTGTGTTGGTGCTCAGCGCACCAGCGCACCTCGAGACCGGCCGTCGCTGGTCTTGTGTGCTAAACCAGAACGAGATATTTTGAAGGCCTTGGGCACCCATATTTAACTCACCCCTGAAATAATATGTCAATTTTATTTTCAATACTTTCAGGAACGAGTATAATTACTGTAATATTTTCGCATTAAGGTTTTTTCTATTTAAAAAAATCATCCCTTCATGTCTTGAAAAAGTGAAAAATGGAGACTTTCGAAAGCCCACAATATAAATCAATGTGTTGTTTATAGTTAAAGCATTAACGTTGTGTAGGTTTAAAGACATTATAATTAATTTTTATCAAACATTGTTCATTCCACTTTTTTGTAACGGTATAACCCTACCGGTTTCAAGGCTTTCATCTCGTCTTCAGGGGGGCACAAACAATACTAAATTCCGTTCGAACTGGTACCGATCTGATCTGAACATCTGGTCAACAGTTATATCCCAAAAATCTCTCCGCTCTTGGCCGAAATCGTCCCATGCCTCCCTTACCCCTCAGTGCCCAACCGCTGAAGCTTGTATATCGGTATTAGTTCGAACAGAATTTAGTTCGAACAGAATCTAGTCAGTAAAATAACGTGTTTCATTCCCGATTTTTCTTTTCCTTTCCTCTGCACCATCCCTTCCTTTCCTTTTGATTGATGATATCTCACTTTATATGAAAAAGAATGTTCGGGTGATTGTCCGTCTTTGTGGGGTTCGTGAGCATGTGCTCACGTATATGTTTATGGATTTCGTGGGGGTGGATAGTCATTTGAATTATTTGTGTGACCATGTAACTTGCTTCATTTACTTTTGTCTGGTTGGTTGGAAGAGATTGCCGCCTGGCAATAAGCCCGCCAGATTGTATTTGCAATAAAAGTGTTAAATAAATAAACATACACATGCGTCTAATAGTAAAAATTTGGGTTGGGGGTTGTGGATGAAAAGGGGCAAAAGACGACTTCAGCAAAATCACCGTTGCTTGTTGAAGTTGTCTCCTGCCTTCCTCCACCCATAATTCCCAACCCATTTATTTTTAATTAGACGCGTGTGTACAGTACCCGGCGGTAAGTAATACACATCGAGTTTAAGAAAGTGACTGTCGACCATAATCTGCTCACTTCGGCTTTGTAAAGCGTCGTCTCTGTCATTCATACACGTGTTCCGTCGCGATTCATCAGTCATTGTCAAACTTAAGCGTAGCGCATCGTGCGACAGAGACGACGCTCTACAAAGCCGAAGTTAGCCGATTATGGCGGACAGTCTCTTTCTTAAGCCCGATGTGTATTACTCACCGCCGCGTACTGTATGTTGGTACCAGTTCAAACATAATTCAGTCTTGTTTGTGCTCTTCTGATGATGAGGTGCAAATCTGGAAACCGATAGGATTATACCGTTATATAAAGTAGAATTAACAGTTTTATTAAACAAATCACAATGTCTCAACATTCACAGTGTTAATGCCTTTACTGTAAAAAAAGACATTTTGAATGCTGTTCGAACAAGTTTTTTTAGTTATTATTGCGATTTTCCTTTTGTCCCGGTTGATTATGGCACCCTTGGATATCGCACCTGAGGCCAGTTGCCCAGTTGTCCCACCCTATTCCCGGCTCTGCTTGTGCGAAAGACCTTTCTTTATTACCACACATTAAGCTATAAATATTGTTCAATCGGTCATAAAACATCGTTATCTAATTTGAAAAGTAATTTGTAATGACACCCCCTTACAATCTTTTGCCCATTCAAAATCGACTGATATTGCAAAAACATTAAACACGTTTCCAGCGCTAGTGTCCCTCGTTTTGTTTTGTCCATTGTCCTGATTGGCCGAATCATCAATCAGGAAGAATAATGGCGGGAGAGCTGTTTCCAACCCAGTGGTGCCACGTGGTAAAACAGAAATAGAGCGAAATGACCTTCACAATATGGGGCATACACATGTACGAGTATATCTTCTTTCATATATGTACATGAAAAAAGTTCCAACGTTTTTCGAAATATGGGACATACACATATATGTCCTCTTTCATAGACAATATATCCTTTTTCATATATAGGATGTCCCAATAAGAGTGCCGGATTTAAATTACTGGTTTAAGTTTTTAGGGACTTGTATTTCGCATAGAAGGATGAGGTTGTTTGAATAAAAGTCGTCGAGATCGAGATAAGCAAACAGAGAAAGTTTATTGAAAGCGTCTGTATTTATAATGTATAGAACGGCGCAGAACATGTCGCTGTCTCGCTTCGCTGGACACATGGTTATTGTTGCGCGTTCTATATACATTTCATACTACGGTATGTAGGAGAGACAAGAGATATGTCGGTGTCTCGCTCTCGCTGTTCGCCCAGTGCTGTCTCGCATTCCTTACAGTGCGAGTTCAATGAGCGAGCGGCCAAAGATCGCCTCAGTGGGGTCAGTGACCAGACGCACGGTCGCTACACGTTCTTGGATTAATTGGATCTTGTAGGCATGCAGATCCAGATCTTTTACGAGAATGCTCTTTAAGGTGCTTCTTGAAACGTCTTATTCGTGTGAACGGTGACGAATTGATGTCCTTGGGGTTTCAGTAACACTTTCTCTCACTGCGGCTATGGTTTCGAGTAAACGGCCGCTACGAGAACACATGGTGTGGTGACTTATTGTCCAGAATTTAACCAGTTTCCTAATTTTTTTTAATTACTCTTCGAATTGAGTACTCACTTGGACCATTATTTCAACCGAAAATTCCTCGAAATTTACGAACTATAATATTTCAGCAAAATTTTCCCTATTTTAATAATGAGCTTTAACAATAATAACGCGTTGTTCTTTCATGTAGCGTTCCATATTTACTAATCGCAAGATTGACAAATGGCACATATGATTTTATAAGAGCTGCCAATCTTATAAATAAATGGCGTGAAATTGAAATACGGCGTTTTTATTGGGGCACTCTATATATATGAAAAAAGTTTCAACGTTTTTCACAACATGGGGTTTACACATACGTAACATATATATCATATATCCTATTTCATATACGACAAATCTTTTTTCATAAACATATGAAAAAAGTTCCAACGTTTATTCAAATTATCTAAAAATAATTTGTGTATAAAGTGTGTCTCAATAGTTACAGGAAAAGTAATTATATGAATAATAAAAATATTTTTTAATAAAAAACATTATGTATTGGGTGTTAACATAAGTTGTGTCCGTTTTTTTTTCAATTTAAAAATGAGCACCAAAAGTAAAACAAAATGGTAAATGTTATACGTCATTCGAAAGAAAATGTTCTGCTCTACTAGATATTGTGTTTGCTTTTACGTTACATATATTATTTTATTTAATTACAAGCCTTCAAAATGGAATGTCGAGTAGACGAAAGTGAACATTTTCGACACCTCCTTCTGTTCGCGTTCAATCGAGGGAATAAAGCTGCCAAAGCTGCTCGCGATATTTGCGAAGTGTACGGTGAAGATGTTTTGAATGAAAGGATAGCTCGTCGATGGTTTTTGCGTCTCAAAGACGGATATAGAGCAGAACATTTTCTTTCGAATGACGTATAACCTTTACCATTTTGTTTTACTTTTTGGTGCTCATGTTTTAATTTGGAAAAAAACGGACACAACTTATGTTTACACCTAATATACGAGTATATATATATATATATATATATATATATATATATATATATATATATATATATATATATATATATATATATATATATATATATATATATATATATATATATATATATATATATATATATATATATATATATATATATATATATATATATATATATATATATATATATATATATATATCGATTTTAACATAAAGTAAACACTTTTATTAAACAATTACGTATGGAATTATGTCTTGTACGGGGAAGTGGTGGGCAAGCGAAGAGTTGGTGGGCAGAGGAAGCGCTATAAGGACAGTCGGCGAGAGTCGCTTACTTTGTGCGGGGCGCTTGAGAACTGGGAGCAGGTGGCTCGGGACCGTGAGGGTGGAGAGCCGTATGCTCTCGGGCTGATGTCATCTCAGCGGCTAGACGTGTGAGAAGCAGTCTGCGCGCTGCGAGCATACGTCAACATGGCCAGACGGCTCAGCAGGGTCCATATGTTTGTGGCATTTGCGGGAGGGATTGCACATCCAGGATCGGGCTGTTCTCTCACAAAAGATCACACGATCGACGTGGGAGAACGGTTCAAGACTGACGTTGGAGGGGCGAGGGGATCCTCGACTGCGAGGCCCGGCAATGACGATGACGTATGGAATACGAAATCAGCCAAAATACCTCCTTTAGTCCCCTGACGGACATCGATTCTTTTAGCGAAATTTTCGATGACATGTTCACGTAATTGTGGTTCATTTTCAATAATAACTTCACGAATGTTTTCTTTAAACTCTTGAATAGTTTGTGGATAGTTGACATAGACTTTTAATTTAAGAAATCCCTAAACATGAAGGTCCAATGGTGTTAAATCAAACGATTTAGGTGGTCAATTGGCGTTTCTTCTTCTCGAAATATATATTTAAGAGAAGTTTAAAATTTCTATTTAAGAGAACTTTTAAAGACCGCCACTAAATATGTCCGAGATTACAGCATAGTCATTACTCAATCGATGCAATCTTAGTACGGGAGTATTCGATTAATAGTTAGTTCTACAACTCTCGCACTGGAATATATCCTGCAGTCTTGTATTTCTCGAAGGAATTCGGAAGTCAATCAATTCCAGTCACTTCGGACAGCCAATTATTATATTCATTATTTTGAAAAGCAGGATCTGTTAGTTTCATCAAGTTCAGACGCGACAATAGCATATTATAGTTTACATGATCATTTTTAAGGTCGAGCCTAAACCTGGTGTGACGTAAAAATCTGTACTGCACCCTCTCCAGGGCATTCGAGTGAACTGCTCAATAAGGAGTCCAGAGACTGGAGTTGTATTCCAGTTTAGTCCTAACCAGAGTCTCTCTCTCTCTGGCTCCATCCCAACTCATTGTCTGCGAAGACTGTTGGGGTCAGCTCTCCTCGTTCTCAGGTTGTATGCTCTTCTGTCCCGGACTACGTCCCCCAGGCCGTGCCTCTGCATCAGGTTATCTTTTTGCACTACCCATGAATTCCTTGGTCTTCCTCTGGTTGTTATTCGAGGAAGATCCATGGAGATTGCCTGGTTCACAATGTGATCGGGTGCTCTGCGTCCAACGTGGCCATACCATCTCAATCGCCACTCCTCCATCTTGCTGTTGATGTCTGTAACACCCAGGCTTCCACGAATGCGTGAGCTTCTTATTTTGTCTCTTAGGGACAAAATAAGAAGCTCACGCATTCGTGGAAGTCGTTTAGTCCTAACCAGAGTGCGAAAGAGAATCCTGGAGAACACTTGAAGAAATTTTTATTGAGCAAATGGAGAAACTTTAGATAATGAAAGTTGCATAATATAAGTCAGAAATGAATAGGAGAGTTTACTGGTGTGCAACGGATCATTCACTTCAAGAAGAGAAAAAAGGAGAAAAAGACGAAAGCTCCACGACACAGCATCGCTTTCCAACATTTACGTTGGAATGGCGAGGGGATCCTTGACGGCGAAACCCAGCAACAACGACGCAGCTTAGATATTAAAAAAACAGGCTGTCCCAAAAAATGTGTACTTAGTTTAAGTTATTAAGAATTCAGTATTCATTAAGGTTTATTAAAGATTAAAGCTCCAAATTAAAATTATGAGACGCTGTTTTTTTCACTTATCGCAAATTCTCAAATAATAGACACTGGTACTCGTACATGCCCTGGTAATAACGAGAAATCATAAACATCACGAATTTTCATATTGTCTTACAATCATCAGCTCCTGAATGCTATCGTTAGACTAACTTCCTTTATACTCTCTCTCCTCTCCAACTTCCACACACAACTTACAGTAAGATACAGGCAACCCCTAGTTTGGGTGTCCACTGGTTTTTATAATAGGCAATTCACCTAAACTAGGATGATCTGTGCCACCAAATTAAAGTCAGTATGCAATTATATAAGTATTAATTAGTATATCTCTCTATATGGTATATCACAATATTAAGTATTTTTAATTAGTATTGTATGTTAATTGTTTTAATATGTCCCTTGAGGAAACAGCCTCTCTATACATCACAACCTTAAGATATTTTTAGCTAGTATTGTAGCTTCTTCAATATGTCCGTTGAGGAAACAGTCTCTCTATACATCACAACCTTAAGATATTTTTTGCTAGTATTGTAGCTTCTTCAATATGTCCGTTGAGGAAACAGCCTCTCTATACATCACAACCTGATGCAATGCGGAAACCTGATGCACAAGCAATGCGGAAATGTAAAATATGTACCCACATACCTTTATATTTCATGATCCAGAAATTCCCGCTGAGAGCCCCCGGGATAACCCTCAGTGATGCAAATCTCGACCGCGAATTAGTGCGGAAATACTGACACGAGGTGAACTTCGATTGATTATTAAGCTTCTAAGACACGATCTCGAAAAATTATACGAAATATTACGATTTGCTAAAATTGTCATATTTCTCGATCACACCCTTATTTATTACTATATTAGTATACCATACAACCAACATGGCTTATTTGGTTGGACGCTGATCTTCCAACCGGTAGTTTCGAGTTCGATTTGCAATACATACATATCATCACGCCGTTTCCCAGCTCGAGTAAGCAGAGAAAACAGAGCGCCAGACTTTCCTATCTCGTCACAAATATTTCGCCTCTTCCATATTCATACACCTTCTCATACAGCTCCAACGAATTCTTTTACTACTTTAATGTTTTAAAGTGCTACATTTTTTTTACATTTACATTACTCCAGTATATATTCGGCTCCTTTCAGTATTTTTCCAAGTCAACGTTTTTATCCCATTCGGAAAAAAGGACGACCTCCGTAGCCTGGTGGTAAGGCACTTGTCTGCCGATCCGGAGGTTGCGGGTTCGATCCCCGCTGGAACCCAGTTTTTTTTAAATAGGATTACAGTCTGGTTAACACTTAGGGCCTATAAAAACATATTTCTGGTTGGTTGGAAGAGATTGACACATGGCAATAAACTCGCCAGGTTAAAAAAAAAAAAAAAAAATCTTAAATGTGATACAAAATTGATTCGTGTCTTAGGGCCTTCAATTTACGTTACGGATTGCTCATTGAAGTTATATGGATTGAAATGGCCAAATTCTGAGAAAATGTCAAGCCTAGAACATTAATTATTATAGGGTAGTTTCTAAAGTTTTCACGGAACCTTTTTTAAGTAGAAGCTATGATATCGCAGTTCTACCAAATAAACATAATTTTCAGCATTCGGCGCACCGTTTTTCGAATACTGAATCCAGTGAAAAATTCACGTTTTTTGCAATATCACATTTTTTAAATAGGCAATCCACCCAAACTAGGATGATTTATGCCACCAACTCAAAGTAATTATACAATTATATGAATCAATATAGTAAAATTAATTTTAAAAAGTGACAAATCTAGATCATTTGAAGTCTCAACGGAATAAGCTTAAAAATGTAACAATCGATCTATAATAGGTCAGTCAAAAAGTTTCGAAAGTGACATCTATGGAGCAGTAGAAAAACCAAAATTTCTACGCCATTTTAATATTTCATCTTTCATAAGAACGTACTCAAAATTTCATTTTGATCTGTCAATTCATTCTTTGTTTACAAGCCATTTGAAGTTGACGTGTCAGTGTATTTTTTAACAATGGAAAAATCCGAATATCGTGCAGTGATTAAATTCTTTGTTTTGGAAGGTTTATCGGCTACTGAGATCCATGCAAAGATGGTGAAAGTATTAAAGGAGTCCTCTCCTTCATTTCCAACCGTTCACCGATGGGTTTTGGAGTTTAAGCGTGACCGTACAAGCGTTGAAGACGATCCACGCTCAGGACGTCCAAAAAGTGCATCAACACCAGAAATCATAGCGAAAATACAGGATATGGTTTTGGAAGATCATCGATCGACTGTGGATGTGATAGCTGACACCATAGGCATCTCACATGGAACAACATGGCATATTTTGGCTGAAGTTTTGGGTATCAAAAAACTGTGTGCACAATGGGTGCGAAAAGTTCGACGAAGAAAGAAGAAACGCAACATTCATTGGACGCGGTAAAGATATGGCTTTTAGTAGATCAAATATGTCTCGAAAAGGGCAATCGAAAAATACACGGTCTATAGTTCCATCATCCAGACGACACTCGCAGCCGGCATTCTCCACAATATCCATTCTGTAAAGGTGACTGGCCTTGTAAGTTCCAATGCTCTTCCATCACGCAGTGGCCCGTCCGCAAACGACACATGGCAGACACTTCCATCTTGTTCGTGCTTATAATATAAAACCATGGTTTCAAAGGGATAGATTGTTGGATTGATTTATATCTAGAACCCTCATTTATACCAGTTATATCCCAATACAACGCCCATCGGCATCAAGTATCATGTTTGCTTTTATTTTCTCTCTTTTCGCTGGTGGTGAATCGAGGATTGTGCATACGTGTTTGTGCGTTATCTCCTCATTCATTCTTTTAAAACTGCTTAACTATTTCAATGTTTTACTGCCTATTTCAATGTTGTCTCAACTATCTTACTTCCCATTTGTCATTTAGTAAAATTTGGACTCCTTTCAGGCTTTTCTTTTTTTTCTCGTTCTTGCTGACAGTTAACCTGAGGTGGTATATGTGGGTTTACTTTTTTTGTTTTCTGCCATACGTTTTTGTTTTTTTTTTATTTATTCTTTAATCTAGATATGCGGGGGTGTGGGATGAAAGCCCCCTGATGCCCTTGCGGTCGGGCTCGCCCTACATTGGTGGGGTGTATCTCGGCCGGGGGAATGTTTGTAGGATGAGCCCGGACCTTTTAATGTCTTCTTTTTTTAATGTTTTTCTTTTGTCATCTATTTATTTTCTGTGTAATTTTTATATTCTTGTTCTACGTGTTCAAGGGTGTGGGCTGAAAAATATCTGGTATCCCCGTGGCTGAGTTCGCCCTATATTGGTGGGGTGTATCTTGGCCGAGGGGATGTTATTAGATGAGCCCAGGCCTTTTGATAGCTTCTGTATTTAATGTATTATCTGCAATTTATGTGTTTTAGAAGTGTTATTTAAATATATTTTGTACATACGATGTTGCTGTCAATAAACCTATATTTATTTATTTATATATAGTGCAAATGTGAGTGATCGGCGTATGAGAAGAAGAGCAAGGAAAGTATGGTAGGATCGGGAATGATATTCTGAAAGAATGAAACGTAGAAAGTACGTTACATCGCAGTACTTGTATGAGAAGGTGTATGGATGTAGAAGAGGCTAAGGGTGTGTGTCAAGATAAAATCTGACGCTAAAGAAAACCATTGCTTTGGAAAAAGGCTTAATGCGAAACCATTTTTTTAGACCCAACGAGCTGCGGGTGATAACCGTGGCTGGGCCGAGCCACCAGCCTCTCCTCTATTCTCTGCAGACGGAACCTCGTACGTGAGCACGGGCGCCATTCGGGACGGGCCGGCAGGTCACTACCGGCACGCAGTGCACGTCTCCGGCCCCACGACCGTGCGTGAGCGGCAGTTGCAGCCGCTCACGCATGGCCGCTTCGAAGTATCCAGGCTGCTCGCGTGGGATCACGACACTGATATGGTGTAAGTTCCAATGCTCTTGTTCGTCAACTACTCGCGTGGGATCACAACACTGTTATGTTGTAAGTTCCAATGCTCTTCTTCAACAACTACTCGCGTGAGATCGCGACACTGGTATGGGGTAAGTAAGTTCTAATGCTCTTCTTCATCAACTACTTGCGTGGGATCACAACACTGATATGTTGTAAGTTCCAATGCTGCACTTCATCAACTACTCACGTGAGATCGTGACACTGATATGTTGTAAGTAAGTTCCAATGCTCTTCTTCATCATCTGCTCGCGTGGGATCACGACACTGAAATGTTGTAAGTTCCAATGCTGCACTTCATCAACTACTCACGTGAGATCGTGACACTGATATGTTGTAAGTAAGTTCCAATGCTCTTCTTCATCATCTGCTCGCGTGGGATCACGACACTGAAATGTTGTAAGTTCCAATGCTGCACTTCATCAACTACTCACGTGAGATCGCAGCACTGATATGGTGAACGAGTAAGTAAGTTCTAATGCTCTTCTTCATCATCTGCTCGCGTGGGATCACTGATATCCTGTACGTTCCAATGCACTTCTTTATCAACTATTCGCGTGGATCATGACACGTTTTCAAGTTTGTGGAATTTGCTCAAGCACTGGGCTTCTTAATCATTATTGCCAAGTTAATATTAAATTAACTTTCATCAAGTCGATGATTGCTACCAGTACAATCCTTTATCATGTGCTCTGTTTCTTTAGTTGATCCAGAGGGTATCCTCTATGTCTATTTTCCGAGATCTTTCTTGGAAGATTGAGTTCATGATAAAAAGTTTACTTTTTTGGGCAAATTTCCCCCGACGGTAGCCTCTTTTTGAACTTTTTCACCTCATCAACCTGTACTCGGCTTCCAGTGCTTGCGTTAGAGTAAGTAACCCATTACGATTTGAAATTGGTATCCACCTGCTTCTTGAAGATTTTGTATTTCTTCGAAAAAAAAAATTCTACTTCCACGACTGATGAGCTTCTACACTCGATAACTTGAGACTGATGAGCTTCTACACTCGATAACTTGAGATTGATGAGCTTCTACACTCGATAACTATGTCTATCAATTTGTTTGTGGATTTTGAAACTCACACTACTTGTTCTACCAGTATCAGTACATAAATAGAGGTTTCACTTATTGCTTTCAGGTACTACCTGGGAATACCGGAAGGCCGTCCCGGAGAGCTACATCTGTACCGAATTCAGGGTACTCCGGCCCGCACGGGCGCACCCCCTAAATCTCCGCAGTGTCTCACTTGCCCTGGGCCTGCGCCCCAGCACGGGAGCGCACTGACTGCGGAACCACCGCCAGTAGTCGCCCCCCCGGCCCCAAGAACCAGGTGGAACAGTGACGATTGGGAGGGAGAGGAAGACGAAGAGACTACGGAGATGCCCACCACACCACCGACAAGGAGAAAGAAGGATAAACAATCTGGTGAGATATAAAAGAACTGTTAAATTTCGAATGCAATTCGAATGGTTTACTACACTACATCTAAAGCTCAATGTGTTACTATCCCTTATCGGAAAATCTGCCAAGGTGTCTTTGTAGTTCGTATCTCATCGGTAAGTTTTCTGCAGTTTTCTTACCAAATATATTTTTTACTAATATAATGACAACATACTAATATAATGACAACATACTAATATAATGACAGCAGAGACCACCTTCCTATCCTTACACTTCTATCCTATTTAAGCAGAAAAGGCAAAGAAGTAACGAGTAAAAGAAGATCAGAAGAGGTTAGTGGAATAACGTGGCAACTAATGTACATGATTGATTTTTCATGTAAAAGTTGTAACAACACAACTTGTTTGTTTTATATAAGAGTTGTGGAATAACGTTGTAACTGCATTCGTGGACCACGTTATTCCACATATTCATAGTGTTTTTCATGGTTTTTTTTTTGGTTATTTTGAATATAGTTTGATTATTTTTAAATAAAGTGTGTGTATGAAAATACATCTTTTGATTTAAAAAAACTATTAAAATATCGACACTTAATAAAAAAAAGTTTTTTTCTTGAATACTGTAAAATACAAGTTTTGTTAGTTACCACCTTATTCGCGGCACCTATTCAAATAGTTTGGCATTAAAGCTTTAGTGGCAAGAAGCCGATGATAATGACGAGATATTGACAATGCTTCCTTATGGAGTTCCATAAATAATACTTCTGGTTTACATTTTCAGATAACCAAGGTCCTATTGCATGTCTATACCACAACGCATGGTTCAGTCCAACAGGCGCTTACTTCGTGTTGGAGTGTCTAGGACCTGGAGTACCCCGGGCTGAGCTGAGGGCTTCAAGACACTCCAGTACTAGACTCATCATGCACCTGCAAAACAACACTGAGCTGCAGGTAAGCCCTCTGATCACATTTATTACACCAGATCTAAGACATGTCTATCCAAAATAAGACAACTACGATAGGGTGAGATTACCTTCAGTTGATCTAGTTTAGATCGATTCACGAGGCACAGTGGGTAAATCATAAGTTGAGCGTCAATTTTACGTCGCTACACAGGCACAGTTGTTGGTTCTCCCTTTTTCATTTACATTTAAAGAAGATTTTAATTAATTGATGTGGTATTTATACTGTAGAACTTTCACCAACGTTCACAAAACGAACAAAGCGACCATCTCTACTGGGAGCCACTGTGGCGACCGTATGCGCGGTCACTGAACCCACGAGACGACCTTTGCACACCTTCACAATCCGAGACAATCAATGGACAAAGTCCACGCGTCGGTCATTCAACTCGCTACCAACCGAGAGCGCATTCCATGAGGAAAGGAGAAAGCAACACATCTTTCGCGCTGTCTCCCAAAACAAAAAGGATACCTACACGCGACAACAAACGTATTGTAAACGCAGAGACGAGACAGCGATATATCGCGTGCGCATTCCAGCACACATTCAATAAACATTATAAATACCGACGTCTGTCAATAAAATTCCGATTTCGACGAGTTTTTATTTATCAACAATCATCCTCATAATCTCTCCTTTAAGGAACATACGCTCCTAAGCCACCATTGAGAAGGTTCTCCTTTACAAATCGAGACTTAACCAATCAAAATACTACTGTGGCTTATCTTAGCAGATACTTTATATTTTTTTATACAAAAAAATATAAAAATACCAATTAAAGTCTAATCAATAAAACAATATTTATTTTTCTCTTGTAAGTAGACAAAGTCAAATGGAAGTTCACACAATGCCCATACTGATTGTCCAATGGAAGAGGAAGAAATAACTCTCTGGGCTGTTCCAGGAGCGGGTGTCAGCGATCGCCCTGCCCGTGACACGCACCTTCCCAGTGCAGGTATCCGGGGGGCATCGAGCCCAAGTGAGACTTCTTCTCCCGCCAGGACTTCGGGAAGACGAAATCACACGGTATCCACTTGTCCTGCATGTGTAAGTACAACCTTCTCTATACCTAAACATCAATTACCTACCTTATAGCATCCAAAAAGGATGATTTGTGTCAATGACAAATTAAAGGAATAAAGGAAGTGTAAAAATACACATATGTAGAAAACTACTATAGAACTAAATGTTTATGGAATTTTTGACAACACCTTTCCCTCTGGAATTTTTGACAACACCTTTCCCTCTGGAATTTTTGACAACACCTTTCCCTCTGGAATTTTTGATAACACATATCCTTCTCTTAGGCCTACATTGTTCAGCATAGCTGCATTTAGAAGGAACATCGGCTTCTATAACCCAGTAGTAAGAATGTGCCGAGAGAATAATGTGGAAAGATGTTACGAATCCCATGGACGGCAAGCTGAACTAATGCCTCCATTCTTAAAGGTCTCAATGCTTCCTCCCAAACCCCTCTCCGGAGGAACCCTCCAGACACAGACTCGAAAGATACAATAGAGATCAAAGAACCTGAATACAAAGAGACAAAGCTTGAAATCAACTCGCTTACGACAACCGAGCCAATGTAGACCCAGCTGAAGCGGACATATAGTTAGGGGTCCAACACTAAGTCCAGGCTGGACCTCCCAATTCCTTATATGATATGTTTCAGGTACGGTGGTCCAGGCAGTCAGCTGGTGACACAACGCTGGCGTGTGGACTGGCCAGCGTGGCTAGCAGCCTCTCGCGGCTGCGTGGTGGCGCAGGTGGATGGACGAGGCTCTGCAGGACAGGGATACCGACTGCTGCACGAGGTCTACCTGCGCCTCGGCACCGTTGAAGTTCACGATCAACTAGAAGTTACCGAGTAAGATATTGTTGATACTATTTATTTAGCTTTGCCAAGGAAAGTCTGCCTAGAGGCTCAGTTATCAACTTGTCAAAAACGGTGATCATCACCCCCGTAGAAAGACCGTCATTGTTTTTTTTTATATTTCATTGTTCACCCAATACATAAGTTAGCTCTTATTTGCCTTTGCTGATCAGCGGTCAACAGTGGGCGCTATTGCCTATCCTGTATTCCAAGGTTTATATGGCATGTTCGTCGAAATCACTCATAGTCTTAACAAGTTTTGCTCCGTTGGATCTGGAGATCCACCGTTACGCCGCATTATTCTTCTCGGTAAAGTTCAACCCTCGAGGAAAGTGACATCCTATATCTTGACCTATGCTGCACCCGTTTGGGGTAGTGTGAGCAACACGGATCACCTGAAACTCCAGAGATTGCAGAACAAGGCATTCAAGATATCTTTTAACACCCATCCCAGAACAAACCTTATCCAACTTCAAGCCGAACAGCGAGAAGAAACCCTACAACACCACATCCTTGCTTGGACCGTGAAGTTCTATAAAAGCCAACAAAATCACAGCAATCCCTTAGTCGCTGCCCTGGGGGCTTACGAGAGTAAATCCGACCTACCCTTCCGTTATAAACACAAGCTCCCGAAGCATTATCCGTTGCCTGACTAATCCACCTACAGTATTAGCAGAAATACCAAGGTCTGAGTGAATGTGATGGAATACAAGTAGCCTGAATTAGTGGACTTGTTTTTGCTAAATTATTAGTTGTAAGAATTGTTATCTAGTTATCAGTAGTATGTAGGTGTTAATTATTTCCAAGAAATCATATATTAAGATTGAATAAATAAAATAAAATGATATGTAGGAAAATAAGATGAAGTAAGTGCATAAATGATAACATATAATTAAGATTAGTTAAGTAATAAATGTGTATATAGGTATAGCCTTGACATATGTTTGTACAATAATTTACTTTGTTTGATAAAAAATAAAAAAAGATAGTGACATCCACCTTCACCCCTTGCCAAAGATGACATCTCACTTAATTCGCAATACTTGCCTAAAGGCCCAGTTGTCAACTTGGAAAAAACAATGGTCGTCACCTTCCGTGAAAAGGCAGATATTCAAATATTTTTATTGCATCAGAGGGTACAATTGTTCCCCATGGATATTACCAAGCCGATTACCCGATTTCTCCCTTGCCACGAGAGCTTTAATAGCCAGGTTTTTAGCTTCAATCTTGTCCCTAAGCCCTATTGTATTTTTGGTAGCTATCTAAATCAGGGGTCGGCAAACTACGGCCCGCGAACTAATAATAACCAATCTCATTTTTTATATGTTTTTTTGTGTTTATTTTGTTAAATTGTTTTAGTTAAATTGTTTATGTATAATATGGTTTTATTTAGTACATATGGTATGTAGTTAGTTTAAGTTTATTGTAAAACTTTAATTAAATTAAATTATTTTCTAATGAACAAAATTTTTAAATCAAGAAAATATAAGTTGTCACAAAAAATATTTAAATGTTCAAAAATGGAGTACGTAAAATCGCAATACAGGTCTGTATTAACAGATGACCATTTGCAATCAAATAGTGAGCAAACGCGGTACCCATCGCGCCGACAGCTTTCTCATGCCCAATACTTCATGCAGGATATGACCCACGCGGTCTTTTGAGATGCCTACTGTCTCAGCTATCTCGCGCACCTTCAATCGGCGGTCTGCCAATACGAGATCGTGGATTTTTGTCACGTTATCCTCCGTGGTAGCCGTTTTCGGGGCACCTGGGCGTGGCTCATCAAAAACCGACGTGCAACCACGTTGAAACTCGTTAAACCAATTTTTGACAGTCGCCATCGAAGGAGAAGAGTCACCGTACACAGCATCCAAGCGCTCTTTGATTTCGCTGCGCGATTTCCCTTTCAAAAACAAGAATCGTATCTCCGACCGATATTGCTCTTTTTCCATTTTTCTCAAATCTGCGGACACGCTCGCTTCCACACGCGGTCAAAACAAAACTACCCGTCCGATTCGGCTGAAATTTTGACAGTAGCTGTCAACAAGAATGTACTACGTGATGAAAATTGCTCTTGCGATAGTGATGCCATCGGGCGGTGAGGTTAAGTACTTATCGAACCGCCCTCGTATATTATAAGTAGAATTACCTATATAAATATCCTCGAGTTTGCTTCCTGGGCCGCCATACCTAAAAAAAATTCGATCTGGCCCTTAGCGAAAAAAGTTTGCCGACCCCTGATCTAGATCAATCCGAAGATCACATTTTGTGGTAATACTCGTATAATAACATTAAAGTCAATAACTTCCGAAGAGATCTCCACTTAGCCTTACATCGGTACATCTTTGGGCCGATAGTCACTCTGATCTAAGTGGCTGTGAAAGTACTGACAACTACCTGAACTGTTCGAATTCCAAACCTTGAACTGTTTTGTACGTATATTTTCTGTTTATAAATTATTTTCTTTTTCCTGTGACGTCGAACCGTTAGACCGTCATCACTGCTATTGTTTCCAAACTCAGGTGGGTCGTCATTAAAGAAACTCCTTTGGACAATTTCTTCTTCGTTGACCGAATGAAGTCGGACTCGTTATAAACAAAGAATATTTCGATTTTCTTATGCAGATCACATTGAATAAAGACTTGTTTTATCTCTACTATAGTCCGGAAAGTCTAGGATGAACCGTGCGACGTTTAAGACGTCATGTCACAAAGGGATGGGGTTAAATCGTTTTTTTTACAAATCGAATAGTTTTTTTATAAATCGAACAATTGTTTTTCTCTAAACTGACGTTTTAATTCCTAATTTTCATTATACTGACTTTCTAATGTATTGTATGATTTGTATGTATCTTTAAATAGGCCAAGATCCACTATGAATTAATACTAATTACGAACATTTAATGAAAATCGATTTTCGAAATTGATTTTTGAAAATCCAACTATCGAATACCCCATCCCTAGACAATGCAGACTAACATAGTGACTTTTGACAAACGTCACCCAATATTATTTGATTTTAACAAACTGCCACATTTTTGCTAATTTGTGACAAGATGTATTAATTTGTCATTATTGTTAGTTTTATGTAATGTGTTTACCTAAATAACTTGCTATTTATTAGAATCGAGGCTTATATTAAAGTTGATAAAATAATTAAAATTACTGAACATCGTTACAAGGTTGTATTGGGGCAAATTTGTGAGCTGTCATACGGTTCATCCTAGATTTTCCGAACTATAATTTTTAATTATATTTATTCTTCCTTCAGTTTGTTAGTTGAATGGTGCTGCCTCCATTTCGAAACAGACACTGCAAATGCACCGTTTGATATCAGTAGCTTAAAATGATTATGACTTCAGATATCTTCGAGACTCGCTACACTTCATCGACAAGCGTCGTGTAGCAGTGTGGGGCTGGTCGTACGGTGGGTTCGTCGCAGCCCTGGCCCTCGCCAGCCCTCAGGCGGTCTTCCATTGCGGAATCTCAGTGGCACCCGTCACCAACTGGAAACTCTATGGTAACTAGAATTTGTCACATATTATCCGTACAGAATGTCTTTATTAGCTTGAAACCTTAAAAATTGATAACCGTTTGATGATATCATCTCGATCTATCTTGATTGGCAATGTCATAACTGGATGTCTTGAAACTTTGGAAAACAATAACTGCTTGCTGATATAACTGAATTTTCTTTGACTGCTTAGTGATAGCATAACATGGTAAATGTTTGGTGGCATCATAACTGGATGTCTTGAAACTTTGAAAAACGATTTCTACTTGATAATATAACTGCATTTCTTTTCACTGCTTAGTGATATAACGTGATGATGTTTGATGTTATCATATGTAACTGTAGCGACTATACGTGCGGTCACTGAACTCACGAGACGACCTTTGCCCTACCTTAACAATGCGAGACAAACAATGGACAAAGTCCACGCGGTCGGTCATTCAACTCACTACTAGCGGAGACCGCATTCCATGAGGAAAGGAGAGAGCAACACATCTTCCGCGCTGTCTCTCAAAACAAAGGATACCTACGCATCGACAATAAACATATTGTAAGCGCAAAGACGAGACAGCGATATATCTCGTGCGCATTCCCGCACACGTCCAAAATATTATAAATACCGACGTTTATCAATAAAATTCCTCTTTGCATATTCCGATTCCGACAAGTTTTTATTTATCAACAATCATCCTCATCATCTCTCCTTTAAGGAACAACCGTTCCTAAATAACTATCCAATTGATGTGAATGGTGGTGAATTAAGGTTTCTAGACTCTTGGTAACATTTACAGTCACAGCTGTAATGTTTTTAATAGACCAGTCGCTACAATGACACACTGGTGTTTCACGTTCATGTATCTACATGACAGCTGTGAATCTTTCAGCGCCACCAAAATAAACAAAACGGAATTGGCGCAACAATTCAAATCATCCACTCTTGTCAGGTCACCTATATAACTTGATATATCTTGATTGCTTGGTAATATCATAACAGGATGACCGCTTTATGACGTTATAACAGGATCTCATAATTATCGCATTAAGAGCTTGAATCTTTGAAAAGAGGTGATATAACTGGATGTTTATTATCTGCTGACTACGTCTCCAAAGCGAAGTATGGCTGCCCAATTAACAAGTGCGCTATCAGACCACTGTTGCAAGAATGCTACGCCTTTTATATACATATATATTCTGTAACACAGATTCGGCCTACACGGAGAGATACATGGGGCTGCCCAACGCGACAGGCAACTACCGAGGGTACGCGGAAGCGGACGTGACGCGGCAGGCGGAGAGCTTGCGGGACAAGTTGTTCTACTTGGTGCATGGTGCTGCAGATGACAATGTGCACCTGCAACAAAGTCTGTTGCTAGCGCGTGCGCTCGCCAAGCAGGGGGCTATCTTTAGACAACAGGTAACCTAAGAGATATATTTATTTTACATGACAAGAAAAGGAACCATTATGACATAACAGAAGTTTAAAGACATGCATTTCATTATACTAAAGAAACCGTAGCATTGTCCCAGTGACGTTTCACAAATTTGCCCCAATACAATTGCTGCCTCGTTTATAACTATAACTTCGTAAATACTAAGAATTTTAAAATTTCCTTTTGAGAACATATTTTTAAAGGTCTAAACTTTAATAATATGCAAAAAAATATGTTTTCGAATTTCTAGAGTAGAATACTCCCCTTAAGTGGACTATATTTAACGGTCCAACAAAACGTTATGATTAATTTTTGGAAATACTCGAGTTACGAAAAATTGTCTTCAAAACCAATGAATATGGGCTCAAGACGAATTCAGATGGATCTATCAACTGTCCATACTGATTAATGTCCATATGGTGGGGTGTATCTCGGCCTGGGGAATGTTTGTGGGATGAGCCCGGACCTTTTAATGTCTTCTCCCTTGAATGTATTTTTCTTTTTGTCATCTATTTATTTTGTGTTTTTTTTTCTCTTCTTATTACATGTTCAAGGGTGTGGGCTGAAAAACATCTGGTCTCCCCATGGCTGGGCTCGCCCTATATTTGTGGGGTGTATCTTGGCCGGGGGGGGGGGTGTTACTAGATGAGCCCAGACCTTTTGATAGCTTCTGTTTTTTAATGTACTCTCTTTTTAATGTGTTCTTGAAAAGTGTGTAAATATATTATGTACATACTATGTTGCTATCAATTTTCAATTTTCTACAAGAATCCGGAGTACAGACAAATGGGTCAATTTTCTACAAATCAAGCCAAATACTGGGCTACGCGGATGATATTGACATTATTGGTAGATCCCCACAAGCGATGATGGAGACATTTGTTGAGTTGGAGAGGGCTGCAAACAGAATGGGACTTCGCATCAACTCCGATAAGACCAAATATATGATAGCCACTAAAGCACCCCACAATAACCAGACACCTACCACGATTAATATAAGTTCTCATACAATAGAACGTGTAAACACCTTCACCTACCTGGAATCTATAGTGACAAGTGTTAATGATGCATCTATCGAGATTAAACGTCGAATATTCATGGCAAATAGATGCTTCTTTGGTCTGAGAAAACACCTTATATCTCGGTTGTTGTCCAGAAAAACAAAAATTACCATTTACAAGACACTGTTACGACCTGTCCTCACATATGGGTCTGAATGCTGGGTATTGAGTAAGAAAGACGAATCTTCCCTTCTAATATTTGAAAGGAAAATACTTAGAAAAATATTCGGACCCATACAGGAAAATAGATCTTGGAGAGTGAGATATAATGAGGAGTTATACAGCATATACAAAGAGCCCAACATTATAAAAAACATCAATATTGGGAGGCTACGTTGGGCGGGGCATGTAGCAAGAATGGGAGAAGAGAGAATGCCTAACAAGGTACTCTTTTCCAAGCCCCAACGAAGTCGTAGCGTGGGTCGACCAAAGCTCAGGTGGATGGATGGGGTGCAGAGTGATACAAGCGTGATTGGCATCAGGGGCTGGAGAAATGCATCCCAGGATAGGAAGGAATGGCGACGACTGCTGGAGGAGGCCGGGGCCCACAATGGGCTGTAGTGCCATTGATTGATTGATTGATGTTGCTATCAATAAACCTGTATTAATTATTTATTTATTATTATTATTATTAATAACATATATGTATTATCTTTATTATACTATTTATTTGTCTTAACGCCATTCCCTTCCAGGTCTATCCCGATGAGGGACACAGTTTATCAGGTGTTAAGAAGCATCTATACCGTTCCATGGCTGGGTTCCTGGATGACTGTTTCCGCAAGCAAGTACCGCCAGAGTCCAAAGCAGGACTCAGAAATGGAGGAGGGTCAGAGTAGGAACACTTCTACACCAATTAGTCCAACGATCCTAAGCAGTAAAGTCACTCTTAAACTGTATTGAAATGCACAAAGAAAACAGTAATTTAAATATAAAATTATTATTATTTATTATAACAAAAGAATTTCAAAATTTATCAAAATGTATATATTTTTTAAATATGCATCAACAATTAAATGTAGCATTTTTTTATATCATATGAGTCATTGGGTTACAAATATATAATTTGATATAAATGTAGCATTTTTTTATATCATATGAGTCATTGGGTTACAAATATATAATTTGATATAAATGTAACATTTTTTATATCATATGAGTCATTGGGTTACAAATATATAATTTGATGTAAATGTAGCATTTGTTTATATCATATGAGTCATTGGGTTACAAATATATAATTTGATATAAATGTAACATTTTTTATATCATATGAGTCATTGGGTTACAAATATATAATTTGATATAAATGTAGCATTTTTATATCATATGAGTCATTGGGTTACAAATATATAATTTGATATAAATTTATTATTAAATGTATAATTTTTTTCATGTATTTATAATATATACCTTTTAAAAATAACTGGGGTTAAAATGATTATCAAACATGAAGAAAATACCGGTTTCAAGGTTTCCACCCCATCATTAGTCTTGTTTGTGATCCCCTGACGATGAGGTGAAAACCTTAAAATCTGTAGAGTTATACCGTTATAGTAAGTGAAATAAAATAAATAAATCGCAAATTAGTTTTCTCATATCAACGCTTTATTTTTTACGTTTAGCACTAATTAATTTATTGTAGATATAAACTAATGAGTTTATAGTAGACGTATGCAATTCATTTTTTTCTGATTTAAGGACGTACAATTAAATAAGTTCAAAGACCACAGTGGCTCATTTCCATATATTTATTAATAAACAGTTTGACTCATTCATATGATATAAACTAAATCGCTACGGAATCACTACAGTATTGATTTCGAAAATCTTATATCTATGATTTTAATAATTACATCTTATTTTTATCCTTGTTTTATTTGTAAGAAGTGGGAACATTAATTTAATTAAATAATATATATTTTGTCATTTATTTGTTTGGCTTAAGTACAAATTAACAAAAGTGATATAATATTATATATTTTCAATATTTATGATTGAAGTAAAAATTATTTTTTACATTGTTAAAATTTAATAATTTTCTTTCTTACATAAGTTATCAATATTATTTATTTTTCAAAGTTGAAAATATTCCTACAAAGAATATTGAGAAGCATATATTAAAAAATACTTATTTAATCTTTAAGAACAATGTATGGTTGTTTCTGTTAATTGATTTTGCACCCTATGTGAAGAGTGTAAAATTCTGAAACTACAGTAAATCTAAGATGTGGTAAAAAAAGTACAGTAGAACACTGATTATCCAGGACTCAATTATCCGTGATTCTCTGTAGTATATTTTGTCTTAGTAAAACTAAAAAATTGTTTTTTTCCAAATTTTTAACGAACGTCCACATTTTGAAAATTACAAAGCAAGAACGTTAACTGATTAAAAATCTATGGTTTACATTATACCAATTGACTAGCGCTAGTAAGGTGACGGTGTGTCCCTGCGTCCACATTGAAGACAAAAATACGTGAATCCGGGGCTTTCTAATGTAATTACTGCGATATGACACCGTCGTTTTGTGGTTGTATCTATCAAACATTGAAAAAGCTTGTTCTTGTACTCATCTGAAATGACAAAATTTATAACTCAATTAAAACTTGATTTGGATTAACCGTGTTTTTAACTATCCGGGCTCGTGTGTCTCCCAATTACCATGGATATTCGGCGCTCTTCTGTATTTGTTAATCAATGCTCAATATTACTTACAATATTTGTCGTACATTTTTTACAAAAACACTTGTGTACATTCTATCATCATAGCACTCACGCTATGACGCTCTTGGAATAGGCAGAGAGAACAGATCATCACTTCATTCTTTCCTGCCACATATATTTCGCATCTACCACATCCATACACATACGCGACCATATATTGGGTGTTAACATAAGTTGTGTCCGTTTTTTTCCAAATTAAAAATGAACACCAAAAGTAAAACAAAATGGTAAAAGTTATAGAAAATGTTCTGCTCTATAAGATATTGTGTTTGCTATTATGTTACATATATTATTTTACTTCATTACAAGCCTTCAAAATGGAATGTCAAGTAGACGAAAGTGAGCATTTTCATTTCAATTGTCGAACGTTAATTTTTGTTGTTTTCACTCAAAATATGTGGAACCCAAGCGCCAAACTTCTGAACTTTTCCCATTGATTTAAGATGGTGGTATACAGTCATGTGACTACCATTCATCTACTCAGCCAATTCTACGGAGGTTTGAAGGTGATTTTCATGAATAATATGGTTTAAGCGGTCCTCATCGAAGTCCACTAGTCGTCCGGAACGCTCCATGTCTTTCAGGTCGCAATTACCGTCTTTGAAACGCAAAAACCATCAACGAGCTGTCCTTTCATTCATAGCATCTTCACCGTACCCTTCGCAAATATCGCGAGCGGCTTTGGCAGCTTTATTCCCTCGATTGAACGCGAACAGAAGGAGGTGTCGAAAATGCTCACTTTCGTCTACTTGGCATTCCATTTTGAAGGCTTGTAATCAAATAAAATAATATATGTAACGTAAAACTAAACACAATTTCTTGTAGAGCTGAAAATTTTCTTTCGAATGACGTATAACCTTTACCATTTTGTTTTACTTTTGGTGCTCATTTTTAATTTGGAAAAAAAACGGACACAACTTATGTTAACACCTAATACCTCAGGAGATATTTCTATAGCACAGTTGTTGTATATTACATTCAGTACTCTGTTTACCTTGCTCCCTGTTGTAACCCTTATTTCATAGATGTCCCTTTCAACTTATAAACTTACTACCCAGATATTATTTCTTTCTTCATCTTGTTAACATTCCCATCCACTTTGGAGGCTGCCAATCATCATGACTATTTTTACTTTGTCTACAGCTGTTCTAAACAATGTTTCCATGCTACAGTGGAACCACTATCTTAGGTTCTTCAGCCAGGACTTTCTTCTTCTTCCTACACTTTGTTTTTCTTTTATCTTCCTCTGCAATATAACTTGGATGATTTCATATTTGTTTCTTCACATGAAATGTCTCAAGTGTTCCAATCTCCTTTTAATATAAGTGAATACTTTTTTGTCTTTATTCATGTATCTGATGACCTCTTAGTTGTGCACTTTGTCAACCCAGGAAATTTTCAACCTTGTCTGTATCACCATATTTTTTTTTTTTTAAGAATAGATATGACCGAAGTCATAAGTATCCTTGTGCCATCGAACACTAGGCGGAAAAAGTGCCTGTGTCGTTCGAGGAGAGTAGAACAGCGCGGGGTTCGAACCAATGACGTTCCGCATGGAAATCCAATGCGTTACCGCGCGACCATGCACCTCTTATTGTGAGGTGACGACCATGTGATATATAACTATAGTTCGGAAATTCTAGGATGAGTCCTGTGACAGCTCACAAATTTGCCCCAATACAACCTTTTGTAATGTATTTACCTAAATAACTTGCTATTTATTAGAATTGAGGCTTATATTAAAGTTGATAAAATAATTAAAATTACTGAACATCCTTACAAGGTTGTATTGGGGCAAATTTATGAGCTGTCACAGGACTCATCCTAGAATTTCCGAACTATAGTACACATTGCTTCTAAAAACTTTAATATCTCTATAAATATAATAAATACTGCATTCAGATTTTAGGTATTCCTCCGTAATACATTTAGGCATTGAATGAATAAAATAATCAGCTCCGTCAGAGATATTTTGTGAAAATCGGGAATAAATTCACCAATACAGTCAAACGTGTGCCAGTGTGTGACGTTGGCATATTCATTCTAAAAAACTGCTATGGGGGAGGAAGCAACGATATTCACGTCTTACTCTCACTCTACTTCAGTAAATGGGAACTCAAGAAATAGAATCTCAGTTTGCTCGCTTCTCTCGCCTCAGTAGCTTGGGGGCATTAGTTTGAGGTGGTCTCTTCGCCCGTTTTGTGAACGTCGGCCGATGTTCTTTTCATGTTTTCAGCAATTAAATTTCAATTATTATCACTTTTGACTTCAAATTTTATTAATTTAAGCGATTCGCTATGAATATTCTTATTTTTCCATTTTAAATTGCTCATTTATACATGTGTATTCAATACACAGCGCCTGAACGGCCAGATTATTTTAGCACAGTAAGGGAAAGATTAAACAAAATATAACAATATTTATAAAAAAATTAAAACACAAAATGGTACAAACAATCAAGCAAGAAAAATTTTATGTAAAAAATTTACAAAAAAATATATATATACAAGTAGTATAGAAGTTACAAGAAATCTGCAAAGCTCTGACAAAAAGTGGTGCGACCAAATGAACCAAATTCTAAAATAGTAAAGAGTGAAAAACCTTTATAATAGTCATGGTAGAATGAATTTGAGATCTGTTCTCTCTGCCTACCCCAATAGAGACACGGCTTGATGGAGATGATGATGATAAAGAAAAGGGAATCTAAATAAAACAAGTGACTTAAGTAATCCTTTTAAAATAAAGCACTTAATAAATTAATTAATGATTTTATATAGGTACATTGATTTAATTACACTTTTTGATCATTGTTTGTGATTATATTTTCTGAAAAAAAAGGTCTGTAATTAGTAAAATATTAAAATATGTATTTTTGGATACACTGCGAGAATTAACCAAGTCGAAATTCACATTTGTCAGTAAAATGAGAAAATTTATGTCGATACAAAATTAATTATTTATCATATGATTGGATTTGTATTCAACTGAAATATTTATTTCACAATGAAATTTATAAAACATCGACTTGATCAATTATCTTAGTATCCAGTTAACTTGTTTATTATATCCATAGAAATAATTTTGATAATTTTTCTTCTCATAAAATATATAATATCTTCCACTGTAAAAAAAATAGCAAATCTTTTTCAAAATATTTCATTACATATTTGACTTTAAAATGTGTACTTTCAATTAATATTATGTACTGGTATGTTGCTTGTGTGCCAAACAAGTAAGTATAAAATATTTTTCTGCAAGGAATCGGACAAAGATAAGAAGTGAATTTAACTATTTAAGAGGTATGAATGAAACAAACCCAAGTGCCAAAATATCTACCCAATTCTGTGTTGTGCATCGGTGTTTACATTTAAAAAATAATATGTACCTAATAATTGACACGAAATAAAACATATATAAAAACAAAATCTATTAGATTGGTCCTTATTAGAATGAGACAAGTATTTTTTATTGATTAAGGCAGTGGTTCTATTTTCACTGAAATGAGACTTACGTGATTTTTTTATTGGATTATCGATATACTGATGTGATGATAGAAAGTGACATCTAACGGATGCTGTGCAAATCAGTAACAATTGGTTGAAGTATTAGCTAGACTTTGCTTTTAAATACTAATTCTAGATGAAGCTCGACTTACAATCTCCCTCTCACTCTTTCAGTGCTCATTTTTTCATGGGAGTGGAAGTAAGATGATAGATATCAGGATTTTAATAGATAATGACTGGATTGTTCTAGTCTATTTTTAATGTGAATTTTAAATACGTATTTAATTTATTTTTTTAAATACAACTATTTTGACTCTGGGCGCTGTAGAAAAATCCTGATACTGCCATGAATCGCAAAAGTTTTGAGAGTACATTTTTAGTAAATCTGTTATTCAATCATGATTTTCCTATCCACCAATTGGAGACGCAGATTGAAAGGAGTCTTTTATCTCAATTGATTTGGTGTACCACCATCATCTTTATCATGTAGTGACATGTCCGAATTATACTATGTACGAGTGATATTTTAGGACTAAGAAAAACAATTTCAGAGACAGCGGAACTTAACAACATAATTTAGGGACAATAACCTGGAGCCCATAGAAACTCATGCACGATGTTCATGTTTGATGTATTTCGATAACACTTCATACCAGATGTCAAGAAAAAAATAGTGAAATTGAATATCGATAAAAAGAATAACTAGAGGATGCCATAAAAAATTGTGAAATTGAATATCGATAAAAAGAATAACTAGGATCCCATAAAAAAATGTGAAATTGAATATCGATAATAACAATAACTAGGATCTCATAAAAAAATTGTGAAATTCAATATCGATAATAACAACAACTAGGATCCCATAAAAACTGCGCGTTCCTCATATTTAGTACATTTCGAAGACACCTCACACCAGGTAGCGAGAAAAAATTGGGAAATTGAATATCGATTATAACAAAAAGTAGGATCCCATAAAAATTCCTGCATGATGCTCATATTTGGTGCATTTTGAAGACATCTCACACCAGATATCGAGAAAAAATTGTGAAATTGAATATCGATAATAACAATAAGTAGGATCCCATAAAAACTTCTGCTTAATGCTTTTATTTGGTGCATTTTGAAGACACCTCACACCAGATGTCGAGAAAAAATTGGGAAATTGAATATCGATTATAACAATAAGTAGGATCCCATAAAAAGAAGACATCTCACACCAGATATCGAGAAACAATTGTTAAATTGAATATCAACAATAACAATAAGTAGGATCCCATAAAAACTTCTGATTAATGCTTATATTTGGTGCATTTTGAAAACACTTCACACCAGATGTTGAGAAAAAAGTTGTGAAATTGAATATCGTTTATAACAATAAGTAGGATCCCATAAGAACTCCTGCGTGATGCTCATATTTAGTGCATTTTGAAGACACCTCACACCAGATATCGAGAAAAAATTGTGAAATTGAATATCGATAATAACAATATGTAGGATACCATAAAAACTTCTGCTTGATGCTCATATTTGGTGCATTTCGAAGACACCTCACATCAGGTGTCGAGAAAAAAGTTGTGAACTTGAATATCGATAATAACAATAAGTAGGATCCCATAAAAAAATTGTGTAATTGAATATCGATAATAACAATAACTAGGATCCCATAAAAAAATTGTGTAATTGATTATCGATAATAACAATAACTAGGATCCCATAAAAAAATAGTGAAATTGATTATCAATAATAACATTAACTAGGATCCTATAAAAAAATTGTGAAATTGAATATCGATAATAACAATAACTAGGATCACATAAAAAAATAGTGAAATTGATTATCAATAATAACAATAACTAGGATCTCATAAAAAAAATTGTGAAATTGAATATCGATAATAACAATAACTAGGATCTCGTAAAAAAAATTGTGAAATTGAATATCGATAATAACAATAACTAGGATCCCATAAAAACTGCGCGACGATTAGCGGGTAAAATATAGTAACCCTCTTAAGTAAACAGATTGAGAGAGCTTGTTATAAAATTGATCATAAATGACTTCAAAAGAAGTTGTTTCTAATAATAATTTGGAAGAGACAAATCAAGCCATTGATAATAAGTATATCCCAAAAAGCCGTGGAAACTCGATGGATTATGAATAAACAGTTTAACTTTTAGAGAAATGAATATTTATTATTAATGTAAATAGTTTTTTATTTGAAATATATATATACATGTGGAATTAAAATTATGTTCACTTTTTTCAAAATTTCTTGTTGAAAAATTAATGTCTCATTACATTCAAGACCTGAAGAATTAAATGGTACTTAAAATAGTATTTACAGCTGATTGATTATTTCTTCTGCTGTTCATTCATATTTAAAATTGTGTTAAATTTACATCCACTGGTGAACGAAATGTAGATATCCTGATAATGAATTTTAAATATTTTAAATAAGGACCAGTTTACTGTCGATTAATAATATATGTAAAGGGGTATGCAGTAATTTATTAGAATTAAATGGAAACATTGAACAAAAAAAACTCTTGTACGGTTTAATCAATTATGTGGAAATGGTTTTGAAGTGTTTCAAGTGACAAATGGTCAGTATTGCAAGGATGTTAAAAAATGCAGTGTTCAAATAAAAATAAATTTTTACCTTTTTTTTTCATTTATAGCAATAAGACGGTGTTACAAGTTAACTTTTTCACTGAATCTTTTTTTTATTTATTCTTTTTTCTGACAAAATGTATTACGAGTATGTTATCTTGCTAGATAGTATCTCTATCACGAGATCAAGAAACAATTTAGTGATATAGAAAAGGATTTTGTGGTGGAAAAGTTGGTTTTTCCTCCATGAGAGCTATTAAAAAAATTAACTCCTTATAAAAGGAAACCATTTCAATACTGGCAATAAAAATTATTTTTCCATATCATAAACATGAAACAAAAAAAATATATATAAATATCTAAGTTTCTCAACCTATGGATCTTGACCCACAATTCAATTGTCAATTGATCTTTTGATACATTATAAATAATAAATATAGGTTTATTGACAGCAACATCGTATGTACAAAATATATTTAAATAACACTTCTAAAACACATAAATTGCAGATAATACATTAAATACAGAAGATATCAAAAGGTCTGGACTCATCTAATAACATCCCCTTGGCCAAGATACACCCCACCAATATAGGGCGAACCCAGCCATGGGGACACCAGATGTTTTTCAGCCCACACCCTTGAACACGTAGAACAAGAATATAAAAAAAAACACAGAAAATAAATAGATGGCAAAAAAATACATTCAAGAGAGAAGACATTAAAAGGTCAGGGTTCATCCCACAAACATTCCCCCGGCCGAGATGCACCCCACCAATGTAGGGCGAGCCCGACCGCAAGGGCATCGGGGGGCTTCCATCCCACACCCCCGCATATCTAGATTAAAGAATAAATTTAAAAAAAAAACAAAAAAATTTGGCAGATAACAAAATAAAAAGTAAACCCACGTATACCACCTCAGGTTAACTGTCAGCAAGAATGAAAAAAAGAAAAGCCTCAAAGGAGTCCAAATTTTACATAATGACAAATGGGAAATGAAATAGTTGAGACAATATTGAAATAGTTAGGCAGTAATACATTGAAATAGTTAAGCAGTTATTATAATAATGACATTTAGGTGTAGTGTCACGTGTATGTGTTACTATCACATATCAAAAAATATTCAAAGGTTCCTTTGTAAGTTTTTGTCGTTTTCTTACCAATTATATTATATTTTCCTAAACATATGCAAATGTGGTGAAGTTACGAATCTTATAGCCACAGCCACCACCTTCTTGTCTTTACACTCACCTTATTTAATTTTTTTATTTATTTTTATCAGTCAATAATAGTGGGTTTGATTTTCGAGTTGTAATGTACTTGAGGATAACCTGATCTCTAAATGGCACTATATAAATAGTACTTTTAATACAATTATAATTTTCTTTCATCATTTATGAAATACTATACTTAAAAGTATAATATATAGGTAATATATACTGTAATATTTTTTGAAAATTGGAAAACTTTAATTCACTATAGTTCGAAAATTCTAGGATGAGTCCTGTGACAGCTCACAAATTTGCCCCAATACAACCTTATATAATGTATTTACCTAAATAACTTGCTATTTATTAGAATTGAGGCTTATATTAAAGTTCATAAAATAATTAAAATCACTGAACATCGTTACAAGGTTGTATTTGGGCAAATTTGTGAGCTGTCACAGGACTCATTCTAGAATTTCCAAACCATAATAAGAGATTAAACAACCTGCTTTTTTAACATCCAAATAAAATCGTTAGATAAGTTTAAAGAATGGCATAATCTCTTAAAACAAAATATTTTTCTTTTTTCTTACTTAACCAATGGTTAGATAAGTGTTTTATGCCAGTCATTTTAACTGCCACTATGAAAGTAAGTGCTGGAATACGAAAAAAGTTATTTTGATTAAATATATCTGGATCAAGAAGCACTTTAAAATGGGAATATTGTAAAAAGGTTTTTAATTAAGAATAGAAATATTTTTTGCAATTTATTTGAAAGGAATAATTTAATATGACAGTTTAACCACTACTGAAAGTAATTGAAAATCTAAGAACGAGTTGTCTAGTCTCTCTCGAATAATCTCCGTGAATTATAATTTATAAAAAAATAATGCTAATATCAAAAGAATTCATTTCGATCATTTTGGTATTTTTCAAATTGGAAAATGATTCATATTAGAGGAGAAAATATTTGTTTTTATATTTAAAAAAAACCTTTAAACAGTAGAAGCTTTATAGCAAAAAATCGTATGACTTGAGTAAAAAAACAAATTGTGCATAAAATAAATCTTCTCGATAAATCGCAAAAAATATTTTCAATAAGTTGAAATTTAGTCTTTTGATGGACAATCTTTATTTTAAAGTAAAGAATAAAACAGAAATATTCTTGAAAATTTATTTAATTAAGAATTAATTTGTAATTATGTAAAAATTGTAAATATTTCATTCATATCAAAATTTAATATTATCTAAGAAAATTATAAATCATTTGTATTGATAAGATTGTAATTATTATCAAATATTTTATTTGTTTTTAATGATATATATAATAAATTATAAATTATTATTTCAATGGCAATTCGAATAGTTTTATAAAGTTAAAATTATACAAACCTACTTCCATCTTCTATCGGAAAAGTGATAACATCTCAAGGCATTGCCTTAGCAGATTTTTGGTCCACACTTAACTCCTGCGATATGAACAACCATTACACAGAGTTCCCGGTGAAGATGCTTTAATTGGGAATAACTACTCTTTCTGACATTTTATTGAGAGTCCTCTGTGTATAACAACCAATAATGTATTATGTTATACTAAAGAAAATGTAGTATGGTCCCTGTGAGGTTTCACAAATTTGCCCCAATACTACCTTGTAACGACGTTCAGTAATTTTAATTATTTTATCAACTTAAATATAAGCCTCGATACTAATAAATAGCAAGTTATTTAGGTAAATAAAGTACATCATATAAAACTAACAATAATGACAAATTAATACATCTTGTTACCAATTAGCAAAAATATGTCAGTTTATTAAAATCAAATAATATTTGGCGACGTTCATCAAAAGTCACTACGTTAGTCCGCATTTGCTAGGGATATACGATAATTGAATTTTCGATTTTTTTATACATAAAATTAAATGTTCGTAATTAGTATTAATTCATAGTGAATTTTGGCCTATTTAAAGATAGATACAAATCATACAATACATTAGAAAGTCAGTTTAATGAAAATTAGGAATTAAAACGTCAGTTTAGAGAAAAACAACTTTTCGATTGACAAAAAAACCATTTGATTTGTAAAATAAAATGATTTTACCCCATCCCTTTGAGAAATGACATTTCAAACGTCACAAGGACTATGCTACATTTTCTTGAGTATAGTTGAAATATTATTTTTAAACTGCATGTAAATTAATTTCATTGTTAAGAACTAAAAAGTAAAGAGTCAATATAATAGTTGATTTACAGAAGTTTAAATATGGTGTTATCAATAAAAAAATATATATTTTTGCTCTTACGAGAATAAAACATGATAAAGTCATTCATATTTAAAAAAATAATGTTCCTGAAACAAAAAAAAACTTATTGGTTTAATCACAAAATGGGAGACATTATATATAAAACACATATGTTCATGATAACAGTAAACTGTTATAGTTCAGTTAACAGTAAACAGTTATATTTCATTTTATAACAATTAAGATTATTTAACAAGAGATAAGTACACTCTAAAAGTATTATATAAATCTGCCTGAAAAAAACCTCCATCAAATTTAATAAAAATACAATTTGTGATTTCTCACAACCAATTCTTTATCAAGCTTACGAGTATGTACAATAAACCAATCAAAGGTGATCACATAAAAATATACCCTGTTGGTTTGTATCACAGCTGAGAAATATTTATTTTTCTCCTCTTTTCGAAGCCTATGTCTCTGTACAATATTTCATCTTTATTTCATATGTTGCTACAAATATATTTTCATATGTCATAACAAATGAACGCATGTATATTGTTAAAGCTACTTTGGATCAGTAGCACTGTTATAGCTACTTTTCAATCTAAAGTAGCATGCTACTTGAGCAGTTAGTAAAAAGTGATAATGACACTACTTCACAACTACTATTTGTATGAAGTATAGTGTCATACTTAAAAATATTATAAATAACATTTTTTTCTTTTGTATTGTGCTCTTGTTTATGATTATTATTTTCCTGTGCTTTGTTTGTATACAAAAATGTAAGATATTTTATTATGTTTATATTAGTTTTTTTAAGAATGATAAATTTTAAAAAGTTTATTGATTAAGAGAAACCTTATTCCCCTTGTTTTTAAAGAATTCTCAAAATGATCATTCTTGAAATAACTAAAATAGTTGACTTACAATCAAAACCATTTCTTTCTTCTCTACTTTATGACATCATCATTCCTTTGGTTGATCATATAATCATTGTGTGTTGTCTGTATAATCAAACCTGATAATTAACGTTTTAATTCCATAAAACAAAAATCCTGATATATTTGGAGGTTTACACAGCTGTTTCGAGTTATTTTGAAATGTTTTTCGGAGTTGTTGACGTATTAAGTTGCTGATATTTCGGTGATGTAGCAGTCTTCGTATGTCAGGAAGACGTCAAATAAAATTATGCAATATAATAAGCACATAAGTAGTCACCTAGTCACCCGCACTTACGACCACAATGTGAACATGTATTTGGCACACTCTGCTACCGGCTTTAACAATTACAATGTGAACACGCTCACGATGACTAGCATAGAACTCGGCGAGTGCATTGGACATGCCCCATATATGGCAATTTCCAATATATCTACTTATATTGTCTTCAAGTGCATTCCATCATCTATGCTGTAGTAAATAAAAGACTTTATAAATTTCAAATGCCTCTTTGATTAGACATAAATAATAGTTTTCTAACATTATCAAAATAGTCAGTTCTAACGAATTTTTAATATTGTCCTCATGATGAAGGCTGCAATGACCTCTAAATTCAAGCTCACTCAATACAACGACAACTCTGAAAAACATTTTAAACTAGAGGATAAATCATGATTTATATGTAACCTATGGAATAAATACAGTCAACTCCGGTTTAATGAACCTTGTCCTCTGTCCCAACCCCATATATCAAATGTGTATGGTAAAAACCTATGTTATAGTGAACTAAAACTAGAAGATTTTGGTTCACTTTAGCCAAAGGGTCACTAAAACCGAATTCACTTTAACCGGAGTTGACTGTAGTAAACTATTACAGATAATAGATTTTAAAATTGATTTAAAAAATATATAAAAATAAACGACAATTTTCAGTTGAAAATGTTGTTATGACACAAAAATATCCATTGTTTTCAAAGAATAGATATGACCGAAGTCATAGATAAACTTAATACCCTTGAACACTAGGCGGAAAAGTGCCTGTGTCGTTCGAGGGAAGTAGCACAGCAGGGGGTTCGAATCGACGGCCTTCCGCAAAGTCCAACGCGTTACCGTGCAGATATGCACCTCATTGGAATCAATGATTTTTGGTACAAACAAGTACACCCATACTTTGCTTTACAGAACAAGATACATTCCTGAAAAGTTGTCCGTAAATTGTAATTCCGTAAATGAATTTTTTTTTCTTTGTAAATACATATTAAATGGGCGTGACCTGTTCCATGAAGAAAAAATATCAATTAAATATTTGATATAAGTCTAGACTCTAGAGCAGGGGTCTCCATACTTTTTAGCCTAAGGGCCACACTGACTCCTCCACTAAGTCCCAAGGGCGAAGACCTAGCTAGCTCATCAAAACAATATACTGTAATTTTGAAATTACGTACAAATTTTCGTTTTGGGACTAGCTGGCAAGTTGGCCTGTGGGACGTAGTTTGGAGACCCCTGCTCTAGAGCATTGTTTCTCAACCTAGCCTTGTACCTTGTTTTTCAAACTTGTGACCCCCGAAAGATAAAATAAATAAAATACACCCCCCCTGCAAAAACTTTTTTTCAATTCTGTTACTTGTATAGCGAAATTATGTTAAAAGAGTCTCTGTAAAGCGAGATACGGGTGTGTATGTTAACTTATGTCTGAAAATCAATTGCCAAGAAGAGAAAAATTTGCTTCACTACTCAGTAATAAACTTAGAGATGAACAAATAAGAGGGTGAAGAGACCATTTATGTGGATTGTTTGAGTACTTGGAAATTACGAATGGAATAGTTCGAAAAAACAAGAATCAATGGAAAGAACAATGTTACTCTTAAACATCCTTACCAAAAAACAAACGTCACTAAACAATCTTCAAAGGCATTGCACAACCCAGTTTTTTTTTTGATCGTATATAAAATGATAATACTGAACCTTTCTTCTTTTTTTATCTTTTCTTCAATTCTGTTAGTTGTAATCACCATAGATTCATGATGATAGTTTTAGGAATATAATACAGTGGTTACTCGTTACCTTTGGGAATATAATGCAGGGGTTACTTCTGCACTGCAATATACAAGCTGTTAAAGTAAGTGCCCAATTCTAGGCAGCTTAAGAAGTTCTCCTTAATAACTTAACTTGATACTGCAAGGAGCTTCTACCCTTCTGTCAGAAGGGTGAGTTAGTGAAGGAAATTTGAGATTTCTATGTAATATATATATGAATTAAGATCACTGCGGTTGTTTTGATGGAAGGGAAAAAGTGACCAGCTCTGAAACTTTGGGTGTACCACGCCAATGCTTGCGTGAACAGTATACTTCCTAAGCCCTATATACAAAGTACTTTAATAATTTAGACAGAGTGTTGTCAATACTAATTTAGACAAACCGAACATTGTCAATATTAATTTAGACAAACAAATAGTGTTGTCAAAGCTAATTTGAAAAAAATAACACTCTTACAGTTTCTTTTCAATCTAAAATAGTGTGCTACTGAGGTAACTAATTGAATGTCGTTTTGGTAAAGAGGTATATGTCATTGATTGCTTGTTTGTCGGGAGAGCCAAATGAGGTTTTGCAACACTTGTATTCCTGAAGTGAATAAATGATTTATGTATTCAAAGTTTACCTTTAAAATTTACCTGAGGTCTGTATTTCGGGAATACAAGTGTTGCAAAACTTCATTTGGCTCTCCCGACAAACAAGCAATCGATGATATATACCTCTTTACCAAAACGCCATTCAATTATAAAGCAGTAATTGTGGGACATTAAAACTAACTTACTTTAAAATGAAGTCTGGTACTTATTGAATGTTACTTAACACAAATAAACATTATTTATATATGAAACTCTTGGATTGTCGCTTTTTTTATAAGTAAAGTAAAAATCCGGTTATTGTTTTTTCAATGCATTTTATTCAGTCTCTAGATAAATAACTTCATTAATATTCTGTATATAGTAGAAAATGTATATGAATTAATTCTAGGGGTCCAATGTTTAAAATTAAATTATTTGTTATTTTATTATACTGCTGGGCTGTGTAAAAACATAATGATTCACTTAATTAAGTTAAATATAAATTATCAAGGATGAAATTGATAATGGTGCAATAGAAAAATTCAAATCGCCAAGACAACAGAAAAGAATCAGAGATTGAGTAATAAGAACAAATAAGATATTGTCCATTCTTTGTGTTTCCCATCATTATGAAAACTAAAACACTTGTAATTGTAACTATGGTCGTTATCAATGTAGCGTGTGTCCTATTAGGACGTGCTGATGATTTTGATATCGACATCGTTATCTTCGTTTTAGTTGATTCTGCGTTACTTCTCGTACAGAGTCATCAATATAGCGGATTTCTTATCTTGATATAAGTCATGATGATCTTGATTTATATTCAATAAATATAGACTCAGGAATGCGGATATAAATCGATAAGTGGACAGCAGGTAAATAAATAACAAAGTCTTGACAGTTGACTGAATGACAATACGAATATGTTTATTTCTCGGAGCGCAGGTATTTTATACAAATGAGTGAACCAGTTCGCGCTACATGCTCCGTCTCACTCTGGCACGTGAATTGGCGGTAGCTTATTTATTTGTATTTAGAGATGGCTAGACAAATCGCGGGTACTACAAAAATAGTAAACATTGTCGCCGTTCTTGACGTGTAGCAATCACGTCGGTCATTGACCCTGTATGTTTATTATTAACAATAATTAATTTAATTTATTTGTGTTTTAACAATTCACTTATTATTTTGACAATTATTTATTTACTAGGTAGGTATCCTACATAATCATTGAGTGGAATTGTGAAAACTAAAACACTTGTAAACATTGAGCTGATTATAGCATACTCGTTGTCCAAGAGGAATTGCATTATTTTTTTACTGTGTATTAAGTCAGTTTGTCAGATTGCCTGCTTGCAGATTTTTTGTCAAGTTTTTGAATACCACAGTCAAGCGGCAATTCAGCTTAAGATATGAAAATGGATAATGATGGAAAAAGACTATGAATGCTTTTTATTTATTTATTTTACATTTAATACAGGTAAAATCAAATAAAATAGTCTATGCATAACAACAGGAACAACTATTAATGCTTCTCTCTGTAGGCTAAGTTATGCCTACAAAGTTTATTAAGAAATTCAATTCATAATTTATCCACTGAGGTATGGAAGATGTTGATGTAGGAAAAATCGAAAAATCAACAAGCGACGCTCTTAATAGCTCAGTTCATCAATTTGACATTAAAAACAATCTAATTCATGATTACGTAAATAGTCATGTACATTAAATCAGCATCAGGAGTGCGTCAGCGGCTGTTGTTAAACTGAATGCTAGAGTGTTGTGCAGCAGAGACATCTCCCAGTCCACAAAGATATCAGTCTACAAGGCTGTTGTCCTCCCCACACTTCTCTATGAGTCTGAGACTTGGGTTCCTTACAGAACGCACATTCAAAGCCTTGAAATTTTCCACCAGCGTTTCCTTCGCCGAATTCTTTGGATCCACTGGAGTGATCATGCCACAAATGTTTTGGTCCTGCAACGCTCCAACTGTAAACCTATAGAAGATATGGTTGTAAAGGCGAAATTGCGGTGGACTGGACATGTGATATGCATGGGAGATCATAGACTCCCAAAAGGCGTCTTGTACGGAGAAAGTGGTGGGCAAGCGAAGAGTTGGTGGGCAGAGGAAGCGCTATAAGGACAGTCTGCGAGAGTCGCTCACTTTGTGCGGGGTGCCTGAGGACTGGGAGCGGGGGACTGGAGAGCCGTATGTTCTCGGGCTGATGGCATCTCAGTGGCTAAACGTGTGAGAAACAGTCAGCGCGCTGCGAACATGCGTCAACATGACCAGGCGGCTCAGCAGGGTCCACATGTCTGTGGCATTTGCGAGAGGGAGTGCGCATCTAGGATCGGACTGTTCTCTCACAGAAGATCACACAATCGACGTGGAAGAACAGTTCAAGACTGACGTTGGAGTGGCGAGGGGATCCTCGACTATGAGGCCCGGCAACGACGACATTAAATAAAAGTTCAATCATTAAGAGGAATTAGCTATTTTTGCCTGTTAGTAATTTGTATATGTACTAACAGGTGCGTTAATCACTTCTTAAGCATAAGGAGTAACAACTGTCAAAAAAAATGTGGGATAGAGCGATTGGTAAAATAAATTTTCCCTGTAACAAAGGTGTCGCAAAAATCTCTTTTGGACTCATTTACATTGCTGTTGAAGTTACTTTGAAGAAATAACACTTAAAGTTACATTTTAATCTAAATCAGAATGTCACTAAAGCAGTTTAGCAAAAATGAGTAATGGCACTTATTTACAGCTACTCTTATAATAAAGTATACTATTTGTAACGTCAACTTTTAGCAAAGGTGTCAACTTTTGAGAAATAAAGATTTAAGCTATCAACAAATCAATTCATTCTTGATGATTTACACAGAAACCAAAGACTTATCTCTCAGAACATAATGAATCCTCCAGTTTTTTAGTTAAAAAATGACAAGAATACTAAAGAGGATAAAAAAAAATAATGGTAATCCACAGTGTATCTTGCCATAGAAGTTGAAAGGTGAGGTGGAATGTAACACTGGTACAAGTCTCACGTCAGCACTAAGGATAAAGAATGGAGTCCAGGAAAGAAAGATCCAGAGAGAATAAATTACTAAAACCGTAATGAATAATGTCATATGGCGAATGAACAAAAAAAATTATTATTTTGAACATTTTATTATGTTTTTACTAAGAAAAGCAGTATATTATATATTAGATAGATTTTTAATCAAAATACCTGTTTTGTTAATAGTATTGGATAAATTTTGATCATTCCTTTTAGACATCTTTACCATATTTACACCATAGACAATTTTCTGCAACCACATTGTTTCTCTATAATGCAACAATTCTTCTCTTTGCTTGCTAAAGCTGTGCAAAATACAATAAAACAAATATTTAAATACATTCACTCACTATCATTTAATCTAATTATATTATTGGAATTTCAATTAAGTATGAATTATCATCTGACACTTAAGCTACTTTAAGTCAGACTTTAATCAGAATCTTTAAATGGTTGACTTAAGGTTGTCTTTAATAGGAGTTAAGGTTTATTTTGATCAGAATTGAAGGTAACTTTGATCAACAGGCTGTTTGTACATTTTCAAATATGATATTTTTTCATGTTGGTGATTAGAGATACTACTTTTAGAACCCATTTATCATATCAAGATTGTTTTTTTTTTATGTAAAAGGAAAAATAAGTAAATAAAATACTTATTTTATATTTTTGTCTTCACCACTGGTTTATTTTTGGGTTTACTACCGGTTTCGAAGACAACCGTCTTCATCGTCAGATGAAGATAAACTAAATTGCTAAAAATATATTTCCTGTACAAGTGTATATAATATAAGAGGAATGAGTTAGGGGGAGAGAAGTGGGAAGAGATGTGATTCAGTGGTAAATGGGGCGGGGAAAAATTAAAATGAAAATTAATCTTTCGGGCAGACCAGGGTCTGGATATCCAAGGGGGTGGATTTTAAATAGGAAACATATTAAGCAGAGAGCTATTATTAAAATTGGTTTAATTGTTGATGATATTTAGACTTCATTTTATGCATTTTTTAATCTCGAGAAAACTCCAAATTGTCAAGTTGCAATCCCTCTCGGCTTATGTGTAGAATCCGCAAACCACAATTGATTTCGAAAGAATGGTTATTTTCAATTAGGTGGATAGCGAACTCTGAAAAATTATTGTTGTTCAGGCATCTTAAATGTTCCTTAAATCGTTTCTCGAAATTTCTTTTGTCTTGCCAATATAAAACACAAAAATGAACACAAAAATATAAAAGAAGTGTTTTATTTACTTATTTTTCCTTTTACATAAAACATGGCACCACAAAGTAAAACTATAGTCTTCGAAAATTCAAGAAAAAATGTTTTTTTTTATTCATATTTGGTAATCAAAAAGTTTGTACGGTTTTCAACAGAGGGATACACAATGAATTGTTTTGTTTTGTAGGGATTTGTAATTTACCTGCGTGACTCACAAACAACAGTGGGTCAGTTAGTCGACTCCGAATTGATAAGTCCTTTTTATTAGTAAAATTATCACTTATAGTTGGAAAGTTTCATCACATATGATGAAGAGTGGATCATATACAGCAATGCTTTAATTGGTTGTTTTCCCCAAATGGTCCAATACTGCACTTTAGGACAGCAGATGGTATCGTCCCCTATGGGTCTCTCACTAAAATACGACTCGACCATATGCAGGATTTCATAAATGAGGAATTTACAAAGTTGCATCACTGTAATTATTTCAATGCACAACACTATTTTTGTACATTTGAACAGTTTTGGTTTCCTCATAGTTTGTATAAATACAGATATTTTGTGCTTTACGAGTTCACAGTTTGTAGTTTTATACCTTAGCATCAACGTTCCCTCTAAGGTGTACGTGTGTGCGACCGCACATCTGTTAAAAATTGTCCGTACACATCTCAAAGAAAGGAACTTGTAACCATATTTTGTTTTGCGCAATTGTATATTTTATTAGCTATTTTATGATAGGTTCTCAGGTTCCTTTCTTTGAGATGTGTGCGGAACATGGAAACACCATATTATGTTACGTATTTCGAATAAAGACTTCATGAATTATCCCTTGTTCAAAGATCTTCGTGTTATTTTATTGATGTTTTAAATTTTTAACTTCCCTCTTTTTTTCTTACACATATAAGTTGTTAGGCCGCACACATAATGAAAAAAATAGTGGGAACGTTGCTTAGCATTGGTAACTGATTGAAGTTTCTACAAATTATGTATATGATCTACTTCAGGCAAATAATTACGATTTCTTAAATGAAAATTTGCTTGAAATATAAAAGCTTCTAGAAGTTGAAACTCTTCTTCATTTCTTCGTACTTATTTGGTTTAAAGAGGCATTTAAAAATCGCCAAAACTATGCAGAATGACTATCAAAGCTGCGCATTCTGGGACACTTTTAAATTAACATGCCTGGATGAGCATTGTGTTTACCAATGACCTTAGTTATGTTTGCTTTTTCTTTTATTAGTTTTCATAAATAAATTGTATGCATGAAAAGAAATTTTATGGTTGA
Source organism: Odontocerum albicorne (assembly GCA_949825065.1). Classification (NCBI taxonomy): domain Eukaryota; kingdom Metazoa; phylum Arthropoda; class Insecta; order Trichoptera; family Odontoceridae; genus Odontocerum; species Odontocerum albicorne. Next base: position 6,039,637 of record OX463862.1, read on the forward strand.
CCTATGTCAAATCAAATTTTGAGAACACAAATTCTATTCTTCACATTATTTCTATGGGTTAGTAATATAAGCTCACTCATAAATATAACCGTGCAATATATAGAACAACAGACAGAAAAATGTAGTGACGTTACAACTTTTTATTTGGATCTGGGTTTATTATCTATCTTGAACGTAATAAACCACGCCTGTTTATCAAAGAACTTCATAATGATCAAAAAAAATTCTAGAATTTTTAAAATAATTCTTATTTCGAATTTCATTTAAACTTGGCATGTTGCCAGTAAAAAAAAACAACTTTTTTCGAATTTCATTTAAACTTGGCGTGTAGCCGATAAAATTTAAAAACAACTAATTTCGAATTTCATTTAAACTTGGCGTGTGGCCAGTAAAAATTTAAAAAAAAAATAGCCTTTACGTGTCTTGCTAACACAGCAATAATTCTTCTAATGTCCTGTGTATTTGTCACGCATAGCCTTCGATATTTAAATAATCAATTTAATATATAGTAAGTAATTTCATAAATATTGATCTTGTATATTTTTAATTAATATAATAATATAGTTTTAGATTCTTAGGAAAAATTTTAATAATTATAATAATAATGAACGCATTATCTTTCTTGGAGCCTTCAAGAAATAGTTTTGTGAACAAAAAAGAACAGATAACAAATTTATGTGTGACGAAAAATAAATTGTTGTTATTTAAGTTGTATACATTTATATACGATAAGAAATAATGGGATATTTAAATTATGCTGTAAAAATATTGTTAATATCCATATATTAAGTTAATTTAAAATGTTAAATTAGATGAGTTAAAAATCTCCCATAGAAAAGTCCATTTTTACTATTTCTTTATGGTTTTAGATTTCATCAAACATCTGAAAATTGATAGAAAACGAGATTGAGATTGAATCTTTTTTGCATAAATTTGTGTTGATAAATATCCTAACACATTATTTCCACTTTTATTTAATAAACATTATCAATTTCCTCAAATAATGGATTAAAAATTAACATTTGACTTTGTTCCCTTCCACTGTATTTTTTTGCATATCACTGTGCGCATTTCCACACACGGTGCTGTGTCCTACTCAGGAAAGTTAGTAAAACTTAATTAAATATATGTATTACTTACACCATTGGTGCCAACTTAAAAGAATTATTAGAGAGCCCATGTATGAAGCCCCTAATCACAATACTTATCTATCAAGGTTTGCTCTAATCACAACTTTTAAATGAGCTGAGTCTATTTTTTGTAACAGTTTACTTTATTGAAGGGAGTGGAGAAAACCCCAATAGAGTCATAAAAAGTTAATTTTTTATGAGCATTTGAATGTTGAAATTCCGTATATTTTTTCATTGCAACTTCTCGAAATCTATATTACTGACACTATAGTGATTTCATTATATGCTCCATTTGATAGCTAATATGCGTCACTATACTCAAGAAAATGTAGCATGGTCCCTGTGACGTTTGAAATGCCATGTCTCAAAGAGATGGTGTAAAATCGTTTTTTTTTACAAATCGAATTGTTTTTTTATCAATCGAAAAATTGTTTTTCTCTAAACTGACGTTTTAATTCCTAATTTTCATTATACTGACTTTCTAATGTATTGTATGATTTGTATCTACTTTTAAATAGGCCAAGATCCACTATGATTAATACTAATTACAAACATTTAATTTTATGTATAAAAAAATCGAAAATCCAATTATCGTATACCCCATCCCTAGCCAATGCAGACTAACATCATAACTTTTGACAACCGTCGCCAAATATTATTCCATTTTAACAAACTGACATATTTTTGCTAATTTGAATCAAGATGTGTTAATTTGTCATTATTGTTAGTTTTGTGCAATGTATTTACCTAAATAACTTGCTTTGTATTAGAATCGAGGCTTATATTAAAGTTGATAAAATAATTAAAATTACTGAACGTCGTTACAAGGTTGTATTGGGATAAATTTGTGAAATGTCACAGGGACCATGTTACATTTTCTTTAGTATAGTCTAGGTTAGTCCAAAAACAAAGAAATGAGTGCTCCTTTGTTTTTTTTTAGTAATTTGTCTATATTTTTTATACTTTTTATTCCTCACTTTTGACCAAATTTGGTTTGGGAGGGTCCATGGGATTCTGACTCCTTAAAATTGGCACTTATGGTTGGCACTTATTTACACTGTCTATGGTTCAAATTGGCACTTATTTACACTGTCTATGGTTCAACTAATTGTACAAATTGAAATATTTTAATTTTAAGATCCTATAAAAGTTATTCATCTTGGCCATATTCCTTTTTAAAAAATTGTCAAATCTAAATCAACTCAATTCAAAACTTATTATTTCTGTCACATGACATTCAAATCAAAACTAGACAAATCCTAACATGTTATTTTCAAAAGTAATCAAATACTTGAGCAAAAAAGAATATGAAAACTAAATTGAAAGTCTTTTTTGTATTTCCCTCTATTTATTTCAAAAGGGATTTGATATTTTCTGATCCTATACATCACATTTCCATTTTATTAAAATCATAATCAAACCACTATAGTTTGTAAAATACAAAAAAAAATCAAGAGGATCAAAAATATTAGATTTAATTAAAAAAATGGTTAAAAAAATATATCCACAATAGTTTTTAAATTTTGTCTTATTGACTAAGTTACAGAGGCACACCATTGTAATTATTAAAACCATAAAAAGGGTGACCAGGTCTCAGTGTTTCAACCGGAATCTCAGGATTTCAACACTGCCTCTCTCAGGGCTCCAGGTTTTATTATAATTTCTCCAGTTCTCCAAAACTGACTTACATATAAGTTAATTTTAGATATTATTTTGTAATAATATCTAAAATTAACTTATCTGTAAGTCAGTTTTGTCAATGAAAATAAAATTGCCGTGAATCTTGCGCACGGTGCGAACGTATAATGTGTAGTGTCAAACCGAACCGGATAAATTCAATGACTATTGTCCATGTGCGAACGTATAGTGCGTAGTGCGAACATATAATGCGTAGTGAAATATAATTTTTGCTTTTGGTAAACATCCCAGTTTCTAGTTTTTTCAATATTTTATTAAAAAATGTTAGTTGTTATAACCATTTTGACTGATTATTATATATTGTTTATTAAAATAAAAACACATTTGTTTAAACATTAACCGAAAGGAACTAAATTGTCATTTGCTTGTGTTTTGTTTTCTGTAAACATCTGCATTTCCGATTGAAGAAAACTGTTTTTACTGATAAATTATCTCAGGGTTAACATAAACTGAAATTTAATCACCCTTACCATTAACCAGCTTAAAACTGGATAAATTCAATGACTATTGTCCAAATAGCACTGGATCTTCAAGATACTTATCAGATATTTTTTTTTTCTTCCCTCTTGGAAAAATGGCACTTGAAAACTTATAAATCAATAATACACTATAGTTCAGAAATTCTAGGATGAGTCCTGTGACAGCTCACAAATTTGCCCCAATACAACCTTATGTAATGTATTTACCTAAATAACTTGCTATTTATTAGAATTGAGACTTACTCGTATATTAAAGTTGATTAAATAATGAAAATTACTGAACGTCGTTACAAGGTTGTATTGGAGCAAATTTGTGAGCTGTCACAGGACTAATCCTAGAATTTCCGAACTATAATTATGCCATATTCAACACAAATATATTTTTATTTTAACGACCTTTGAGATTTTTATCATTTTCAGATATGTTCAATGAATTGTCACAACTTGACAACCCCAGTACTAATTTAAAAAAATTGACAACCCCAGTACAATTGACAGCCCCAGTACTAATTTAAAAAAGATAGGTTAAATCAAGAGTTTCCAACTTGTGTTACGTGGAACCCTAGGTGATAAAATTAGGGTTTCTGCAATAAAATTAGTTTTTGAGCTTGAAAAATGCTTAAAATATAAGTGAAAAAATTATTCAACTTTCCTATAACCGTTTGTTGCCATTTAATACCACATATTTATATGTGATATACGCCGGTCTCATCTAATTTATCTTCCTTGTCTTTGGTTTTAAAAATCCTTTTATTTATACTTTTGGAAGTGTCTTTTTGTCTAGTCGTAGGTGTTATTTTCTCTGGAATTAAGTGTGAGACAATTGGGATCATTGCATCAATAGAAACATTTCTTTTGTCATGTTTCATGAGATTTGTGTGTAGCCTATTGACCCAAAATATATTTTTTAAAGAACGGTGTAATATTTTCCTTTATTCCAATGTGTTGCTGCGTGACTATGCACATATCTGCTTTGTATATCTATGAACAAGTAAAATGTATTTGGCAAGTGTGTATATTGTATATTTACAATATGAATAAGTCTTGCCAGCATCATTCGGGTTAGCAAAGACTCATTCCTTCACATGTAACGCACAAGTCATGCTTGTTCTAACATCTTAAATGGTAATCTTGAATATCCAGTGTTTATTCTTAAACCTTATAAAAACTAACAATTTCGACTAAAGGAAACATTGGAGCACTCTTTGAAAGGAGAAGGTGGTTAGAAAGACCTCAGGTAGCCTTTTGTATGTGTCCTTCATACAATGATGTGGTTTTTCCTCATTTCAAATTGGTCTGCTGATCTATGATGAAAACAAATCACAATTTCACGTCTCAATCTTTTAGCTCAAATAAGCTTGAATCAAAGTTAGAAATAACACAACTATTTATTGAAAAATATTTTCATAGCTTGATTGAATTATAAATAATCATATCTTTATTTTTATTTTTTAATGAAAAATAAATTAAAAAAATATATATGAAATGTACAGAATAAATATGTTATTATGAAGCATGAATTCTAAAGTGAAAATTGTATAAATTGTGAAAAAAATAAAAATTCATACATCTTAGTCAAATAAATCAATTCAAACCATTTTTTTTATTTATTTATTTAAATGAAAAATAATCAATTAAGTTGGAATGTTTTAAATTTTTTAAGTTAGACTACTTTAAAATTCAGTTTTAAGTGGTCTGAAGACTTGATACTGACATGAAATTGGTACCATAGGATATTTCCTATAAGATAAGCTAAGGCCACACCGAAGTGTCTCGCTTAGTGCTAAGCTAGATGCTACGTGACTAATAGACTAGGTGACTATAATAGTCATGTAGCATGGCGCGAAGCGTGCAGTGTGGCCATTGCAATAGTATGGGGTGTGTTGGTTTGCTAGGATATGTCACCTAGCTCGCAGCGTAACTCTAAGCACCAAACGAGGCTCCTACCTGTATGGCCGAGGCCATAGTGATTTGCTATAGAGTGATTTCAAACCAGTGATTCTTAAATTTTTTGGCACTTAGCCCCTGGGTTCTATAATATTATAAATAAAGAACAATTTATAAAGAGTCATTTAGAGCAGTGGTTTCTAAACTTTTTTGATCGCGTACGCCTAATACAGAAGAAATTTACAGAGCAAACCCCTGAATAGGGGTTCGCACTATAAATTTTTATATACGAGTATATTTTTTATATACATACGTAAAAATGTCACAGATTAGCAGTCTTAAATAGAAAGATTTGCGGTCTTAAATACAAAGGTGGTGGCTGCAGCCATTAAGAATATTGAAAAATCAGTGAAAAGATATCTGTGGTTTGACGACCTCCGTGTTCTAGTTGGTACGATGCCTATCTTCTGACCTGGAAGAGTCGGGTTCAATGTTCGCTGGAACACAGATTTAAAAAAAAGGTTTTTAATCTGGAATTTAAGGCCTAAATATCTTTGTACTTGGTTCTAGAAGATTGCCACTTGGCAATAATCTCACAAGGTTGTACTGTTACAAAGAAGTGTTGTAGTATAGCTGCCAGACGTGATTTGTTTAATAATAGTGAGTTCACGTCCTGAGTTAGAGCGCCCTTGAGGAGAGTTTACTGTCTAAAAGGCGCTATATAAAGTTGTCCATTGAAATTAAATCGAGGGAGGTATCTATATATGAATTTATTGAAAATCAACCCCAACTTAAAACTCAACCCTAATGTAAACACTAGATGACCCCTATAGCCTAGTTGGAAATATATCTGTCTCCCAATCTTAGGATTGGAAGTTCAATTCCTGTTAGAACCACGATTAAAAAAATGATTCCTGTCTAGTTTTCATTTAACGTCTTTTTAACATCTTCTAGATTGGTTGGAATATACTACAACATCGCAATACGTCTGCCAGGTTATACTATATACAATAAAAGTGTAATACAATACAATCACTGTGTCAACTTATCTATGACGGAAATTACAAAGAATCATAGACAAGCAAACTCAACTATCGGTTCCCTATAGATAGGAAATATCTGATCATGCAAGATTATCTATGGTTCAGCTTTGAATCAAATTTAATCACTTACAAATTCTATAAAGTGTGAAATTTGTTTTATTAGTTAAAAAATTTATCTCAATAATTTCTCATTCAAGATCAAACTAAAACAACTTAGAATTGGAAAATTAAAATCTCAACAAAAAAAAATATATTAAGAAAGAAAGAACATTGACAATAACAAATATTTTTCTTTCCTGTAATAAATAATTTTTAATGAACAAAAATCAACCTTATTAATTTTTGTTTCAAATTCCATGTATTGAAAATTGTAAAAACTTGAAAATGAAATTAAAACAAGAATTCCATAACTTATATATATTTAATATCCAATGTTCACTAGTCATATTGAAAAATACATTTTATATTAAACGATAATTATCTTTTAAGTACAATTTTAAATTTAAGATACTTGCAATGGATTTAAGAAAAAATGATGTGTATAATAATAAGAAATCTGCAAAAATATATTTTCAAATTAATTCACTTCATATTATATTAAGAGGGAATCTACTGTATATTTATATATTTTATAAATTCTTTTGAGAATTAGTTACTTTATATGAAATTATTTTTTGAAATCTTTGACACCACTTGCACAGTAATGTACAGTAACTGTCTGTCAGTGACATTTTTTTTAAATATTTCGTTAAATAACTACAAAACATAGTATTTTATGTTCTTTAAAACCCAATCGGTAAAAAAATACTTTTCGCAAGTTAGTATCTTCCTTTAGAATATATTTTGAATAGAAAATTCTGTATAGAAATCATTTTTAAAAAACGTAGACTAAACTCAAAAGTGATTATTCAATTAATTAGCTTTTAAATTATATAAAAGGAGTTTTGTATTTATATTAAATAAATTTGAGTTAATATATCACTCAGTAGACATGTATATATTACAAGTATTTTGTTTAGCGTATTGACTATTGAATAATTTGTTTTAAAATCACAGTTTAATTTAATATGCCCTTATGAACCCTATCAGTACCTTTAAACCACACTAGGCTTACTTGTTTTTGAAATCCATTCAAAACTATTTGAAAAAGAATGGCGATAGGCGTTTTGAACATCAGGTAAAAGTTTATATAAACGCCTTTTAAGCATTGAATTTCATTTTATGATCATTGCTGGGTCTCGTAGTCAAGGATTTCCTCGTCATTCCTACCTAAATCTCGAGCTGTTCCTCCATGTCGATTATGTGATCTTCTGTGAGATAACAACTTGATCTTAGATGGTCATTCCCGCCCCGCTTACAGATGTCACAGACATGTGGACCCAGCTGATCCGCCTGGTCACACTGCTGCATGTTTACAACAAACTGACTGTTTCTTATCTGTCTACCTGTTGAGGCACCATCCCCTCAAGAATACATAGCCCTCTACTTTCCACTAACTTGAGCCACCTGTTGAGCCACCTAGTCTACATGTTTCCTACACAAAATCAGCGAATCCCGCAAACTCACCTTATAATGTTTCCTTTGCTCACCAGCCCTTCACTTGCCCAATACTTCCCCGTATAAGACACGTTTTGTAAGTCTGTAATCACCCATACGTATTATATATCCAGTCCACCTCAATTTAACCTCTACAATTAAATCCTTCACCGTTGAAGTGATGGAGAACCGAGATATTTGTGATACGATCACTCCAGTGGCTCGGAAAGATGTAGTGAAGAAAACGCTGGTGAAACATTTCCAAGCTCCGAATATGCTCAGACCCATAGAGATGTACGGGAAGAACAATAGTTTTGTAGACGGATATCTTAGTGGACTGAGAGATGTCCCTTAAGTTTGAATATAACTTTCACCTTACAGGGAGATATTACACTCTTTTATTTATTTTTTTGAGTTGTCCACACTTAGGAACGAATCGAGATCGTATTAAGTGCGATCTAGTCTAATATTTTTTAAACATGTTTTTTATGATATGAAAACAACTGAAAGAGCTCCTTCTCTACTGACACTACACCAAAGTGATAATGGAATGACCACGTCACAGACAGAAGGTTTTTTGTCACAAGGGTGGAGCGAGCATTGTTCGTGAAGTGTAGAAATAATTTAGCTGTAAGCTCAATATTAGACTTAAAACCAGAGTAGTAAGTCAGAATAGCCAATTGGGCCAAAGCTAATCAGATTCAAAGTACCACAGAGCTCTTATCTAAAATTACAATTTGTATTTTTATCGCAGTACCACATTGCTTTTATTTGTCTATACTAATTTCTCACTTTGCATTTAACTTTTTTAGCTATTAGCAGACAAGATAATTAGTTAACTGAGTGATTTCTTAACCCATGTTTAATTCAGTATAATGCAATAAGATCAGAATAACTTTACAAAACGGGTTAAAGATTGTTTAAAATTAATGTAAATTGGAATGTTAAGACATTGACATGCTAATACATGATTTCTAAGAATGTTTTATAATAAATCTTTCAAATGAAGAAGATATTTAAACAAATCTATTTGGATACAAAACCAATTAGTGAAAATATTAATTTTATTTATTAAAGTATCATATGCTCCTTTGTAACAAAATTTCTTTCAAATGGGAAAATATAATTATCACATTTTCTTTTTCGATAGTTATCTCAATATTTATTTAGTCTAATTCTTCTTCTTCTGTGTCTGATCTCACATGCAGTGTATCTTCTCCAACCAAGTCACAGTGTCCTGTATTACGTTATGTGGCTCCTGCATGCCTCCAGGTTATGTGGTTCCTGCATGCGTCTGATCTCACATGCAGTATATCTTCTCCAATAAAGTCACAGTGTCCTGTATTAGGTTAAGTGGCTCGTGCATGCGTCTGATCTCACATGCAGTGTACCTTCTCCAATAAAGTCAGTGTCCTGTATTAGGTTATGTGGCTCCTGCATGTCTCCAGGTTATGTGGTTCCTGCATGTGTCTGATCTCACATGCAGTGTATCTTCTCCAACCAAGTTACAGTGTCCTGTATTAGGTTAGGTTATCTTCTCCAACCAAGTCACAGTGTCCTGTATTAGGTTAGGTTATCTTCTCCAACCAAGTCACAGTGTCCTGTATTAGGTTAGGTTATCTTCTCCAACCAAGTCACAGTGTCCTGTATTAGGTTATGTGGCACCTGCATGCATCTGATCTCACATGCAATGTATCTTCTCCAATAAAGTCACACTGTCCTGTGTTAGGTTATGTGACTCCTGCATGCCTCCAGAAAATGTGGGCATCTGTGCACGATATAGTCTATGAACTGTATCTCACCACACTTACAGAAAGGCGACTCTGTTAGGGTTTAATTATGCATGTCATATGTAGTGTGGCCCGCTGATCCTCTTTAGTGATCATCACTTCCTCTGAGATAGAGACAACCCAGACACTCCACCATTGAGTTATCCACAAAATGCCTGTTTTTCTTCATCACACGTTGGACAGATCCAACGTAGGCCACCATTTATTGGTGATCGGTTTGTTATCGATTTATTTCAGAGTCTTCCAGAATGTTAGCCGAGATGTGAGACAATATGGCTGTGATCTTCTTATTTCCGTAATAACAGGCAGTTTGTAAATTTACAATACAATATTATTTTCCACTATTTAATGAGAGTTTCTTCAAGACTTATATCATCAGGTGGACTATTTACTAGTACTAGAAGCCATACTGTATGTGTAGCTTTCAGAGTTTCCACGACAATATGCATCGCTTGGTGTATTTGTATGTCAACTAAGTGCGTGTATGCAGATGACATATAGATCTATCGGTCTAAAGAAAAAGGTGTACTCATGAATTCTTTAAAATAACAAGCAGTTGTTGTAAGAAGTCGACGTCTCCTATCAAAGACCTTACAATATATTCCCTCTAATAAAATCAATAATTCTGTGATTCCATATTCATCACATGTCAAAAATCTGGGAGTCCTTATTGATGAAAATTTGAGTTGACGTAATCATGTCTCAGAGTAAAGCTGTAAGATATTTGCTTCTCTACATTTCCTTTGTAACTTTCTGCCTATTTTGAGTAAAAACAGGCAAAAAAAAAACTAACAGTACCGATGCACTTTGACTAACTACAAACATTTCCAATGCATATCTGAAAATCAGTGGACTTTTAATGAAATGATTCACAAAAGTCTATTTAAAGTATAAAGTTAACTATAGTTAATCATTCTTAGTAGAATGAATGCTTACAGTTATAAAATAAACACTTTTTGAATATTTTCTGCATGCTGATCTCAATGCAGAGAAACATTACCAGCACTGAAACTGCTGTTGTCATATATATTTTTTTTCAGTCCTCTCGACATTATGCTACCCACAGAGCCTATGGCAAAGGTTGGCCTTTAGTACCCCTCACTTAGTCACAGTAGCGCATAGATGATCAACCTCTGCTTCTGTAACCTTCAACGTTGCCAGTGCCTTCATTGCGCAAAATGTGACTAATGAATATGTGTTGCACATATGTTAATCTTGATAACCTCTCGAAGATATTGAGTTACTTTAATATAGAGGCATTTGTTTATTATTGTGTCCATGTAATATTCAGCAATCGGCTCCAACACCACACCTCAAACGAGTTAATCCTTGATATTTCTTGACCTTTACTATCCAAGTTTCAGAAGCATATAAAAATATTGAGGAAATCTGAGTTATAAAAAGACGTATTTTCACTCCTCGAGAAAAACTGCTTCTTCGGATTAGTCCACTCTTCACCAAACCTATCCTTATTCTGGTTTTAGTTTCCCATCCATCGTTATCTGCAATTGTAGACTCAAGATAAACCAAATCATCTTTGAATCTTGATCTAGAAAACATTATAAGTATCCACTGTAGAATTTTCTATTGAGTGTTGTCACTTGAAAGGATTTTATTAAATTTTTTTAAATAGATATCTTGTATTAGCATGGTGACAATATTGAAAAGGAGTTTTGAATATATTAGATGCCTTCCTTTAAATCAATTAGATTTGAATCTTATTAATATTTAGACAACCTGTAAATAGATATAGTTTAAAAATGCACAATATAAAAATTTTATTAGATAAGAAATAAAACAAATAATCTTAAAAATACCAATTATTATTAAACTAGCTACAACTCTCCAAAAGATTCTGTGATCATAAATACTCTATATTGTCTCATTTTATTTATTTTCAATTTGAATTTCAGCTCTATAGTAGATTTAGCGATCAAAAATATAATTGTACATACAAAGTAAGTTAGATTGTGTGAATCAAAATTTTGCTTCTCATATGTAAAATATTACTACTCATGTGCAAAATTTTGCTACTCATGTGAAAAATTTTGCTACTCATAAGTAAAATTCTGTTACGTGTAAAATGTTGTTATTCAGTATCAAAATTCTGCTACTCATGTATAGAATATTATTGCTACTCATGTACAAAATTCTGCTTACTCATAAATAAAATATTGATACTCATGAGCAAAATTTTGACACTGTGACATATGGAAAATGGAATTTAATGTTTCCATAATAATACATTTTGTTTCTATACTTATCATATAGTACTATAAAACATACTTTAAAAAATACAATAGAATGTTTGAAGCAATTAATTTTAATTAAAAAATTATAAAGTATGATGAGATTTGTATATTTATTTAACATAATCACCAACCCCATGACCTAATTGTTAACCCGAAGGTTTCAAATTTGATTCCCATTGGTACCCAATTTTATTACAAAGGGTAACATATTATTATATAAATTACACTTTCACAGTATGCAGCACAACTTGGAAGACTTATTGACATGTAATAGTCTCTTACAACCAACTAGAAAAATGCTAAAAAGGTATTTAGTGAAACAAGAAAGAAATTGAAAAAATCTAGGGAGAATCAAACCCGCAACCTCCAAGCTGGAAGATAGGTGTCTTACCAGCTGCGTCACAGAAGAACCACAACCAGAATATAATTCTGGTTGGTTGTAAAAGATTACCATTTGCCAACAAATCTGCCAAGTAGTACTATATACTACAAAATTATAATACAGTGCGATATAAAGGGATTAGTTAAATAATATAAACAAATCTCTTTAGTAGCATAAGGCTTGAATTCAAAGTCTGACCTTAACACTAAATACTAAATCTTGACAATTTTTTTACTGAGGTAATGATGATTTAAAGTTAAATTTCATGTATATTTGTCATGGTTTCCTTAAATAAGATAGATAGTCATGTGATTTCATACAAGTTTGAAGCGTATGATATCTGACTTTGAAGACAAATTTTAAAATCTTAAGGTTAGAAATTAGTAATTAGGCTGGACTATGAATTTGGGCCTAAGAATGCTTAATCTCAAAACAAGAACTGTTAATTAATATTACTATCTTGAAATAATGCACATTACAGTTATTATAATTATTATTACACATTACAGTTATTAAATTTATTACAATTATTCTAGATGTTTTCTGATTGAATAATTTATCAATGAAGTATTTATTATAAACAAAATATGAATTTGATGATTTTAAAAATATAACATATCTAAATTTTGATTCACATTAATTGTTAATTAATTACTTTTATTCCGTTTAACACAGTTATAAAATTAAAATTTTGATTCACATTAATCGTAAATTAATTACGTTTATTCCGTTTAACACAGTTATAAAATTAAAATATGATATCGCAACTATCTAAATAAATATTTTTCAAACATTCACTTTGCATGTTCCACATAAACTATTATTACTAGAAGTTGTAAAAATGTAACAAATTTTAGATATATCTACGAGTTTCAAAATAATAAAAAGTTTTATGAGAAATATATATTTGTTGTTTCATTTTCAATTCCAAAAATACCCAATATGGTGCTTGCATTAGTGAAAAATGAGGATAAATAATAATAAGTTTGTTTATTAGAAGAACAATCATTGATAATTAATTTTTTCTACGTTTTCTAGGTCCCGAAATCGACTTTTCGTAAGAAATTCTTCTGATAACTATACTTGAGAAAATATAGGATGGTCTCTGTGACATTTGAAATGTCATGTCTCAAAGGGATAGGGTAAAATGTTTTTTTTTTACAAATCGAATAGTTTTTTATAAATCGAAAAATTGTTTTTCTCTAAACTGACGTTTTAATTCCTAATTTTAATTATACTGACTATCTAATGTATTGTATGATTTGTATCTATCTTTAAATAGGCCAAGATCCACTATGAATTAATACTAATTGCGAACATTTAATTTTACGTATAAAAAAATCAAAAATCCAATAATCGTGTACGCCATCCCTAGCCAATGCAGACTAACGTAGTGACTTTTGACAAACATCACCAAATATTATTTGATTTTAACTAACTGCCACATTTTTGCTAATTTGTAACAAGATATATTAATTTGTCATTATTGTTAGTTTTATGTAATGTATTTACATAAATAACTTGCTATTTATTAGAATCGAGGCTTATATTAAAGTTGATAAAATAATTAAAATTACTGAACGTCGTTACAAGGTTGTATTGTGACAAATTTGTGAACTGTCACAGGGACCATGCTACATTTTCTCAAATATAGAACCGCGTATTTCGTAATTCGTCAAGTATTTATGAATTCTAATCATTCAAAATTTTCCACACAAATCACCTTAATGACCGACCTTGATGGCGAGACGACAGGTTTATTACGTGCCAGTGAGAAGTTCAATTCTTGAGGCGCCCCCTATATCCAAATATCTCAAGATTATTATCGTAAGTATGAGGTTTTCAGTGTTCATTTCACATAAATCATTACATATTTTAATTTATTATTAAGTTTACCTTTAATAATATTACAACTGTAAATAAATTTATTTTAGACGTGCAAACATAAACAAGTGACCATTTAAAAATCGAATAAGTGATCCTCTATTATATATGTAAGTGGCAATTATAGTTTTTATTTTACTTAGGACATATATTATTAATAGTACGTTTTTTAAATTTAAACAGTACGTACTTTTTTATTTTTTATTTTACCATTAAATATATTATTATATCGCAATTATTACTTAACTTACATTATTTTTAGAGTAAGAAAAAATAGCCACCATTTTCAATGCCAGGCTAGTTCAAATTATTGTTTTAGTAATCGCAATTCGTTTTTTTTGTGAAATTTGGCTATAATAGTAAAAAATTGCCTTTAACAAAAAATAATAAAATGGGATCTTAGCAAAAATGAAAACGTCATTTGTTCCTACCCAGAGGTAGGCACTCTTGCACTTATATTTTTGTATTATTTATTATTCAATAACAATTTATGACCTGGAAATAAACTCTTTAATGGCCAGGTTCGTGCGTTTCTCCCGTCACAGAGTTTATTTATTTATGTAAAATGGCACCGAGCCCTCTCGGCGTGAAAAACCACATCTCCATGACAATTTCAAAAATCCTTGCCCATCGCACCAAATAACTTTTTCCTGCCCTAACAATAGCATCATCTAGTAAGAAGACACAGACATCTGTAAAAACAAAAATCAACCACCCAATACAAAAATAAATGTTTTCAATGTTTCAATGAAAACATAATCCAAGATGGAAATCCGTGGTTCCATCGATAAGTCCCCCGCCTCTCTCTTTCAAAGCTCAGAAATTTTTTGTATGGCCTTTTATAAATATTTATATTTTCTTACAGAAAAATATGAATTATTTGAAATGAAAAATGCAACGTTCATAACATTTATGTATTCCCAAAGATCGTTGCTACAAAAGTCCTGAAAATTGCGCGAATGAACTAAAGGCAAAATATAAAAATCGATAGATCATAATCAACGTAACTTTTATTTGAATTAGTCCACATCACGGTCAAAATAGTGTTATAAATAATCAACAGGCGTCTTGTTCGTAATGAATCACTTAAGTTAAGTAAAAAATATATACAATTTAATTTGTTAGTCAATGCATTTTAACAATATAATTAATGCAATGACACTATTTTATAATCATTTTCCTAACCAAAAAAACACCACCTGTTTAATTAAGGAATATTTTTTTGACAGCACCCTCCCAAAAATGTAGGGAGGTTTTTTTCGTTTACTTGTAACATTTGTATTTGTGCGTCAAATTTGCAACGTGAGTCTGACAATATTGCATCAGGAAAGTGAATTTATTTCTCCTTGGAAAGAGAAAAACACTAAACAAAGGTAAAAACTGGCACGCAATTCATATTTCTATCCTAACAGCTTTTGTGTTTTTAGTATAATTCATTTTTAAACTGCCAACTATCAACATTTTTAATTATACCGTATTTCGTGAATTATTTACATATATCATTGATTATGTGTATTAAATATATATCTGACAGTAGTTTATTACTTATTTAATCAGTTTTATTCTGATTTAAGTTATATTTTAGTCATAAACTCAAGTATTGTACAGTATTTAGGTTAGGTTTGTCAACGCGTCAATACTAGTTTTTGGAAAGTTTTTAAGCCATTTAGTATATCCTAACTGTGGCAGCTGATTCATTACTGCCTCGAGAAATACACAGCTATTATTAATTATGTCGTTGCTGGGCCTCGTAGTCGAGGATCCCCTCGCCATTCCACCGGCAATTCAGCTGGAAAACCAAACGGTGTCATGGAGATTTTTTTCAAGTGGGCCGTTGCACACCAGCAAACTCACCGGTCGCACCGCTGCACTGGATCCGATGTTACACCGAAGCTAGATGATCGAAGGACATCGATATGTTTTTTTCTCTCTTATTTGAAAGAATATGTGTATGACCGAAATCATAGGTATCATATCCCTGAATACTAGGCGGAAAAAATGCCTCTGTCATTCAAGGGGAGTAGCACAGGGCGGAGTTCGAATTGAAAACCATCCGCACGGAAGTTCAATGTGTTACCGCCCAGCCATGCACTTCAATTTTCACAAGTACATTATATTTGGCAGTGAACTGCTCAGCTGTCATGACCTCCCCAGAGAAGTAAAGCCTCAGGTAGATAAAGCTGCAGTTGTGGCGGGCTGCCTGAGAGATGTCATATGGAGGAATAAAGATATGAGAACGGATAGCAAGGTACGCATTTATAAGACCTGTGTGCGACCTATCCTCACATATGGCATCGAAACGAGGGCGGACACTGTCAAGACCAAAAATATACTAAGGACAACATAAATGAGAACTCGACGTGCTATTGTTGGGAAGACTTTGCGTGATCGTATAAGGAACACCACAATCCGAGAGGTCCAAGATGTAGTCAGATGGGGACGACAGCGTCAACAATACTGGTACCAACATGTACAGAGAATGAATTCCACAAGAATCCCATACATAGCTCTGCATGGGATACCGGATGGACGGCGTTCACCAGGGAGACCCTCGAAACAATGGAGAGATAGCTGGAGCTCAGCATCACAAGAGGATAATCCTGTAATAACAGACTCTTGAGTCTTCAGAAAGTTGAAGAAGAAGACATTATATTTCATATACACCCTTGTCTTTGGCGTTAAAAATCTTTTTACCTATACTTTTGTTCGTGTAATTCGTAGGTCTTATTTTCTCTGGAATTAAGTGTAGACAATCGGGATCATTGCATCAATAGAAACATTTCTTTTGTCATGTTTCATCAGATGTATCCTACAAAAGTCTGGTTGTCTATGGATCCAGAAGATTTTTATTAAAGAAGGGTGAAATCTTTTCTTTTTTTAAATTATTTAATGTTTTTAATTTTACATGCATATCTAATGTTTATAAATTCATTACTTCCTATAACTTTGGTGGTATATGTAAAATTTTAAGTCAAGTTAAAAATTTTATCTCATGTAAAGGGTCTTTAGAATTGAACGTTTTTTTTTTAATTCTAATCTTTTTAATTCTTGAATAAAACACACAATTTGCTTTAATTTCAAAAAACTTTTTATTAGTCATTGAAGTATAATGTATGACATTTAAACACAAAAAACAATATCTGCCAATTGTCCACCTCTGTCGGTATCCACAGATGTCCACTCTTTTGTCAAAATTTTCGATGACATTTTGGCATAATTGCGGTTCTAACTCACCAATAACGCAAATAATTTCATCCTTCTGCTCAGGAATTGATCGGGGGTCATTTTTATAGACTTGGCTTTTCATACCAGAGAAAATAGTCCAATTAACATCACCGTTTCCGGAAATTACAATACATAAAATAATTCAACAATTTGAACGCATTATTGTATACGACTCCATTTTTATAAATGTCATACATTACACTTCTCAAACGTTACAAGACCCAGGCAAGTTTACAACGCCATCTGTGTTTTATCCAAGAATTGAAAAAACCGCTCAATTTGATAGACCCTTTTAGTTTATCTCTCTTGTCTTTGGCGTTAAAAATCTTTTTACCTGTACTATTGTTATTGTAATTCGTAGGCCTTATTATCTCTGGAAGTAAGCGAAAGACAATTGGGGTTATTCCATCAATAGAAACATTTCTTTTTTTAGATGCCGCTCAGTTGTCGATTTTACAAGGAGAAATACCCTGAGGTGGAAGATGTGGTGATGATCAACGTACGCTCCATTGCAGAAATGGGAGCATACGTCCACCTGTTGGAGTATAATAACATCGAAGGCATGATCTTGCTTTCTGAGCTGTCCCGCCGGAGAATCCGTTCTATCAACAAACTCATTAGGGTCGGCAAAACTGAACCAGTGGTCGTCATCAGAGTTGACAAAGAAAAGGGTACTTTTATAATCTGTTCTATTTTTCTTTTTCAGCATCAATTTCATTGGTTGATTGCATAGAAAAATATGTAGGAATTGAGCAAAGAGGTACCTCAGGCAAAAAATGAAGATTTGATAACATCATATAGACCAGGGGTCTCCAAACTTCTTAGCCTAAGGGCCACACTGACTTCACTAAGTCCCAAGGGCCAAGACCTAGCTAGCTCATCATACCAACATACTGTAGTTTTGAATTACGCGCAAATTTTCGTATTGGGACTAGCCGGCGAGTGAGATATCTATGGCACAGGGTGCGGGAGTGGACTCCACTCCGTTCGCAATTTCGGTTAGTACTTACGGGCAAGTGTCAAGGACATTTAATTGCGACGGAGATAGCCGATACGCGAAATATAGTGTGACTAGTGTGTTTTGTGACTATAGTCGTTAAATAAAATCATCTGATTATTATTTTGTATGATATACATACATTGTACATACCGCGGGCTGGATTGGTGGTGCTAGCGGGCCGGTGTTTAGAGATCCCTGATATAGAGTATCAAATTATGATGTTTTGAGAAAAGCAAACTGCTCTAATATTAAGATTCTACAGTCACATGCTCACCTGCGTCAGTCTGGATACATAGCTCGCATGCCTGAATACAGACTCCCAAGAAATATCCTCTTTCGTGAGCTGATGGAAGGCAGAAGATTGCACGGTGGGTATCGCAAGAGTTTTAAGGACGTACTGCATAAGACACATTAATGCTAAAAGCAACTGAGAGCAAACAGCAGAAAGAGCCGCAGTGCATAAAACTGTTGCTAGTTATCAGGGACCTAATGGAAAAGGAAGACGAGACATACTGCAATTACTTAATTCGCTGACTTATATGCAACAGGATATGCCTATCACAAATTGGTGGTGGCACCAACGTCAAGTACCCTGATCCTCCACTTTGTATTGTGCCTTCTATAATATTATACTCGCCGCGTGTAATGTGCATTTATTAAATTATACAATTTATCCATCTCCAGGTTATATAGATCTGTCCAAGCGCCGAGTATCAGCGGAGGATGTGGAAAAGTGTAACGAGCGCTACGCCAAAGCCAAGGCTGTGAACTCCATCCTGCGCCACGTAGCGGAACTGCTGCACTACTCCTCGGACGACCAACTTGAAGAGTTGTACCAGAAGACGGCCTGGCACTTTGAAGACAAGTACAAGGCCAATAAGGCGTACGCGTATGACTTCTTCAAGCAGGCTGTACTGTGAGTACAATCACCTCAATCCTGAATCTATATTTAAGAAACATGAAAAGAAATACAACTTCAAAAATTTTCAATTTTATTTCTTTCGCATTTCACTGTATACGAGGATCATCTAGAAAGTAAGGTTACAAGGGCTCCTGAGGCCGGGGGAATTTTTTGTTTCGAAGTTGGCGCACTTGGCGTGTAAGGAGATCCTAACGGTCAGTTTGTTTGGTCCCGCGTGTTTGTCTGCCATTTTGTTCAGTCACAGTAAATTCTTCCGATGAAGAGGTCATCGCGCGCTCCTGCCACCTCCCGTCCGTGCGAGATCTGTGTGGTCATCCATTTTTTGACTTTGCAGAACAATACCGCCGCGAATATACATCGGAAACTCGTGGAAGTTTATGGTAGTGATGTGATGAGTTGACAACATGTCACAAAGTGGGTTAGGTTATTCAGAGAAGGCCGTACTGATACGACGAGGCAAGGCAGTGATTTCTGACGAACTTGTGCAAAAAATTGACGAACAAGTGCGAAATGACCGCCGTGTGACGTTTGACGACCTTCACGAAGAATTTGCTGACATTTCTCTAAAGTCTCCTTGGTGATTTTGTGTCGGAAAAACTTGGTTACAAGAAGTTGTGTGCGAGATGGGGGCCCAGAATGCTCACACCGGAGCACTGTCAAGATCGCGTGACCCGCCGTGCGTGAATTTTTGGATCGTTTTGCACAGGAGAGAGAAGCTTTTCTAGACTCTCGTGACGGGGGATGAGACGTGGGTGTGTCACTACACCCCAACGATCAGGAGGTCGAGGAAGCTGTGAAAAAGTTGCTGAAAGAGCTGGCGGCGGAGGTCTATGTCACTGGCATACAAAAGCTGGTGCCCCGACTACAGAAATGTCTTGATCTCGACGGTGATTACGTTGAAAAATAGTTTAATATATTTGTGAAGTATTCTGTGAATTTCGATTAAATATAAGCATTTTTCGGTCCTACACAAATATTGTAACCTTACTTTCTGGATGACCCTCTTAAATACAGAAGAGTGCCGATCCAGGACTCATTTTTCCGTGAATCCTTTGTTAGACAATTTTTGTTCATAGTAATCCCAAACTGATTTGCACTTGTTTCGATCGATAACGCATGGCCTGTCTGAGCAGCACTTCACATCATATGAAGATACCAAAAATTGGGTCGATTCGTGGATAGCGTCAAAAGATGAAACATTCTTCCGACGCGGTATCCGTATGCTGCCAGAAAGATGGGAAAAAGTAGTGGCAAGCGATGGGCAATACTTCGAATAAAACATGAGGTTCCGTTCTTTCACAATAAATGCCCAATTTTTGATTAAAAAACGGCGGAAACTTATTTGTACACCTAATAACATATTAATGTATCATAATAACAATGCCAAATAATAAAGTTTTAAAATAATAGTGGATGGAGTGATACTAAATTTTAGGAAACTTTAAGTTATAACAAAGTACATTCTAAGCTTTCGAATTTTTTTAAATTATGCATTACATTAGACAAAAATGGCACTAATAGATTGCAGCACCTTTTCGACCGATCCCTAATTATTATCAATCATTACCAAAATTTAAAACAATCTCTTGTTCTTGGCCCAAAAGCAGTTTTCCCTTTCCTAATTTCGACACGGTAGTGTTTTTCTAATCACCGAGTATTTTAACAAATACAAACGTGCGCTCTGCGCGAACCAATCATGTGGCATTCTAAAACCAATACCACTAGAGTGTGTAATACAGAGAGTGTTATTCACACTATTGCAAAATGACTCTTCAAACTGAATGATCTGTACATCTTTAAGTATAACAATTAACTAGCTATTTGTTACAATTATTTAGTCAATGTTTTCACGTCCTTGAAAAGGCTTTCCAGATTGTTTCTAATGTAGAAATATTGTTGAAAGATCATTCCAGATTGTTTCTAATATAGAAATATTGTTGAAAGGGCTTTCCAGATTGTTTCTAATATAGAAATATTGTTGAAAGGGCTTTTCAGATTGTTCCTAATATAGAAATATTGATTAGATATGAAATGGCAAATATTGTATTATTTCCAGTGACCCCTCAATATTGGCAGAGTGTGGTTTAGATGACAATACAAAGGAAGTATTATTAAATAACATAAAGCGCAAGCTGACCTCGCAGGCTGTGAAGATCCGTGCAGACATTGAATGTGCGTGTTACGAGTATGAAGGAATCGACGCCGTTAAGGCAGCTCTTACTGCTGGTCTCTCTTTATCCACTGAGGAAATACCAATTAAGATTAATCTCATCGCGCCACCACTATACGGTAAGTCGAAAGCTTTTCTAAATTATTTTAAATTCCACTCTATTTTAGATAATTGTCTCACGATAAGATAACTCCATGTAGTATCGTGAGAAGAGACAGACAGATGTACGAGGGTAGAAAAGTTTAGTTAAAAAGCAAATAAAATAGTTTTTTTATTTTTCAACATAATCATCTCCTTTGAGGGCTACACACTTGGTCCAAAGATTTCCCAATTTTTTCATCCCGTCTGAAAACCTATTGATTTTGTCGAAGTCTGCAAAATAGTCATTTACTACGACGACATTCCAGAAAAAATCTTCAATTTTTTTATTTCGAGAACAGGAAGAAGTCGCGTCGAGCCAAATCTGGGAAATATTGCAGATCGGGAACCAATTCGAAGTCCGATTCGTGCAATTTAGTCATTGTGACGGTCGATTTGTGGGACGGCATGTTGTCCTGGTGGTAGAGCACTTTATTGCACGCCAATCTTTGCTGTTTTTCTTATAAGGAACATACAATTGTCCCTGCTCCAATAACACTGAAGAGCACTTTATTGTACTCCAATCTTTGCTGTTTTTTTATAAGTAACACTGTCCCTCCTCCAATTACACTGTCTCTGAACGAATCAGGTTCCTTTACGGTGCGTTTATACACTCGTAAGGTTTAACCGTTCTTTGATGAGTGAACTGTCCCCACATTGACCATACACTATACATACCCTTTTTTTGTTTACGTTAGTAAAAAGTATCAAGGGCCTAAAAAACAACTTATTTTGTTCTATCTTCAAAATTAAGCAATAAAAAAAACTTTCTAGCGATTCAGTAAACAATGGCTGAAAAAATACACCAAACTATTTATTACCTTTCATAATAATATACATTCAGCACGTTTGGAATGAAGTGTTTAATGAAACTTAAACTACCAATATCTATCTGAGAAATAGCAACTACTTTCCTGACAACATATTATCTTGATAATTTCTATCTGAGAAATAGCAACTACTTTCCTGATAACATATTATCTATTGATAATTTCTATCTGAGAAATAGCAACTACTTTCCTGATAACATATTATCTATTGATAATATCTATCTGAGAAATAGCAACTACTTTCCTGACAACATATTATCTATTGATAATTTCTATCTGAGAAATAGCAACTACTTTCCTGACAACATATTATCTATTGATAATTTCTATCTGAGAAATAGCAACTACTTTCCTGATAACATATTATCTATTGATAATTTCTATCTGAGAAATAGCAACTACTTTCCTGATAACATATTATCTATTGATAATTTCTATCTGAGAAATAGCAACTACTTTCCTGATAACATATTATCTATTGATAATTTCTATCTGAGAAATAGCAACTACTTTCCTGATAACATATTATCTATTGATAATATCTATCTGAGAAATAGCAACTACTTTCCTGACAACATATTATCTATTGATAATTTCTATCTGAGAAATAGCAACTACTTTCCTGACAACATATTATCTATTGATAATTTCTATCTGAGAAATAGCAACTACTTTCCTGATAACATATTATCTATTGATAATTTCTATCTGAGAAATAGCAACTACTTTCCTGATAACATATTATCTATTGATAATTTCTATCTGAGAAATAGCAACTACTTTCCTGATAACATATTATCTATTGATAATTTCTATCTGAGAAATAGCAACTACTTTCCTGATAACATATTATCTATTGATAATTTCTATCTGAGAAATAGCAACTACTTTCCTGATAACATATTATCTATTGATAATTTCTATCTGAGAAATAGCAACTACTTTCCTGACAACATATTATCTATTGATAATTTCTATCTGAGAAATAGCAACTACTTTCCTGATAACATATTATCTATTGATAATTTCTATCTGAGAAATAGCAACTACTTTCCTGATAACATATTATCTATTGATAATTTCTATCTGAGAAATAGCAACTACTTTCCTGATAACATATTATCTATTGATAATTTCTATCTGAGAAATAGCAACTACTTTCCTGATAACATATTATCTATTGATAATTTCTATCTGAGAAATAGCAACTACTTTCCTGATAACATATTATCTATTGATAATTTCTATCTGAGAAATAGCAACTACTTTCCTGATAACATATTATCTATTGATAATTTCTATCTGAGAAATAGCAACTACTTTCCTGATAACATATTATCTATTGATAATTTCTATCTGAGAAATAGCAACTACTTTCCTGATAACATATTATCTATTGATAATTTCTATCTGAGAAATAGCAACTACTTTCCTGATAACATATTATCTATTGATAATTTCTATCTGAGAAATAGCAACTACTTTCCTGATAACATATTATCTATTGATAATTTCTATCTGAGAAATAGCAACTACTTTCCTGATAACATATTATCTATTGATAATTTCTATCTGAGAAATAGCAACTACTTTCCTGATAACATATTATCTATTGATAATTTCTATCTGAGAAATAGCAACTACTTTCCTGATAACATATTATCTATTGATAATATCTATCTGAGAAATAGCAACTACTTTCCTGATGACATATTATCTATTAATAATTTTTACTTTACAGTAATGACGACATCAACTCCAGAAAAGGCCGATGGATTGAAAGCATTACAAGACGCCATAGACAAGATTAAAGAAACAATTTTAGTTAAAAAGGGAGTCTTCAATGTTCAAATGGCAGTAAGTATTTGTTGCATTTTATGATAAATACTTCTTCAGAACTATACTAAATAAAATGTAGCGTGGTCCCTGTGACGTTTCACAAATTTGCTCCAATACAACCTTGTAACGACGTTCAGTAATTTTAATTATTTTAACAACTTTAATATAAGCCTCGATTCTAATAAAGAGCAAGTTATTTAGGTAAATATTATACATTACGTAAAACTAATGATAATGACAAATTAGCAAAAATATGTCAGGTTGTTAAAATCAAATAATATTTTATGACGTTCGTCAAAAGTCACTACGTTTGTCTGCATTTGCTAGGGATGGGGTATACGATTATTGGATTTTCGATTTTTGATACATAAAATTAAATGTTCGTAATTAGTATTAATTCGTTGTGGATGTTGGCTTATTTAAAGATAGATACAAATCATACAATACATTAGAAAATCAGTGTAATGAAAATTAGGAATTAAAACGTCAGTTTAGAGAAAAAACAATTTTTCGATTTATAAAAAAACTATTCGATTTAAAAAAAAAACGATTTTACCCCATCCCTTTGATGACATGACATTTCAAACATCAAGGGACCATGCTACATTTTCTTGAGTATAGTGAAATTATAACCCTCAGAGCTATTTCTATGTGAAATAGAGGATATTGTGAGATAGGGTAAAAACTGTAGAAGACAATGGTGAGGACACGTGAAAAGAATAGATAACACAAGGATTTCCTGCCTGGTAACGCATGAAATACCCTCTGGCAGTCATTCTCCAGGAAGACCGCCAATAAGATGGAAAGACAGCTGGGAGTCAACATCTCAAGAGAGGTCAGTGCTGATATAATGGACCACAGGCCTAGCTTAAAAAGAAGTTACTTTTTCTCCGTGCCATATCCTTTACCGGATGTTGGCCACCTTGATTTTGATTACAGCTGCC
Organism: Odontocerum albicorne; assembly: GCA_949825065.1. Lineage (NCBI taxonomy): Eukaryota > Metazoa > Arthropoda > Insecta > Trichoptera > Odontoceridae > Odontocerum > Odontocerum albicorne. The sequence continues at coordinate 6,064,786 of OX463862.1, forward strand.
CTGAACAGAGATGTGATGGACTCCCCGTACCCTGTCTAGTTTTTCAGCTACAACATCCTCTCTCCTAGCTAGGAGCTAACACATCAATCAAGCTCTCGGAGCTAACACATCAATCAAGCTCTCGGAGCTAACACATCAATCAAGCTTTCGGAGCTAACACATCAATCAAGCTCTCGGAGCTAACACATCAATCAAGCTCTCGGAGCTAACACATCAATCAAGCTTTCGGAGCTAACACATCAATCAAGCTCTCGGAGCTAACACATCAATCAAGCTCTCGGAGCTAACACATCAATCAAGCTCTCGGAGCTAACACATCAATCAAGCTCTCGGAGCTAACACATCAATCAAGCTCTCGGAGCTAACACATCAATCAAGCTCTCGGAGCTAACACATCAATCAAGCTCTCGGAGCTAACACATCAATCAAGCTTTCGGAGCTAACACATCAATCAAGCTCTCAGAGCTAACACATCAATCAAGCTCTCGGAGCTAACACATCAATCAAGCTCTCGGAGCTAACACATCAATCAAGCTCTCAGAGCTAACACATCAATCAAGCTCTCGGAGCTAACACATCAATCAACAATTCCCGGAACCAACCAACAGATGGCGCCTCTAATAACAAATCCATACCATTCTCAGTTAATACCGACCTTTAGAAGTTACGTGTCAAACTTTCATGACATTCCGACATTGTGTCATTGAGTGATGCTACTTTTGCTATTTTCAAAACAATGGAAAAAACCAAATTTCGTGTGTTGATAAAACATTGCTTTTTAATGGAAAAAAATACCGTTCAAACTCAGCGATGGCTTGAAAAGTGTTATCCGGGCTCTGCTCCGTCGAAAACAACCATTTGTCGGTGGTATGCTGATTTCAATCGCGGTCGTACAGACACAAATGATGCTGAACGTTCTGGTGATGTAAATGAGGCTGTTACACCAGAAAACATTAAAAAAAAAACTCAAAATCGTGATAGAAAATCGCAAAGTAAAGTTGCGTGAGATAGCTGACATCCTGAAGATATCATTTGGTAGTGTTTACACTATTTTGCATGAACATTTGGTCATGAAAAAGCTTTTTTCGAAATGGGTGCCGCGTTTGCTCACAATCGAACAGAAACAACAACGCATCGATGATTCAGAGCGCTGTTTGGTACTGTTTACGCAAAATAAACGGGAGTTATTGCGTCGGTATGTGACAATGGATTTAACTTGGATCCACCACTATACTCCGGAATCAAATCGGCAGTCAGCTGAGTGGAGAGCAGCTGGTGAAAGTCGTCCGAAGCGACCAAAAACTCAACAGTCGGCTGGGAAGGTTATGGCCTCCGTATTTTGGGATGCCCATGGCATAATATTCATCGATCACCTTGAAAAGGAAAAAACCATCAATAGCGAATATTACATAGTGTTATTGGAACATTTGAAGGCAGAAAATGCAAAAAAACGGCCCCATATGAAGAAGAAAGAAGTTCTCTTTCATCAGGACAATGCACCGTATCACAAGTCGATGGTAACGATGGCCAAATTGCATGAGTTGAACTTCTTCCGCACCCACCGTATTCTCCAAATTTGGCCCCCACCGACTATTGGTTGTTCGCAGCCCTCAAAAAGATGCTCCAGGGAAAGAGATTTGGCTCCAATGAAGAAGTGATTGCCGATACTAACGCTTATTTTGAAAAAAAGTTAGGAAAGCGTTGGGATGAATCTATCGCTCTTGAAGGAGATTATGTTGATGAATAAAGAAGAATTTTGGCAAACAAATGTTGTTTTAGTAATTAGTCCCGGGACTTATTGATCGATGTGTTATTATCAGGAACACACGTGAACGATAACTTGAAGTTTAAGAGTAATAGGAATATGATTTTTAAAGATATATTTCATCTGTCCAAATGAATTCCACGCTAGCTTGGTTCTTCTATTATTTTGTCCGTTATGCCACCTACAAGCGAAATAGTTATCCTAAGTGCATATGTGTAATTCTTAACTAGTTTTAGTTGTGTATCGTCCACTTTGGATTGGTCGTAGCAAAGTTATTATGCATATATTTGGTTTTGCTTACATTTATCTTGCAACATACAACTCTGCTAGCATCATCTGTCAATTCTTGGATTGGTTTTGCTTACATTTATCTTACAACATACAACTCTGCTAGCATCATCTGTCAATTCTTGGATTGGTTTTGCTTACATTTATCTTACATCATACAACTCTTGAAGTGCTTCCTAAAACTGCATAAGCCACCCATATTTCTAACAGTAGGAGGCAGACCATACCACGCCACAGGACCTCAGCCTATTGGATTCCATCCACAAGATGGCAGACAATCATACTCTATGAAGAGGAATAGCCTATCGTATAATAAAAGATAACCTTAATTTCTTTTAATTTTAGCCTAAGGTGGTGACAGCGCTCGACGAAGCCGAATTGGCCAGACAGATGGAGAGAGCCGAAGCGGAGAATGCAGAAGTGGCCGGAGACTCTGACCAGGAGGAAGAGGAAGGAATGGGCGGCGCTGTCAGCTCGGGTGAGGATGAGCCGGCGCAGAAGAATGGAGACGCGGGCAGCGATGAAGACTGAACGCGATCCGAACGATACTATTCCAAGTGACGGGGGAACTCCGGACGCACTCCTAAAATTCTCTTTTGTCACTTTTGATTTGACTATAACATTTCGTTATCTATAGATAAAATAGATACTAAAGAATAATTCACAATTGAAGAGTTAAACTCATAAACCACTCAAGAGCCAAAAAATACGTAAAAAGAGAAAAAAACTGCACATTTTCTACAAAACGTTTTATTTGTGAGAAATAAAAAATATACAAATTATATAAAGCTATTTTTATAGTTTGAATTCACATATATGCCATTTATGGGTATATTGTCACTTGTTGATAGACTGTTTTTCCATAAAAAAAATCAAAAACATGGTTGTTATGTGGTTTATAAGTTTTACTCATCAATTGACAGAAAAATATAATTTAATAGTATTGTAATAATAAAAATAAATGAAACACCTATATAGCAATGTTTAGAGAACAAACTTTCCTTCAAATACGCTTTAATAATTCTAACCCACTATTATTTACAGATTAATATATAACAAAAAAATAAAAACAAGTTGAGTGTAAGAATAGGAAGGTGGTGGCTGCGGCCATCAGATTAGTATTTTCCCCGCATCTGCATATGTTTAGAAAAACGTATTTGGTAAGAAAACTTACCGTGGGACGATTAACTACGTGAAAACCTTTGTAGATCTTCCTATATGTGATACTAAAACATTCGGCTTTAGGTGGAGTGTGGTGTTTGTATCTAATATTCATATTCAACCATAAATTGCGATAAGACTTCCCAAAAAGGATTATCTTAAAGTGCTTCCTGAAGCTGCGTGTGCCATCCATTTGGAACCATACAAAATGTCAACTGAAATAACTTCACGGATTATAGTTTTTTTTTTTATGTATAATTAATTTAACTCTCTGATTCAGTTCCATTTGATATTTTACAACATTATAGATTTAATTGAAATATTTCTCAAGAAAACAAACATTAACCGATAATAAAAGTTGTCAATTCATTGTAATAATTATATCGGATGTTAACATAAGTTGTGTCCGTTTTTTTTTTTCAAATTTAAAAATGAGCACCAAAAGTAAAACAAAATGGTAAATGTTATACGTCATTCGAAAGATAATTTTCTGCTCTACAAGATATTGTGTTTGCTTTTACGTTACGTATATTATTTTATTTGATTACAAGCCTTCAAAATGGAATGTCAAGTAGACGTAAGTGAGCATTTTCGACACCTGTTCACGTTTGATCTTTTTAAAAAAATTGTATATATATATATATATAGAAGTATATTATTTATATTTAAAGCATTAACATTGTGGAGGTTTAAAGACATTTTAATTTGTTTTTATCAAACACTGTTTATTGCACATAAATAAAAATGAAAAGTGGAATAAACAGTGTTTGATAAAAACAAATTACAATATATGTAAGTATTATTTTGAATACCTATTACATATAAAAAATATATATGTACCTATGTTGTATTTTCTTTTTAATTGTCGATTACTAGCTTTTTGTGTTATTTTTAAATAAGATTTTTATAATTTAATCTAAATCTTCATGTCTAAAATCTAAAGTGTGTCGCTTTTAATAAACAAAAAAGTTTTATTTCCTTCATGATCTATAAAAAAAATACAACCTGCGAGTTTTTCCTCCTTACTCAATAATTCCAATCCCTACATATTTATAGAAACTGTCTTCATCTATTCTAACAACAACGTGTCAGAAGTATGACAGTATCATCTTCTTGCATATCGTTAACAGCCTTTCTTTGATCCTGGAGTATGGACATATTGGTGCATCTTGCATGAAATTCTTAAGTATTCCGCACCAACACTTAACATCTCGAAAGTATAAAGAAAATCTATTTTTTTTCCCTCTGTTCACGCTGTACTCTTAACACGTTCACTGCGTATAAAATACTTAATGTCATACAGAGATGCTGAAAATTAGCTAATTTTTGAATACCCATAACTTTGTTAAAAATCAAATTCTACTTTCTATTGAAACATCATATACAAGTGTATTCCTTCGTGTCTTCAAAACACATGAAACCGGCGACGAATCCTTATCGGGAGACATTTATGAGTGCACTAAACATTCAAGGCTATTTTGTATGGACACGGGAGCCGTGTTCGACGCAGTGAACGTGTTAAGGAAGTTTTCCCACTTAACACATCTTAAAGGGTTTCACTGTATTTCCATTAACAATCAACGTGTCGAGTGATAAATTTTGTAACTATTTATTTTCATTTAAAGAATATGCAAAAACAGACAAAAATTATTCTAAATATTGTATATACATCAACTTTAAAAATATGTGATGTTCATCGTTATTTATCTGATATAATTAAATCAAATCATAAGTGACAAGAGGTATTAATTAAATCTGAATACATTTTAAATTAAAATATATAATTAATAAAATACAGTTTTTTTTATATAAAACCTTAATTTATAATAAAAAATACTGAAATGAATGTCTTTTTTTCTTGCTTTATCAACGTACAGTTATACTTGAGGGAGTGAATTATTTCTAAGTGCTCCTCTCGTATAGTTTCTCTCACAGTAGAATATTCAGGTTCCTCGTGCACGATACAGCCTCAGAAGTAGTGTGATAAATCTCTGCCAGTTCTCCCGGCAATTTAATATATCTTGGATGCTCCTCCACGATATAACTGGCAGTCTGGACTGTTCCACGTAGAACCGGAGCAAAACGTAGAATCAACAAATGCAAGGTCTGTGCACTGCAGGTGGTCTTAGATATACGTAAAATGGTCCAGAGTACACCACAATTAACGTGTCAGAAGCACATTAAGATCGGATCACTTACAAGGTGGATATTTTCAACCGAGGTCCAATTCCATCGATGCTGCCAGCTACCGGGTGAGCTCCCATTCCTCTCGGCTAATTGTTCATATTTCAAGTTTTCGGAAATATGTGGAGAACACTTTGCTTGACTTATATTATTTTTACAGTAAGAAAAAATGGCCGTGATGTTCCCAGCTGTTGGGAAATGTCACGTAAATTAGATTGCTTTTTTTTTTTTGTGAAAATTGTGTAAAAAAATTGTATAATATGTATTATACTCGAAATTTTACGGTAGTCACTGTTCAGGTCATTTAGCATAACTCACAAAAGTCAAATATGAAAGAAAACAAACCAAAGCTGTACACATTTAAGTCTAAATTAGGTAAATGAGAGCTGGGTGGGTGGTTATCGGTGGGACAGGTTGACTTTTTCATTGGGGCTTAGCAAAGTCTTTTTTATAGTTACGTCTTCTTGACGAATGGTGTTATTGTCGAAATAGAAAAAGTTTTTTGACGCAATGAATTATAATATAATTATCAAAACAAAAAATTTATTATAGCTTGTGGGCCATATTAAAATACAAGACCCGTATATAAGAATATATGGGCTGTAAATGGACTCTCAAATTATCTCAACTGGTTAGTGGTCTCTCAAATTGCGATTAGTTAACCCGCAAGTTAATTACTTGACTTACTATCTAAGAACCACAGATTAATTAAATTGAGGTTAGTTGACTCACTATTGGTCGATCAATTGACACAATATTTATCGAGTTGAATATCAAATTGAGATTAGTTGACTCACTATTGGTCGATCAATTGACACAATATTTATCGAGTTGAATATCAAATTGAGATTAGTTGACTCACTATTGGTCGATCAATTGACACAATATTTATCGAGTTGAATATCAAATTGAGATTAGTTGACTCACTATTGGTCGATCAATTGACACAAAATTTATCAAATTGAGGTTAGTTGACTCACTATTGGTCGATCAATTGACACAATATTTATCGAGTTGAATATCAAATTGAGATTAGTTGACTCACTATTGGTCGATCAATTGACACAAAATTTATCAAATTGAGGTTAGTTGACTCACTATTGGTCGATCAATTGACACAATATTTATCGAGTTGAATATCAAATTGAGATTAGTTGACTCACTATTGGTCGATCAATTGACACAATATTTATCAAATTGAGGTTAGTTGACTCACTATTGGTCGATCAATTGACTCAAAATTTATCGAGTTGAATATCAAATTGAGGTTAGTTGACTCACTATTGGTCGATCAATTGACGCAAAATTTATCGAGTTGAATATCAAATTGAGGTTAGTTGACTCACTATTGGTCGATCAATTGACACAATATTTATCGAGTTGAATATCAAATTGAGATTAGTTGACTCACTATTGGTCGATCAATTGACACAATATTTATCGAGTTGAATATCAAATTGAGATTAGTTGACTCACTATTGGTCGATCAATTGACACAATATTTATCGAGTTGAATATCAAATTGAGATTAGTTGACTCACTATTGGTCGATCAATTGACACAAAATTTATCAAATTGAGGTTAGTTGACTCACTATTGGTCGATCAATTGACACAATATTTATCGAGTTGAATATCAAATTGAGATTAGTTGACTCACTATTGGTCGATCAATTGACACAATATTTATCGAGTTGAATATCAAATTGAGATTAGTTGACTCACTATTGGTCGATCAATTGACACAATATTTATCGAGTTGAATATCAAATTGAGATTAGTTGACTCACTATTGGTCGATCAATTGACACAAAATTTATCAAATTGAGGTTAGTTGACTCACTATTGGTCGATCAATTGACACAATATTTATCGAGTTGAATATCAAATTGAGATTAGTTGACTCACTATTGGTCGATCAATTGACACAAAATTTATCAAATTGAGGTTAGTTGACTCACTATTGGTCGATCAATTGACACAATATTTATCGAGTTGAATATCAAATTGAGATTAGTTGACTCACTATTGGTCGATCAATTGACACAAAATTTATCAAATTGAGGTTAGTTGACTCACTATTGGTCGATCAATTGACACAATATTTATCGAGTTGAATATCAAATTGAGATTAGTTGACTCACTATTGGTCGATCAATTGACACAAAATTTATCAAATTGAGGTTAGTTGACTCACTATTGGTCGATCAATTGACTCAAAATTTATCGAGTTGAATATCAAATTGAGGTTAGTTGACTCACTATTGGTCGATCAATTGACTCAAAATTTATCGAGTTGAATATCAAATTGAGGTTAGTTGACTCACTATTGGTCGATCAATTGACGCAAAATTTATCGAGTTGAATATCAAATTGAGGTTAGTTGACTCACTATTGGTCGATCAATTGACACAATATTTATCGAGTTGAATATCAAATTGAGGTTAGTTGACTCACTATTGGTCGATCAATTGACACAAAATTTATCGAGTTCAATATCAAATTGAGGTTAGTTGACTCACTATTGGTCGATCAATTGACACAAAATTTATCGAGTTGAATATCAAATTGAGGTTAGTTGACTCACTATTGGTCGATCAATTGACACAATATTTATCGAGTTGAATATCAAATTGAGATTAGTTGACTCACTATTGGTCGATCAATTGACACAAAATTTATCGAGTTGAATTTCAAATTGAAGTTAGTTGACTCACTATTGGTCGATCAATTGACACAAAATTTATCGAGTTCAATATCAAATTGAGGCTAGTTGACTCACTATTGGTCGATCAATTCACACAAAATTTATCGAGTTGAATATCAAATTGAGGTTAGTTGACTCACTATTGGTCGATCATTGACACAAAATTTATCGAGTTGAATATCAAATTGAGATTAGTTGACTCATTTCATGAGTCAAACAACATCTTAAATTTCTTACTCGATGCAAGCCCGTATAAAAAAAAGGCATAGTGTATTCTCAGTTATTTCAGAAGAGGTAACATGTAGATAAGATTATTTTACTAATTTACATTGTGTCACTTATATATTAATAAGAAATGATTTCTTCTTTATGTGATGTCTTAGAAATAATTGACCTTTCAGTAGAATCATTATTAGCCCTGATATCGATTCCATTTGTTTCTGGTGTTCTGGTGGTATTGATGTTCCTTTTATCATGAAGAACTACTTTTAAATTGTTAATGCTTTGGTTCTTCAAATAGGCTGCATAATCCTCTTGAGAAATGAGTTTTGTAGTTTCTTCGACATAAATATCAATTTGCGAATTTATGTCAATTGTAAAGTTCAATGCTTGAACTAGAACTCCTTTCAGACACGGCTGAATGTGGCCGAAGCTTCCGTTATTACATGTGTATCGATGAAACAATATGCCTTCATGGAAGAAATTTTTCTTGCATTTCGGTACAATATACGAACCATCATTCATATATTTCATGCATTTCATTTTCTCATCTTTTTTATTGAAACAGGAGAAGGTCTGATTAGATTGTTTCTTGAAGATGCATTTCCCTGAAAAATAACACTGTTTTGAGAAGAAAATATAAATCAAGCCTTATTAAGTGAGAACCCTTCTGGAAAAAGAGGGTAGCATTCGTTTATTTAAAAGAACATTTAAATTTATTAGGTGTACAAATAAGTTTCCGCCGTTTTTTATCAAAAATTGGGCATTTATTGTGAAAGAACGGAACCTCATGTTTTATTCGAAGTATTGTCCATCGCTTGCCACTACTTTTTTCCATCTTTCTGGCAGCATACAGATACCGCGTCGGAAGAATGCTTCATCTTTTGAGGCTATTTTTGGTATCTTCATATGATGTGAAGTGCTGCTCAGACAGGCCATGCGTCATCGATCGAAACAAGTGGAAATCAGAAGGAGCAATGTCTGGTGAATACGGCGGGTGGGGTAAAATTTCCCAATTGAGTGTTTCCAAATAGGTTTTGACCGGCGCCGCAATATGTAGACGAGGATTATCATGCAGGAGAATAATTTTGTCGTGTCTGGAGAAGTAGTGGGCGCACTTTTCCTCGAGTGGTCGACTCAATCTCATCAATTGTGTTCGGTAAACAGCCCCAGCAATGGTTTCGTTCGGTTTGAGCAACTCATAATACACGACACCAAGCTGATCCCACCAAATACACAACAAGAGTTTTTTTCCATGAATATTTGGCTTAGCCGTAGATGTTGAAGCATGGCCAGGGGGTCCCCATGATTTCTTCCTTTTTGGATTATCATAGTGGATCCATTTTTCATCACCAGTGACTATACGGTGCAGAAAACCCTTTCGTTTATGCCTGGCAAGCAGCATTTAACATGTGGAAAATCGGCGTTCAACGTTTCTCGGTGTCAGTTCATATGGAACCCAATTTCCTTGTTTTTGAATCATTACCAATGATTTCAACCGATGTGAAATTGCTTGTTGAGTCACTCCTAATGTAAGTGCAAGTTCTTTTTGCGTTCGGCACGAATCTTGATCCAATAATACTTCCAATTCCGCGTCTTCGGACACTTTCGGCCTTCCGCTACGTTCTTTGTCTTTAATGTCAAATTCACCGTTCTTAAACTTTTGAAACTACTCACGACAACTTCTCTCACTTAAGGCAGCCTCACCATATGCTTCTACAAGCAATCGATGCGCCTCAGCTGCAGATTTCTTCAAATTGAAGAAGTAAATCAAAAGTTTCCGCAAATGACGCTTGACATTTTCGCACACATAAAAATATATTATACTGATAAAAATTCACTAATATTTAAAGTTTATGTTGTTGACAGATGTCCAACCTTACGACAATGACATTTTGCATCTGACAATTTTAACCATAACTTACTGGTGGTGCCAACTTTTGTCAATTGGCGGCGGCTTATTTGTACACCTGATATTATTTTCAAATACAATCACAATTGAAGAGTAAAACCCATAAAACACTCGAGAGCCAAAAAATACGTCGAGTTATATGAAAAAAAACATTTTATTGGTGAAAAATAAAAACATAGACATTATATAAAGCTATTTGTATAGTTTGATACATTATACTAGAGAAAATAAAGTATGGTCCCTGTGACAGTTCACAAATTTGCCCCAATACAACCTTGTAACGACATTCAGTAATTTTAATTATTTTATCAACTTTAATATAAAGTAAAGCGAAAAGAAATGTCAATTTTCATATTGCGTCACGTTGAAACCAGTTTGCCACCGGCTACCGTTGGGTTAACACGTCGTGGTTGGTATCGTTTTGAAGCTCTATTAATATCCTTTCTGTTTTGACATTTTTTTGTGGTTTTGGTCCATAGTACAAAAATGCAAAAGCCAGAGATTGAAGAGACACATTTGCGGTATTTTATGCTGTTTTTATTCGATAAAGGATTGAAGTCAAAAGAAGCTACCCAGACCATCTGCGATATTTATGGAGACATCTTGAATCCTCGAAAGTGCCATAGATGGGTTCAAAAGTTTAAAAGTGGCGATAAGGAATTAAAGGACAAACCAAAATCAGAAAGACCTCTTAAAATCGATGATGACACTTTAAACTCATTAGTGGAGTCCGATCCATGTAAAACTATCAAGGAATTGTCACAAGATATCGGTTGTCCATGGTCAACAGTAAAGAACCATTTGAAAAGGCTCAGGAAAAAAAATAAACAAGGAATTTAGGTGCTGCACGAACTTTCTCCAACGGCCATGGAACAACGAATAATAATCTGTTCATCTTTACTCTCCAGATATGAAACTGATCCATTTCTTAGAAGAATTGTTAGAAGTGGGTCCTCTATAACAATCCGAGGAGAAAAAAACAATGGCTTTCGACGAATCAGGTACCTGTGTCTACCCCTCAGCCGACATTGACTCTGAAAGGTTCTCTTTTGTGTTTGGTGGGATGTTTTGGGAGTAATTCATTATGAATTACTAAAACCTGGTCAGGCTGTTACAGCAGATGTGTATTGTGCCCAATTAGAAAGATTAAAAGGCAGAACTGCTTAAAATACGATCTGTTTTAGTAAACAATCAGAGACGAATTCTACAACATGATAATGCAAGACCACACGCAGCAAGGATTACGCAGGACAAAATAAGAGAGCTAGATTAAGAAGTTCTGAGACATTCACCTGATATTGCACCTTCGGATTACCATCTTTTTAAGTCGATGGAACATTCGCTTCGAGATAAAAAATTTACGAATGTCGAACAAGTCACTTGGAGTCATATTTTACCGGAAAACCGCCAGAATTTTACGGAAAAGGTATTAAAAAGCGGCCTATTCTGTGAAGGAAGATCATCGATAACAACGGAACTTATTTAACGGAATAATATTGTATAGTTTTTGTTAAAATAATTTTTTTGTCGCATTAAAAAATATTGTCATTTCTTTCCGCTTTACCTTATATAAGCATCGATTCTAATAAATAGCAAGTTATTTAGGTAAATACATTACATAAAACTAACAATAATGACAAATTAATACATCTTGTTACAAATTAGCAAAAATGTGGCAGTTTGTTAAAATTAAATAATATTTGTTGACGTTTATCAAAAGTCACTTCGTTAGTCTGCATTGGCTGGGGATGGGGTATACGATAATTGGATTTTTTATTTTTTTATACCTAAAATTAAATGTTCGTAATTAGTATTAAATCATAGTGGATCTTGGCCTATTTAAAGATAGATACAAATCATACAATACATTAGATAGTCAGTATAATTAAAATTAGGAATTAAAACGTCAGTTTAGAGAAAAACAATTTTTCGATTTATAAAAAAATTATTCAATTTGTAAAAAAAAACGATTTTACTCCACCACTTTGAGACATGACATTTCAAATGTCACAGACACCATCCTACATTTTCTCAAGTATAACTGTAATGTTTTCTTAAATAAAGAATAGCACAAGTGCCTGCCTTGTTTAAGTCTAAAATAACATACCTATAGTTCAGAAATTCTAGGATGAGTCCTGTGACAGCTCACAAATTTGCCTCAATACAACCTTATGTAATGTATTTACCTAAATAACTTGCTATTTATTAGAATTGAGGCTTGTATTAAAGTTGATAAAATAATTAAAATTACTGAACATCGTTACAAGGTTGTATTAGGGCAAATTTGTGAGCTGTCACAGGACTCATCCTAGAATTTTCAAACTATACCTACTTACGCACATAAGTAGGTACACGACACAGAGTAAGTATCCACCTAGAGTACCTACCTAAGATTTACTCTTAAAAAAAATACCCAATAGTCTCAAACTTTTTGAGCAAATCAAGCTAAAGAAAAATACATTTTAACAAGTAGGTAACATACGAGTACATTACAAAATATTAGGGGGACCTAAAAAAAATCAAAAAATTCATTCAATTACAAATAAAAAGTTTATTTAAAAAAATACTTAAAAACTAATCTACAAAATAATGCCTAATTTTATTGTTGACAGTATACGAGTATGTCGGTAGTATTATTGTTGACAGTATATGTCGGTAGTATTATTGTTGACAGTATATGTCTGTAGTATTATTGTTGACAGTATACGAGTATGTCGGTAGTATTATTGTTGACAGTATATGTCGGTAGTATTATTGTTGACAGTATATGTCAGTAGTATTTGTTTTGCCTGGTTTCACACACAAAGAAGTACCTTTTTTTACTGTTAGAAACAGTTTTGTAGTAGGAATAGCTACCTAACTCGGTGAAAGCCATTGTCTTTTATTATTGTATTGAACCCATTTTTCGTCACAGGTGTGTTTTGTATGAATGGGCACTATGTTCCCCTCTGATAAGCCACTAAATTTCATTGTAATGGCAGAACCAGCTGGGAAGATATTGTCATTGGTCGAATAAATACTGGACAAATTTCAATTTCAAAATTGACTATGGATTTCTTTTGCTTTTAACCCTGAGAGTGCTACGAGAAAAAAATATAATTGTCTATCTAGTGCTGAGATATATTTACGATTCGGACGTTCGTGATAAATATTTATTTTAAACAACAAAAAAACAAAAAACAAATATTTTTACAACATAAATATATTTTAGAATATGTGCCCTTGTATTCTAAATGAATGATATTCATTTAGAATACAAGGATAGAACAAATTTCTTCCACTGCTATAGCAGTGCGCCCATCTCTCAGGGTTAAACAAGTGAGAAAAAATTAGTATCCTTAGCATACTCGTAGAGAAAAAAAAAATCGGTGCTTTATGGCAAATTGGGACCATCCGAAGAGAGATAGATAGCACACTAATATGTGGTAATCATTGAGAAATGGTGAGACATCTCATAAAATTAAATTATCATTTTTATTAGCTCAATTCTTGGGAATTGAAGTTCACTTAATTAAACATGAAAGAGGTACAACAAAAATTTTATTTTGCATTTTCACTCTTCAATCAGTACATACCCATAGTGTATACTCAGTTTTTGGCCTATGAAAGCAATGCATACAACAAATTTTGTTTAATTCCATAAAAATTATATAGGGTGGCGCAAAAGAACTGTAATTTTAAATTTGCCACCATTTTTCAGCTGTCAAATGTATAATATTTATACGAATTTTATTCGCCCCAAAAAGGGTTCAGATTTATGCCTGGATAAGAGAGACGCACAGATAGTACAGTACCCGGCGGTAAGTAATACACATCAGGCTTAAGAAAGAGACTGTCGCTTTGTAGAGCGTCGTCTCTGTCGCACGGACTGTTAGCGTATCGTGCGTATGATACATATGATAGAATCTGCAGCTGCCTGAATGTTAAAAAACTTATCCTTTTCCATTTGGATGGATTTGTATTTGTTTTTATGTGAACTGGACCTAACCATATGGTATAGGTCTTGGCACAATGACATACACTTTTTCTTTCAATTTGGGCGAAATCCCTATCGCAGGGAAGAAAGTTATGCCCAGAAACTAAAAATCGATGTTCAATCGAATCGAAAGCTCCAATGGTTGTTAAAAACGAATACAAAAATATTGTCATCCTATTTTTTTTTTGACCAATGCAGTTGTCACATATTTCGCTTTAGAGGCGCAGATACATTGTTGAGCATGTATAGCAGGCACGAGACAATTTCATTACCACCCCGGCCTGCTGTACATTCATGCCACATGTGCGTAAATGCTTTACCATAGTCACAAAAATGGATGCCGAGGTTGTAAACGGAGAGCCAGCGTTTACAGAACACATCTGAGTGTGTTAAAGTCGGTAAAAATAAAACCTTTACAAGGTCTACACATAACGTACTGTATCCATTTCCTGGAAGTTACGAAGACAAATTGTCCCTTTTTAGCAAATCATTTGCTTTCTCCGCTTTCCTGAGGTGTAATTCCAACTCTTCGGAATGTTTTTTTTTCTCCAGGGGTGTTTTTGAGGCTTTTATTTTGCAAGCCAATAAATTGCAAATGCGGCAAGTGTCAGACCTTGGATTACTATAAGATAGATGCGGAAATTTTTCCTCTTTTACTTTTTTTGTAAAACATGTAGGATAATGTATTCCCTGGATATTCTTTTTTAAATAACTTCCACAGATGATGAGTATTTAAGTCAGGAGAAACGTACTCTCTCGAGGTCTTAAGACGTGAATAATGAGATTCCCCGCGTGGAAATCTATTTATGTGATCCATCACTTGTTGGATCCATAACTTGTTGGATCCATCACTTGTTGGATATGGTACTTGTTGGATCCATCACTTGTTGGATATGGTATGTGATCCATCACTTGTTGGATATGGTAATCAACATATATTTTTTTCTTTTCATAACTTCCTCTGTTATGCTACAGCGCCTATTTTTTTATTTTGAAGCCAAAGTCTTGATAACATTTGATATGATGTCAAACGTATTAATTACAGAATGTTTGTTTACATACTCGAATATTCTTCGCATCTTGATTTGGAATTGTATATGCAATGGTACCTTGTCGTTTGATTGCTTGCTCTGTTCGGCGGCATTAAACAGGGAGTAACTCTATTGAATTCATCAGAATTATTATTTGTTCTTCATAGTCAAACATGACTAGAGTGTATTGAAAAGTTGAATTCTATGTTCATGAGATAATGTATTACATTCGTAATGGCATTTATACGAAACCTGTAAATAAAAAATTCGTGTTATTAAAAATTCACGTACGTATTATTTTGAAATAGTTATGAAACACTGGTTTCGAGAGCAACCGTTATAATACGTAACGTAACAAGATAAAACTTATAAGGACATGCAACAACCACAATAGTATAATAAGGACAGTTTTATAAAAATAACACATGCATATATCAGGTCTGTAAAAATGAAGCCGGAATTTTTTTATGGAAAATGGTAAAAAATATTTTATTCAAAGTATTGCCCATCGCTAGCTACACATTTTTCTCATCTCTCTGGCAATTTGTGGATGCCACACCAAAAAAACTGTTGCTCTTTTGAGGCAAACCAATCATCGAGACATTTTCGTAAGAAGTGAAGCGCTGCTCAGCAAGTGCGTGTCCCATCGATGCAAATAAGTAGTAATCGGATGGAGCCAAGTCTGGTGAGTAAGCCGCATGCGAAAGTATTTGCCAACTAAACGCCTCAATCGTTTCCTTGGCCGGTTTTGCTGTGTGCGATGATGCGTTATCATGAAGCAAAATCACTTTCTGTTGCCAATTTTGATATTCTGGTTGTTTTTCACGCAATGCTTGGTTCAAATACATCATTTGTTGTCTGTAGCGTTCAGTATTAACAGTTTCGCCAGGTTTTAGCAGCTCATAATAGATAACACCCTTCTAATCCCACCAAACACGGAGCATTGTCTTCCGCCCATAGCGACTTGGCCTTGCAATCGATGTCGCTGGTTTGCTTGGAGTTACCCATAATCTTTTACGCATAGGATTCTCAAAATATACCCATTTTTCATCGCCAGTCACAATTCGATGGAGAAATGATTTTCTTTTGTACCTGGCGAGCAGCATTTCGCAAGTGGTTTTCTGTCTTTCATTCAGTTCATGTGGAACCCATTTTCCCACCTTCTGTTTCTTTCCCATGGCTTTCAAACATATGGAGACGGCTTCTTCTCGTGTCACATTTAATTGATCCGCAAGTTGTTGTTGCGTTTGAGCGTCATCTTCATCCAACAATGCTTGCAATTCGGCGTCTTCAAACTTTCTAGGTGGTCTTCCACGTTCTTCGTTTCTCACGTCAAAATCGCCACTTTTGAATTTTTTAAACCACTTAAAGCACTGTGATTTACCAAGAGCATGCTCACGGTAAGCTTCGACAAGCATTCGATGCGATTCTGCAGCAGTTTTCTTCAAATGGTAACAAAAAATCAATGTTGTCCACAAATCGTAGTTTTCAGGCACAAAAACAGACATGTTCAACGCTATGAAAACATATACTAGGTTAGTCAAAAAGTTTTGAAAGCGGAAATGAAAATACATTTTTTTTGGCGGGAAATCACTTTTATTGCTCAGTATAGTCTCCCATAAGATCAATACACTTGGTCCAACGATCTTCCAACTTTGTTGTCCCATCACGGAAGTGACTTTCTGGAAGGCCTGCAAAATACTCCTCTACGACGGCTATAACCTCTTGGTTTGATGAAAAATGCTTTCCACGAAGGAATTTTTTGAGGTGTGAGAACAGCCAGAAGTCAGAGGGAGCTAAATCTGGCGAATAGGGTGGATGCTGCAACAATTCGTACCCCAATTCACTGATTTTCGCTATGGTTTTTTGAGCTGTGTGAGCAGGTGCATTGTCTTGATGAAAAATGATTTTTTTCTTCTGCAAACCGGGTCTTTTTTCACAATTTTTTTCATCCAACTGGTTTAAAAGGTCACAATAATAATCAGAGTTGATTGTCTTACCAGTTTGGAGATAATCTATCAATAAAATTCCTTTTGCATCCCAAAAAACTGACGCTAACACCTTTTGGCCGATTTCTGGACACGAACTCGCTTCGGAGCCAAAGTGCCTGGTTCACACCACTCCTTAGCCTCTGTTTTGATTCAGAATCATGGTGGTAGACCCAAGTCTCATCCATAGTGATGAATCGACGCAGAAAATCCTTTTTATCCTTTCGAAATTGCTCCAAATGTTGCTCAGAAAGTTGCATTCGAACGTGTTTTTGTTGCATTGTTAGCAAATGCGGCACCCATTGTGCAGACAGTTTTAGTGAAACCCGAAACTTCAGCCAAAATATACCATGTTGTTCCATGTGAGATGCCTATGGTGTCAGCTATCACATCCACAGTCGATCGATGATCTTCCAAAACCATATCATGTATTTTCGCTATGATTTCTGGTGTTGATGCACTTTTTGGACGTCCTGAGCGTGGATCGTCTTCAACGCTTGTACGGCCACGCTTAAACTCCAAAACTCATCGGTGAACGGTTGGAAATGAAGGAGAAGACTCCTTTAATACTTGCACCATCTTTGCATGGATCTCAGTAGCCGATAAACCTTCCAAAACAAAGAATTTAATCACTGCACGATATTCGGATTTTTCCATTGTTAAAAAATACACTGACACGTCAACTTCAAATGGCTTGTAAACAAAGAATGAATTGACAGATCGAAATGACATTTTGAGTACGTTCTTATGAAAGATGAAATATTAAAATGGCGTAGAAATTTTGGTTTTCTACTGCTCCATAGATGTCGCTTTCAAAACTTATTGACTAACCTATTATAGTATAGTTGTATTAAACTTGTATTGTTGTAAGTTAAAAATCTTTAACAAATGTAAACACAAGAAAAAGGTGCCAATGACGCGGTTTGACAGTAACTACATTGACAACTAGAGCCATCTATGAGCAAATTCCGGTTTCATATTTACAGACCTGGTATAAATGCTAACAATATAATTATTATTCTTCTGGTATTGTAAACCAGATTTATAAAGGTACTTAAATAAAATAACCACTTACTTTGGCTTGGGGTGGTTGCTTGGCTGATTTTGGTGCACCTTTATTTGTATGTTTCATATGCCTGCCCACTATTTTTTTAACGGATTGGTGTGAACCTATTCCTTTCTTACGTTATTTTTTTAAATTATTTCTTGCACAGAACACGCTGCTGCAACCACAGCCTTTCGCACATTTTCGAAAATACTGTACAGTAATACATTAAGAAAGAGACTGTCTGCCATCATCGTCTTTGTAGAGCGTCGTCTCTGTTGCTTGACAATGACTGACAAATCGCGACGGAACACGCGTACAAATGACATAGATGACGCTCTACAAAGCCGAAGTTAGCCGATTATGGCCGACAGTCTCTTTCTTAAGCCTGATGTGTGTAACTTACCGCCGGATACTGTACACGTATGTCGCTTGTGTGGTATTTGAGCTAAACTTATTGTGAAAATGTGAGCAGTGACATCTTTGGTTGTACAACAGAATCACTTTTAGTTTGAATTCACACATATCGTCGTCATACAGGAGAAAATGACCAACTAATAAAATGCAAAATGTTCAGGAGAGTCATTTAACAATTTTTACACTTTTGTTTTCATTTTTTTGTTTTTAAATAAATGTATTCACACTTTTGATTATTTTTGTGTGTATAGAAATATTCATTGCTTTCAAAATAAAGAAATAATATTTTTTTAAATTTTCATAAAATTTTGCTTGTAAGAAAATAAACATCAATTCAGATAGTCATTTTAACCCTTCCCTTACTGTGTTAAAATTGAAATGCGTGCTCCGGTGTTGGGTAGTGAGTACGCGATAAAAAATTAGCGATTTTAAATTGGAAAAATAAGAACAATCATAGATAATCCCCTTAATTAATTATAATTGAAGTTAAAAATTATAATAATTGAGATTTATTTGCTGAAAATATTAAAAAACCATCTGGCAACGCTCACGGAACGGGCGTACGTCTAACCTATTTGCAAGCCTAGAAGCTACTAGTGGCGCGGAACGTCAGTCGCATACCCCGGCGCTTACGCTTATGCTTGCGACGTTGAGACAATTCAGCTCCTCGCAATTCAGTGGAGTATGCAAGAGTGAGATGCGAATATAGTGTCGCGCTGCCCGCATACAATTCACGAGGCACTCGCAGCGTTTAAACGCGAATTTGTTTTCGATCTTTACAAAACACCTCGTTGTAGTCGATAAATTCTGATTATTATTAATATTATTTTTTAAATCAATGCGTAAATATATTATGGAGGAATACCAAAATCTTAACCTTGTATTTATAATATTTATAGAGATATTGATGGTTATTAGAAGCAACGTGTAGAAGATACCCAACACAGGGAAGGAAAGGTTAAACAAGTCAAGATATTATTATTCTTCATCCAAGTTCTTGCTGGGTTATTTCTTCCAAGCCACCATTATGTTAGTAAGGTGTCAGATAATCATTAATCACGTTTTCGCGAAAAATGCACTTGGTCTCATTCTCTTGTATGACGACGATATGCCAATTATGGGTATATTGTCGCTTGTTGATAGATTGTTTTTCCATAAAAAAAAAAAACAAAATATGGTTGTTATGTGGTTTATGAGCTTTACTCTTCAATTACCAATGTTCAAAACTACCTCATGATAGCGACAAACTGATGGTGTTGGCAACACTATATGATGTTGACGATCATTTAATATACTTACCAATTTTATCTGGGCACTTGGATGACCAGGTGAGGTCCTTCTGACAGAAAGCAAAAGGGGGCAAGTCGCAATGCTTCCAATTCTTAGGACAGAAGTACTGGAGAATAGTGAAGGGTTGCACCATGTTGCGTCTTCGGATACCTTTCAAATCCAGAATTTTATATCTGCACTCAGATGAATTCGGCAGCTTACATCCTGGTCCACTGTAAAAAAGAAATTATATGTATGTATGGTATGTACGTACGTACGTATGTATTGTGTTGTATTACCAGTAAAGTTAAAAGGAAAAGTATACCAAACGATTGTCAGACCCGCACTCCTCTATGGCTCCGAATGCTGGACGATGTATAACTCTTACTCTAGGCAACTAGAAACTGTTGAAATACGCATGCTAAGATGGTCAGCTGGTGTGTCCCTAAGAGACAGGAATCCTAGGTGTTACAGACATCAACAGTAAGATGGAGGAGAGACGATTGAGATGGTGTGGGCACGTTGGACGCAGAGCACCCTATCACATTGTGAACCAGGTAATCTTCCTCGAATAACAACCAGAGGAAGACTAAAGAATTCATGGGTGGTGCAAAAAGATAACCTGATTCAGAGGCACGGCCTGGGGGACGTAGTCCGGGACAGAAGAGCATACAACCTGAGGGCGAGGAAAGCTGATGGAGCCAGGGAGAAGTATTGTGTTGTATTACATTTTCGTTGTATACAGTACAACTTGGTGGGTTTATTACCATGTTGCAATATCTGTAGTTACATGTAACGAGTTCACAATGTACTTTATATTCATTGGCTCCATTTCATTTTGTATAGTTGTGCTGGCCTCCTCGAAATACTTTTTTACTCGAGGAAAATACTTATAAGTTTTAGTCGCAAAACGCATCGCTCGTTCTTGGGCGAAGATCGTCCGTAAACGATGCATATCACCCAAAATGTCTTGGCGTTTCACCTCTGACACGCGTGCCATAGGTTAACCATCACTGATATAGGGAATGGAGGTTGTACATATGTATGTATGGATTTGTGTCGATATACTTGAGTTCCAACAGGATTGTGTCGATATACTTGAGTTCCAACAGGATTTGTGTCGATATACTTGAGTCCCAAAACAATTTCATATCGATACACTTGAGTTCCAACAGGATATGAACTTGGGAGATAAGTGCCTTACCAACTAAGGCACGGAGGTTGTACATACGTATGTATGTATGTCCACCCCAACAGATGGCATATTAGAATGTATGTAAAGAAAATTCTATCACATCATTCAAATCATTATTTCAAATGATTGTTTTATTTGTTTATAAATTGACCTATCATGGTAGAAGCTGTTTACCTAGGTACAGCTTCAGGAAGAGCTATCGGCCTTGTGGTGATGTTCTTGCCACACAGGATGGGATCTTCATCTGAAGCATCTGCGCAGTCAACTACCTTAAAAAAAGAAAATGTAATATTCATTATCGATAGTATTGGTGCCAACTTAGAATAATTATTGGGGGGGGGGGGGGGGGGGGGGGCAATTAAATAAGAAATCTTCAACCACCTTACGGGTTCACTAAGTTTTTACCCTTCACCCTCAATATTTATCTATCTTGATTCGGTCTAATCACAACATTTAAATGAGCTAACTGAAGTTAGTTGGTAGTCAACTCAATTAAAGGACATGGAGTAATATTTATTACCGATAACATTGGTGCCAACTTAGAAAAATTGGGGGGGAGGGTCGGCTATTAAACAAGAAATCCTCAACCACCTTACAGGTACGCACAGTTGTTTCCCTTCACCCTCAATATTTATCCATCTTGATTCGGTCTAATCACAACTTTTAAATGGGCTAACTCAATTTTCTGGGTACAGTCAACTCAATTAAAGGACCAATACGGTTAATGAAACTTAATTTTTCAGGACGAATCATTAAATTTTGAAGCGCTCTAACTCGGAAACTTACTAATACGAAACAAATCAGTTCTGGCAGCGCCCGAACGAATAAAATATAACACACTTTCTTTGTATACAACACAACCATGTGTTATTATAGAGGTGTGGCAATTTCTTTGTATACAACACAACCTTGTGTTGTTATAGAGGTGTGGCAATTTCTTTGTATACAACACAACCTTGTGTTGTTATAGAGGTGTGGCAATTTCTTCAACGGACCAATACTCAGTGGACCATCACCAAGATTGTTAATGTCACGCAAGTAGGTTATACATAAATAACATCACACCATTTTCCTATCATAGTAGGCAGAGAGGACACACCGCCAGATTTTCCTATCTCGATATACATTCTTAGCCTCTTCTACATTAATTCACTTTCTCATACCACTTCTACGGTTTCTCTGACTTTCTACATTTCTTTCTTTCAGAATATCCTCCGTCACCTGGTGGTAAGACACTTGTCTGCCGATCCGGAGGTTGCGGGTTCGATCCCCGCTGGAACCCAGATTTTTTAAATAGGATTCCAGTCTGGTTAACACTTAGGGCCTATAAAAAAAATCTTTCTGGTTGGTTGGAAGAGATTGCCACATGGCAATAAACTCGCCAGGTTAAAAAAATATATATATATCATTCACTTGATCCAACTATACTTTCTTTAATCTTCCTCTCACACGCCACGCCTTCCACTCACATTAGCACTATATCTGCTTTTTGTTAGACTTTTTTCATTCGTTCGTTCCACATGACCAAACCTTCTCAGCGTGCTCTTTTTCATCTTACTTAAGACGTCAGCTTTAGGTTCACGTTCATCCCTTATCACTTCATTCTGTCACACATTGTAACTACATGTCACACATTGTAACTACATGTCACACATTGTAACTACATGCATTCTTCTCCTATACATCAAAGCTGTTTCTGAAAACAATTCACTGCTATACATCAAAGTTGTCACCAAAATACTTTGTGAACTGTCGCCTTAGCAGATTTTTATACTGTCCTATTCGAGCATATATTTTTAAGTGTCACATTGACTTTACGCCATTCGATATACTTCTTAATTATTCCACTACCTGAAAAATACTACCTACGAAGCTGGCTTCTTCAACAAGCTCCAATCTTTCGTTAATCACCCATATGTCGCATTTACTTACCTTTCGTTATTCTCCCATATGTCGCATTTACTTACCTTTCGTTATTCACCCATATGTCGCATTTACTTACCTTTCGTTATTCACCCATATGTCGCATTTACTTACCTTTCATTATTCACCCATATGTCGCATTTACTTACCTTTCGTTATTCATCCATATGTCGCATTTACTTACCTTTCGTTATTCTCCCATATGTCGCATTTACTTACCTTTCGTTATTCACCCATATGTCGCATTTACTTACCTTTCATTATTCACCCATATGTCGCATTTACTTACCTTTCATTATTCACCCATATGTCGCATTTACTTACCTTTCGTTATTCACCCATATGTCGCATTTACTTACCTTTCATTATTCACCCATATGTCGCATTTACTTACCTTTCGTTACTAACCCATATGTCGCATTTACTTACCTTTCGTTATTCACCCATTTGTCGCATTTACTTACCTTTCGTTACTCACCCATATGTCGCATTTACTTACCTTTCGTTATTCACCCATACGTCGCATTTACTTTTCCTTATAGATCTAAAATACTACAAAAATATCTGATATTGTATACAAATATTGCGGGATATGCATAGAGGAAGGATCGATATAAGTGACTGGATGTAATGAGGATAAGATTATTGGAGGAATGATCGATCAAGATTTCTCTGTACTCACATGATTACACATTGAATCTCCATCTACACACGCTCCGTATGCACACTGGAAAAGATAAGCAGGGCACTTATTGTGGGAGCACAGCGAAATGCTCTCATCAGAGCCGTCCAAGCAGTTCACATTGCCGTCACATATGTACGAGCTGGGGATGCAATGTCCTGTTTTGCAACGGAAGCCATTCCTGTCAATAAAACAAAAATAAATGTATTACATACTCGTACATGCGTGGAAAAAGACTGAAAAGAGCAAAATAAATGCTGAATGGATGGATGGCGAAGAGATGGACAGAGAGAAGTCGTCAGAGGCTATCATGGGAGTCATGATCTCCATGACATGACAATGATGATCCTTTCCAGATTTTAAAAAAGAAATCACCTTTTGAATTTTCCACGTATCAAAAATTATACCTGCCTCAAAATATTTATTGTAAATGTCCAATGAAATATTAAAACTAGTTTTTGGATTAATTTTAAAATGTATATTCAAAACTTTATCTATCTCAGGATATTTTTTTAAAGTATTTGGTGAACATTGGTGAAACCAACGGGAACGGGAACGTTGGCAAAACCAAATAATTATCAAACTTTTCTACTATTTGGGGAACGTTGGTGAAACCAAATAATTATCAAACTTGGTGAAACCAAAAAATTATCGTTGGTGAAAACTTGGTGAAACCAAATAATTATTGTTGGTGAATTATCGTTGAACGTTGGTGAAAACTTGGTGAAACCAAATAATTATCGTTGGTGAATTATCGTTGAACGTTGGTGAAACCAAATAATTATCGTTGGTGAATTATCGTTGAACTTGCTGAAACCAAATAATTATCCTTGAACGTTGGTGAAACCAAATAATTATCAAATATTCTACTATATGGGGAACATTGGTAAAACCAAATAATTATCAAACTTTTCTACCATTCGTAAGTTTGGTGAAACCGTTGTTATTATTATCGTTGGTGAATTATCGTTGAACGTTGGTGAAACCAAATAATTATCGTTGGTGAATCTCAAACTTGGTGAAACCAAATAATTATCGTTGGGGAATTATCGTTGAACGTTGGTGAAACCAAATAATTATCAAACTTTTCTACTATTTGGGGAACGTTGGTGAATCCAAATAATTAACAAACTTTTCTACTATTCGTAAGTTTGATATAAACTGATATTGGGTGGACTGATAATAAGGTATTCCATACGTACGATCAAAGAGTAGATGGGGATAAAGAAGTACAGTTTTTTTTTTTGCAAGACAGTTCTTTTCTATGTTTATATCATTTTTGCTTGCTTTGCTTGCATTGTATCAACGTCCAGACAGTTATTCAAATTATTATTTTTTTCTGTGCCAACTCATGGTCTCAGATATCTGCCACACAATATTCTCACATTCCTCATCCCACCATGGAGGCTTCTTTTGGGGTTGAACATGTCTAATTTTGGCATTCATACCAGATTCCATGGTAGATTCAACAATACATGATTCAGAAATTCGGGAGGGATCATCGATGACCTCAAAACCAATTTACCATGAAGACATGGTCCTTTCGAAGTGAGACCATTGGCAGCATTTATGTTTTTTTGGGTTTTTCGTTGAACTTTATCAATTTTGAGAGAATTTCTTAAACAATCAGGAATCACTTGAGTGTGTATCGCTTATAATATTATGTTTAAGATATGAAACAAGATTGTTTGAACAAATCGATAAATTGAACACGCTGGGTCTATCAGATCTCACGGTGTGTAACTATAGAAGTCTCGAAACAAGAAGGCAAGAATCCATTGCAATATTCCTACTTAAGGTTTTCCAAGGTTGCTTTAACTGTCCCGCAATTCTAGAAGCACTAAGTTTATATGTACCTAATAAACATAGCCGTGCAAGGAATCAACCTCTGTTCTACATACCAACTTACAGGACGAATATCATAGCTAAACACTCAGTCACGCGTGGTATAGAGATATTGAACCAACTGAATGACACAGTTGATATATTCTCGGTACCGCCTAGCAGTATGAGAAGAATCCTGTTTGATATTCTTCCTAACGAATAAGCTAACTAGAAGCAGACCCTCTTTGTGCAAAAGGAGAAATCCGTGCAAAGTTGATTAAAAAAAATATATAAGTCTTGTGGGTGACCCATCATTAATTTCCCTTAATTTACATTTCCTTCTTTCGAAATATCATTCACCTGATCCAACCATCTTTTGCTTAGCCCTCCTTTACAACGCCTTCCACTCGCATTTGTACAGTATGTTTTTGTGTTATTAGTCATTCTTCATTCATCCGTTCTATATGCCCAAACCATCTCAGAGTTCTCTTCTTGAGCTTACTTAATATGTAAGTCCTAAATTCACATTCGTATATTATCACTTGATTCCATATTCTGACAAAAATGGTCATCCCGTGTATTTTTCACGGTGCAAGCATTTCTACAGTATTTACTCGGCCTCTTTCAATCTTTTTCAACGGATAATATATATATATTTTTTTTTTATTATTACACATGACAAGAAATATACATAATTTGCGAAAAAACAACAGGTAATTTAATTTGGACATACATTATTTTAATGGATCTGGGTTTGTTGCCTTTCATTTGTCATATCCCCAGTAAACTAGGCTTTTGCCTGTATCTCACTGAGGATAAGGCTATAACCTTCATATATGCACAGGGAATACAGATATAATCTTACCCACATTCCGTGAAGGGAGATTCAGTAGGAATGCAGTCTTGATGCAATTCATCAGAGTTGTCTGCACACTCCTGCTTCCCATTGCACTTGGCGTCTCCATTCACACAAGCCCCGTACGCACAGCGAAATAGGTACGGAGGACATCTGAAAACAGCATTGATTACGACTAAAGAAAATTTGGCAGAAAAATGAGAATGAACTTGGATAGATGTTGATCAAAGATGCTAAGCATATGAAGCCTCGTGGCACTTTAATGTACATGATAAGAACTTCCTATTCCGTAACAGTCCGGAACTATCCAGGCTTGTCATGTTACGCGTTCCTTGTAGATCAAATTATTTGTTCCGGTAGTAATGTAGTTACAACAAATTACTTGTTTAAATTCTGCATAGTAAGACTACACAAATCGGGCTATCAATATTGGCATTGTATGGACATTCATACGACAGCGACTACTGAATAAAAAAAATATTAATATTTTTTTATGCATGTATGGTGCTCCTGTTCGGAAGAAATTAAACCCTTCCAATCAGCATAGCGTCTGGAAGGCAGGTTCTTGCATGTGTGATGGAGAATAGCTCCTGCAAGTGAAATCTAGTGTTATATAGTTCAGAAAATCTAGGATGGGTCGTGTGGCATTTTAAACGTCATGTCTCAAAGAGAATGGAGTAAAACTTTTTATTTTTACAAATCGAATAGTTTTTTTATAAATCGAAAAATTGTTTTTCTCTAAACTGACGTTTTATTTCCTAATTTTCATTATACTGACTTTCTAATGTATTGTATGATTTGTATCTATCTTTAAATAGGCCAAGATCCACTATGAATTAATACTAATTACGAACATTTCATTTTAGGTATAAAAAAATCGAAAATCCTATTATCGAATACCCTATCTCTAGCCAATGCGGACTAACGTAGTGACTTTTGACAAACGTCACCAAATATTATTTGATTTTAACAAAATTCCACATTTTTGCTAATTTGTAACAAGATGTATTAATTTGTCATTATTGTTAGTTTTATGTAACACATTTACCTAAATAACTTGCTATTTATTAGAATCGAGGCTTATATTAAAGTTGATAAAATAATTAAAATAACTGAACGTCGTTACAAGGTTGTATTGGGGCAAATTTGTCAACTGTCAAAGGACCCGTCCTAGAATTTCCGAAATATAGTTAAGAACATTTAACGGTTATATTTCTAGTAATGCTGGACAATTCAAAACTCCTCGAACAAGCATGCGTGACTCAAAGTCATCTTGACAACTTCAACTTTAGCAAGTAGTATTTGAAGTCTACATTCCAATATAAAGATAATTTCAATACGAACAAATAGTTCATGTATGTACATATTAAATTAACAGACTCTCAAATAATCTTATATTTACTTTTTTTCTCGGCACACGGCAAAAGTCTCATCTGATTTATCAGCGCAATCCACTTTGCCATCACAGACATTTTCCATCAATATGTAATTTTCATTGTGACATTTCCAAACGGCTCTGTAAACAAATAACAAGAAATCATTTAAATACCCAAAAATTCATCTCGAATCATCGCATCATACTCGCCAGTTACCATAGTGTTTCTCTCTTTGAGAACCATAGTGATCAGTCGCACTCCATCTCTCACTGTGATTGCTTTGTTCCCGATATCTCATTGTTTATGTTCAAATAACCCTTATTAATCGTAACAATGCCTTCGAAATGCAATACTACTTATGTGATGACTCAGAGATAGCAAGACTAGTGATGATGGTGACTCAGAGATAGCAAGACTAGTGATGATGGTGACTCAGAGATAGCAAGACTAGTGATGATGGTGACTCAGAGATAGCAAGACTAGTGATGATGGTGACTCAGAGATAGCAAGACTAGTGATGATGGTTACTTAGAGATAGCAAAGAGACCTCATAAAATGCTCGCAACAAACGGAAATCTAACATTTTTTACTTAGTATGAAAAGAAAACAATCACAGCCATTGTTAGAATCTTCAATTTGTGATGTGCTCATAAAAGAGAAAGAAATTTATTAAAGTTTTGCTGTTGCACCTCAAACTCCTAAAGTTGTAGAGAAAACAGAGACCAGAGTGTTCAGCGTATTTATAAAAACGACTCATTTGAATGGATATGCTTGAGTTCCAACAGGATTTGTATGGATATACTTGAGTTCCAACAGGATTTGTATAGATATACTTGAGTTTCCAACAGGATTTGTATCGATATACTTGCGTTCAACAGGATTTGTGTTGATATACTTGAGTTCCAAACAGGATTTGTGTTGATATACTTGAGTTCCAAACAGGATTTGAGTTGATATACTTGAGTTCCAACACGATTTCATATCGATACACTTGAGTTCCAACAGGATTTGAACTTGGAAGACAAGTGTCTTATTAACTAAGGCACGGAGATTCTACTATACGTACGTATGTATGTCCACTCCAACTGATGGAATGTACGTAAAAAAAACTTTCGCATCATTCAAACCATTATTTCAAATGATTGTTTTATTTGTTTATAAATTGACCTATCATGGTAGAAGCTGTTTACCTAGGTACAGCTTCAGGAAGAGCTATCGGCCTTGTGGTGATGTTCTTGCCACACAGGATGGGATCTTCATCTGAAGCATCTGCGCAGTCAACTACCTTAAAAAAAGAAAATGTAATATTCATTATCGATAGCATTGGTGCCAACTTAGAATAATTTGGGGGGGTGGGCAATTAAATAAGAAATCTTCAACCACCTCACGGGTTCACTAAGTTTTTACCCTTCACCCTCAATATTTATCTATCTTGATTCGGTCTAATCACAACATTTAAATGAGCTAACTTAAGTTAGTTGGTAGTCAAATCAATTAAAGGACATGGAGAAAATCCAATACGTTCAACTAAAGTTAATTTTTCAGGACGAACCATTGAATGTTGAAGCATTCTAACTCTAAAACCCACTAATATGAAACAAATCAGTTCTGGCAACTATAGCAGCGCCTGAACAAATAATGTACAACACTTTCTTTATACACAGCACTACCTTGTGTTATTATAGACATGTGGCAATTTCTTCAAATCGGGCCAATACTCCGTGGACCATCACCAAGAGTGGTCATGTCACGCAAGTACGTTATACATACGAGGGGAGGTCAATAAATTCGCGAAATGAAGGGGTTAAGGGAGGGGGCAGTAGTACGAATGCGAATGTACCGATAATATGACTCATTATTAGTATATTAACCAAGTTTTAGTCTAATTTTGACAGTATTGTTTAAGATATCGTCGGGGGAGTATGTCAAACGTTAATAACATCCCAAGTTTGGAAAAAAAAATTGTATTGCGGCATCATTAAGTTTCTCACAAAATTGTATTGCGGCATCATTAAGTTTCTCACAAAATTGTATTGCGGCATCATTAAGTTTCTCACAAAATTGTATTACGGCATCATTAAGTTTCTCACAAAATTGTATTGCGGCATCATTAAGTTTCTCACAAAACAAGGGAAAACAGCTCAAATTATTTCAAAAGAGTTGTTAACGGTTTACAGGGACTGTTGCCCTGGAAAAACGATAGTTTACAAGTGGCATAGTATTTTTAAGCAAGGGAGAGAATCGATTGAAGACGACCTCTGACTAGGACGGCCTGTTGAAGTCACTTCTTCAAACATCGTTAAAAAAGCTTGTGCTGGAAGATACCTCACCTAAACAAACAATAGCTTGTAGAGATGGTTGGAGTATCACCTACAACCATTTTGAATAACCTCCATCAGCATCTAGGGATGTCAAAAGGCAGTGCAAGGTGGTTACCCAAAATGCTCACGCCACTTTAAAAACGACAATTTGTCGAATGTTCACGACAATTTTTGAACCTCTGCAGAAACAACAAAAATGAGCTTTTGAGAAAAATTGTTACTAGAGACGAAACTTCGGTTCATCATTATGAGCCTGAGTCGTAGCCGGAGTCCATGTGGTGGCATAAAAAGGGCACGCAGCCCCCTAAGAAGTTCAATGTGTCACAATCGGCTGGAAAAATTATGGCTACAATTTTTTTGGGATGCGGAAGGCATACTTCTGAAAGATTACTAAGATTAGGGCATCACAATAACTGGAGAGTAACTATTCTGGTCTACTGATAAGGTTAAAAGAAGCTGTAAAGGAGAAAAGGAGAGGGAAATGGACAAAAGGGGTACTGCTTTTGCATGACAATGCACCCATGCACAAAAGCAATTCTGCATTGGTGCTCTTCACAATTGTGGCTTCCAACCATTAAACCACCCTCCCGACAGCCCAGACCTGGCTCCATCTGACTATTATTTGTTTCTAAATATGAAAAAGAACTTCGAGGGAAACAAATTAATGGACGATGAAGAAATTTAATTTGCAATTTTTACTTATTTTTAGGGCAAAAGGATTTTTTTTTTTCATAAATATAAATAAACTTATTTTTTATTTATTTTATTTAACACTTTTATTGCAATACAATCTGGCGGGTTTATTGCCAGCAAACTTATTGAAAGATCTGAAAATTGTATTAGAATCAATAATGAATATACAGTGAAACCCCGTTTTTGCGTTTTTGAAGGGACTGATAAAAAAACGTAATTGGAGGGAAAACGTAAATTCGGGGCTAGAAAAAAAAATTTAAAACTATTTTTTATTTAGATAATCACGCAAATCGGAAACTTTTTTCAATCGATTCGCGATTTTTTATTATCGTAGCCAAAGTTGTAATGGGTATCCCCAAATCACGCGCGAGCGAAACACGTGAACCAACGAATTTATTCCCTTTTTCGAGAATTTTACTTTTCTCTTGAATCGATAATGTTTATCTTTGCTGAGACATTCATTATTTGAAGGGATTCAACGAAAAATTAAAAGAAGTGGAAAAAATGTAAATTGACACACGACAATTGAAATTGTATGTACAAGACCGACACGTTTAAAACACAAGCACAGATTGACCAAATATGGTATACAGTCTGCCTGCCTCTGATTCGTTAAATTTCCCACCAATTGCATCATATTACACGACTCGTGCAACCTTGACCATGAGCGCTGCAGCTGCAGGTGCACACGTGTCTATAAATAGAAACAACATATTTCTGCTTCCTAATATTCATTTCAAATATTTTAAATCGTTGCGCATTTAATTAAATATGTTTATAAATTGATTTGCATTTTAAATATTTCAAACGTTGCGGGAAATAAAAAACGTAAAAGCGGGTACTAAATGTACTAAAATAAAACGGGATTGTAAAAATTTAACGCAAATAGCGGGAAAACTTGAATATCGGGCACGTAAAAACGGGGTTTCATTGTATTGAAAAGGAAAAATAAAAAGCTATTATGGACTGTAATCTTAGCAGATTTTTATACTGTCCGATTTGAGCATATATTTTTAATGTCCCATTGACTTTGTTTCCTATAAGGCCGTTCGATATCTTTCTTAACTCTTCCACTATCTGAAAAAATACTTCCTATAGTTCGGAAATTCTAGGATGAGTCCTGTGACAGCTCACAAATTTGTCCCAATACAACCTTATGTAATGTATTTACCTAAATAACTTGCTATTTATTAGAATTGAGGCTAATATTAAAGTTGATAAAATAATTAAAATTACTGAACATCGTTACAATGTTGTATTGGGGCAAATTTGTGAGCTGTCACAGGACTCATCCTAGAATTTTCGAACTATAAATAGCTGAATTCCTCAATTGGCTTTCGTTATTCACCCATATGTCGCATTTACTTACCTTTCGATATTCACCCATATGTTGCATTTACTTACCTTTCGTTATTCACCCATATGTCGCATTTACTTTTCCTTATAGATCTAAAATACTACAAAAATATCTGATATTGTATACAAATATTGCGGGATATGCATAGAGGAAGGATCGATATAAGTGACTGGATGTAATGAGGAAAAATATTTTTGGAGGAATGATCGATCAAGATTTCTCTGTACTCACATGATTACACATTGAATCTCCATCTACACACGCTCCGTATGCACACTGGAAAAGATAAGCAGGGCACTTATTGTGGGAGCACAGCGAAATGCTCTCATCAGAGCCGTCCGGGCAGTTCTCCTTGCCGTCACATGCATACGAGCTGAAGATGCAAAGTCCCGTTTTGCAACGGAAGCCATTCCTGTCAATAAAACAAAAATAAATGTATTACATACTCGTACATGCGTGGAAAAAGACTGAAAAGAGCAAAATAAATGCTGAATGGATGGATGGCGAAGAGATGGACAGAGAGAAGTCGTCAGAGGCTATCATGGGAGTCATGATCTCCATGACATGACAATGATGATCCTTTCCAGATTTTAAAAAAGAAATCGCCTTTTGAATTTTCCACGTATCAAAAATTATACCTGCCTCAAAATATTTATTGTAAATGTCCAATGAAATAATAAAGTAGTTTTTGGATAAATTTTATAGTATCATGGCTAAACACTCAGTCACGCGTGATTTTGAACCAACTGAATGACACTGTGGATATAGTCTCGGTACCGCTTAGCAGTATGAGAAGAATCCTGGCTGATATTATTCCTAACGAATAAGCTAACGCTAGAAGCAGACCCTCTTTGCGTAACAGGAGAAATCCGTGCAAAGTAGATTAAAAAAAAGATATAAGCTTTTTTTCTTTTTTTTTTTTTCACCTGGCGTTTTATTGCCATATGGCAATCTCTTCCAACCAACCAGAAAATTGTTTTAATGGGCCCAAAGTGAAAACCAGACTGGAATTCCATTTTAATTAAATCTGGATTCCAGCGGGGATCGAACCCGCAACCTCCGGATCGGCAGACAAACGTCTTACCACCAAGCCACGGAGGTCACTAAGCCTTGTGGGTGACCCATCATTAATTTCCTTACTTTACATTTCTTTCTTTCAAAATATTCACCTGATCCAACCATCTTTTCCTTAGCCCTCCTTTACAACGCCTTCCACTTGCATTTGTACAGTATATTTTTGTCGTGTTAGTCATTGTTCATTCGTCCGTTCTATATGCCCAAACCATCTCGGAATGCTTTTCTTGATCTTAATTAATACATAATTCTATTCACAATCATCTATTATCACTTGATTCCATATTCTGACAAAAATGGTCACCCCGTGTGTTTTTCACAGTGCACGCATTTCTACAGTTTTTACTCGACCCCTTTCAGTCTTTTTCCACGGATAATATAACCTTCATATATGCACAGGGAATACAGATATAATCTTACCTACATTCCGTGAAGGGAGATTCAGTAGCAATGCAGTCTTGATGCAACTCATCAGAATTGTCGGCACAGTCCCGCTTCCCATCGCACTTGGCGTCTCCATTCACACAAGCCCCGTACGCACAGCGAAATAGGTACGGAGGACATCTGAAAACAGCATTGATTATGACTAAAGAAAATTTGGAAGGAATACGGGAATGAACTTGGTTAGATGTTGATCAAAGATGCTAAGCATATGAAGCCTCGTGGCACTTTAATGTACACGATAAAAACTTCCTATTCCGTAACAGTCCAGAACTATCTCAGCTTGTAATGTTACGCGTTCCTTGTAGATCCAATTATTTGTTCCGGTAGTAATGTATAATAGTTACAACAAATTATTTGTTTAAATTCTGCATAGTAAGACTAAACAAATCGGGCTATCAATATGGGCATTGTATGGACATTCGTATGACATCGACTACTGAATAAAAAAAATATTAAATTTTTTTTAGTAATGTAGTTTTATTTATTTTACACATGACAAGAAATATACATAATTTGCTAAAAAAACAGCAGGTGATTTAATTTGGACACACAATTTTCATTATTTGTTTAAATTATGCACAACATAGTAAGACTACACAAATCGGGCAATCAATATGGACATTGTATGGGCATTCGTATGACATTGACTTCTTAATAAAAATATATTAATATTTTTTTATGCATGTATTGTTAGCGACATTGGTGTTCCTCAACTTATGGCCAATGTCGCTAACATATCCTGTTATCAAATAGTCTTAACACGTTCGCTGCTAAAGACGCCCCTGGGGCGTCAACACATTTTTTGTAGAGACACTGATGACGCCCGTTGCGCGTCATTCGATTCTCTTTGTTTGTATGGTACCGAATATTTTAAGATTTTAAGGTTTCGAAAATACCGTAAGATTTTAAGGTTTCGAAAATATCATTTTTTTCAGTACCTCTACACTATTCTATAAATACATATCGTAGTGAATGTGTTAATATTGTAATATGTGATATGTCAATATCCAAAGCAATCCTGTTCGGAAGAAATTAAACCCTTCCAATCAGCATAGCGTCCGGAAGGCAGGTTCTTGCATGTGTTATCGAGAATATAGTAGTTCATGCAAGTGAAATCTAGTGTTATAGTTAAGAACATTTCACGGTTATATTTCTAGTAATGCTGGACAACTCAAAACTCCTCGAACAAGCATGATTGACTCAAAAACATCTTGACAACTCCAACCTTAGCAAGTAGTGTTTGAAGTTTACATTCCAATTAAAGATAATTTCAATGCGAGCATGTATTTCTATACACATGTTAAATAAATAGACTCAAATAAAATTATATTTACTTTTTTTCTCGGCACACGGCAAAAGTCTCATCTGACTTATCAGCGCAGTCCACTTTGCCGTCACAGACATTTTCCATCGATATGTTATTTTCATCGTGACATTTCCAAACGGCTCTGTAAAAAAATAATAAGAAATCATTTAAATAGCCGAAAATTAATCTCAAATCATTGCATAATACTCGCCAGTAACCATAGTGTGTCTCTCTTTGAAATCAGTTTGTTGAATTCCTAGACAATTCGTCGTGAGTTGGTGAGGTGTAACGTACCTAACTTCCATACGGAATGTTGCCGGTTCAAACCCCGTGCTGTGCTTCTCCCCTCAAATGACACAGCCATTTTATTCATCTAGTATTCGGAGGTATAAGTTTTTTTTTCATTTGCTTCTCAAAGCATGCCAAGGACGGAGCGAGTCTAACATTGGTTTGTAACTGATTCCAGAGTCCCACTGCATTAACAGCCAAAAGGATGACGTAAAAAAGATCTATTATTTTTAAAACAATATTTCGGTCTTCTCGCTTTAATGTTCCCTGACTATAGTCAAGAAAATGTAGCATGGTCTCTGTGACGTTTGAAATGTCATGTTTCAAAGGGATGGGATAAAATCGTTTTTTTTTTACAAATCGAATAGTTTTTTTATAAATCGAAAAATTGTTTTTCTTTAAACTGACGTTTTAATTCCTAATTTTCATTATACTGACTTTCTAATGTATTGTATGATTCGTATCTATCTTTAAATAGGCCAAGATCCACTATGAATTAATACTTATTATGAACAATTGATTTTATGTATAAAAAATCGAAAATCCAATTATCGTATACCCCATCCCTAGACAATGCAGACTAACGTAGTGACTTTTGACGAACGTCGCCAAATATTATTTGATTTTAACAAATTGACATATTTTTGCTAATTTGTAACAAGATGTATTCATTTGTCATTATTGTTAGTTTTATGTAATGTATTTACCTAAATAACTTGCTATTTATTGGAATCGAGGCTTATATTAAAGTTGATAAAATAATTCAAATTACTGAACGTCGTTACAAGGTTGTATTGGGGCAAATTTGTAAAACGTCACAGGGACTTTGCTACATTTTCTTTAGTCTAATAGAAGAGAAAGAAAAAACAAAACTCCACGGCACAACTTTGCTTTCCAACTGAATTGACGTTGAAATAGTGAGAGAATCCTGGACTACGAGGCCCTGTAACGACGTCGAAGCCCACCCAGCAAAATCATTTGTTTCATAGTGAATTTGTTGCAACAAATTATTTGTACGATTCTCGCATAATAAGGTTGCACAGATTGGGCAATCAATATGAACATTGTATGGACTAATTACAAAATTAAAGGGAAAAGTTTTTCTTGCCGTGATAAATCAATTCAATTGTATGGATTTGTTTTGTTATTCTGTTGATTTCCTCTTATTCTAATTATTTTTCTATTGTATAACACTGTTCGAATGTCAATGCTTAATTGCTTATTGGTCTTTCCACTTCACCGCTTCTCTTTTTTTACGTCGTCCTTTACTATTTTCAACATACGAAAGTACGATCATGTCGATCATTGAACTGGTTGAATGTTAGAAATAGACGCCAAATTGACATACTGTCTATATTGTATAATATTCTTAACTGTCCCGCCGCACCCTCTTATCTCGCCGAAAATTTTTAACGTCTCTCCAATCATGGATTAGCGCTATGCTCAAACAGATATTGTCTATTGGCCTTTCCAGTTCACCGCTCCTCTTTTTTTACGTCGTCCTTTACTGTCCATGCAGTGAGTCTCTGGAATCAGTTACAAACCAATATAAGACTCGCTCCGTCCTTGGCTTGCTTTAAGAAGCGACTGGAAAAACTCTTAATTTCTAGTCAGTAAAATAACGTGTTTCATTCCTGATTTTTCTTTTCCATGTCTCTCCACCATCCCTTCCTTTCATTTTGATTGATGATATCTCACTTTATATGAAAAATAATGTTCGGGTGATTGTCCGTCTTTGTGGGGTTCGTGGGTATATACTCACGTATGTGTTTATGGATTTCGTGGGGATGGATAGTCATTTGAATGATTTATGCAACCATGTAACTTGTTTAATTTACTTTTGTCTGGTTGGTTGGAAGAGATTGCCGCCTGGCAACAATCCCGACAGATTGTATTTGCAATAAAAGTGTTAAATAAATAAATGTTGATTTTATGTGTATTTTTTGTAATATGTCGTATCAAAAAGGTCATTCAACAGTTGAAATAAAACGAAATAAATAAACAAATAACCTTTTAACTTTGCCCTGAACAGTGTCCTCGTATAAAGAGGGAGACTTGGACATTCCAACGTACCCTTTTTTGTTCATGCATAGTTGCTGATCTTCGTCGGACCCATCAATGCAGTTTCTCACCTGGAAAACAATCAATTTATAAGTTGAAACAATCCGTGTCACTTTGTACTAGTTAGTCAAAAAGTTTTGAAAGCGGAAATGAAAATACATTTTTTTTGGGGGGAAATCACTTTTATTGCTCAGTATAGTCTCCCATAAGATCAATACACTTGGTCCAACATCTTTCAACTTTGTTGTTCCATCACGGAAGTGGCTTTCTGGAAGGCCTGCAAAATACTCCTCTACGACGGCTATAACCTCTTGGTTTGATGAAAAATGCTTTCCACGAAGGAATTTTTTGAGGTGTGAGAACAGCCAGAAGTCAGAGGAAGCTAAATCTGGCGAATAGGGTAGATGCTGCAACAATTCGTACCCCAATTCACTGATTTTCACGATGGTTTTTTGAGCTGTGTGAGCAGGTGCATTATCTTGATGAAAAATGATTTTTTTCTTCTGCAAACCGGGTCTTTATTCACAAATTTTTTCACCCAACTGGTCCAAAACGTCACAATAATAATCAGAGTTGATTGTCTTACCAGTTTGGAGATAATCTATCAATAAAATTCCTTTTGCATCCCAAAAAACTGACGCTAACACCTTCTTGGCCGATTTCTGGACACGAACTCGCTTCGGAGCCAAAGTGCCTGGTTCACACCACTCCTTAGCCTCTTGGTTTGATTCAGGATCATGGTGGTAGACCTAAATCTCATCCATAGTGATGAATCGACGCAGAAAATTCTTTTTATCCTTTCGAAATTGCTCCAAATGTTGCTCAGAAAGTCGCATTCGAACGTGTTTTTGTTGCATTGTTAGCAAATGCGGCACCCATTGTGCACACAGTTTTTTGAAACCCAAAACTTCAGCCAAAATATGCCATGTTGTTCCATGTGAGATGCCTATGGGGTCAGCTATCACATCCACAGTCGATCGATGATCTTCCAAAACCATATCCTGTATTTTCGCTATGATTTCTGGTGTTGATGCACTTTTTGGACGTCCTGAGCGTGGATCGTCTTCAACGTTTGTACGGCCACGCTTAAACTCCAAAACCCATCGGTGAACGGTTGGAAATGAAGGAGAAGACTCCTTTAATACTTTCACCATCTTTGCATGGATCTCAGTAGCCGATAAACCTTCCAAAACACAGAATTTAATCACTGCACGATATTCGAATTTTTCCATTGTTAAAAAATACACTGACACGTCAACTTCAAATGGCTTGTATACAAAGAATGAATTGACAGATCGAAATGAAATTTTGAGTACGTTCTTATGAAAGATGAAATATTAAAATGGCGTAGAAATTTTTGTTTTTCTACTGTTCCATAGATGTCGCTTACAAAACTTTTTGACTAACCTATTACAGGAATTGAACTTCAAATTCAACATTTTGAAAATCAAATTCACCCTTTTGAAAATCAAATTCACCCTTTTGAAAATCAAATTCACCCTTTTGAAAATCAAATTCACCCTTTTGAAAATCAAATTCTCCCTTTTGAAAATCAAATTCACCCATTCGAAAATCAAATTCCCCCTTTTAAAAATCAAATTCACC
Source organism: Odontocerum albicorne (assembly GCA_949825065.1). Lineage (NCBI taxonomy): Eukaryota > Metazoa > Arthropoda > Insecta > Trichoptera > Odontoceridae > Odontocerum > Odontocerum albicorne. The sequence goes on from OX463862.1 coordinate 6,103,752, forward strand.
CTTTTGCAAATAAAACAATACATTTATATGAATCAAACATTGATAAAACACAATATGTACAGGAAACAACGAAATAACGACAGTTTTGTATTGACTCAGATTTATCGCATTTATGAATCAATTTGTTAGTATATTTTTTATACAATAGTTAAGGCATTGACATTGTGGAGGTTTAGAGACATTGTAATTTGTTTTATCAAACTGTTTATTCCACTTTATATAACGGTATAACCGGTTTCCAGGCTTTGTTTGTGCTCCCCTGATGATGAGGTAAGATAAGCCTTGAAACCAGTAGGGTTATATCATTACAAAAAGTGGAATAAACAGTGTTTGATAAAACAAATTACAAATTCGTTTGTGTGTGTATATTCACCTCAGGCTGAAACAAATTCTTTATACCATCCCTCGTCTCCCGATCTGCAAAGGTAGACGCCAAGAACATACATATCATATTTATCTATCCCCTATATTTATTTATTTAAAATATGTATCTTATAAAGTCACACCGTTACCCACAAAAACTTTTGTAGATCTTTTGGTATGTGAGAAATAACACATTTGGTTGATATGTGAGAAATAACACATTTGGTATGTGAGAAATAACACATTTGGTATGTGAGAAATAACACATTTGGTATGTGAGAAATAACACATTTTGGTATGTGAGAAATAACAAATTTGGCTTTAGGTATAGTGTACTATTCATATCATCATAAAGTTTGTAAAACAATCATAAATTTTATAAAAACCTTCCAAAATGGGTTGTATTTAAGTGTTTCCTAAAGCTGCACACGCAATCCATATCTCTAATACTAAGAAGTAAACAATTCCACGCCACAGGACAAGCCACAGCAAAAGCTTTATCACAAAGGTTCCCACACTTATTTTGCCTACCATCCCCTTTTGGAAAAAAAATATCCAACACCCCTATACCTTCTGCAAACTAACAGAAAAATACGGTGACAAATTTGCATTATTTTATCTAGCTATATGTCTACCTACGTCCTACAACTTAGTAAAGAAAAAAAAAATATTGGGTGTTAACATAAATTGTAACAGTTTTTTTCCAAATGAAGAGAACAAGAGGACACAACAAAAAAAATTACAACAAGTTAGTCAATAATGTATTCTCCATCATTATTTTACAACAAATTAGTCATTAATGTATTCTCCTTCATTATTTACAACCTCTTGCCAATGTTCTACAAGTTTTTCAATGCCTGTGCGATAAAAACCATCCGGTCTTGACTCGAGGAATTCGTCCAACCATGTCCGCAATTCGACGTCATTTTTTAAGGATACGCCACGCAAATTGTTCGAAAGCGACCAGAAAAGGGGGAAATTCGACGGCGCGAGGTCTGGAGAATATGAAGAGTGCGGCAGAACTTCCTAACCAAGCGTTTAAATGGCATTTTTCGTAATGTTGGCGATATGAGGGCGGTCGTTATCGTGTTGCAGAATAACGCCATATTGCCGATCCGGCTTTTTTTGTTGAATTGCAGTGTTGAGCCGCTGCATTTGCAGAATGTATAGCTCCGTGTTGACTGTCTGATTGCGTTCAAGTATCTCGTAGTGGATGACACTTTGCTAATCCCACCAGATGCAAATCTTCGTCTTGCGCGGATGCAAACCTTGTTTCGCTCTGGGCGTTGGTTGTTGACCATAACTCATCAATTCTTTCCGTTTCTTCATATTCACATAAAGGCACCATTTTTCATCACCAGTAATGATGCGGTAAAGGAACCTTTGCTTGTGGTCATGTGTAGCTCGATTACGCACGAGCAAACCAGCAGAAATTGTCGAACGTTGATTTTTGTTTTCACTCAAAACATGTGGAACCCAAGCGCCGAACTTCTGGACTTTTCCCATTGATTTAAGATGGCGGTATACAGTCATCTGACTACAATTCATCTACTCAGCCAATTATATGGAGGTTTGAAGGGGATCTTCATTAATAATATGGTTAAAGCGATCCTCATCGAAGTCCACTGGTCGTTCGGAACGCTCCATGTCTTTCAGGTCGAAATTACCGTCCTTGAAACGCAAAAACCATCGACGAGCTGTCCTTTCATTCATAACATCTTCACCGGACACTTCGCAAATATTGCGAGCAGCTTTGGCAGCTTTATTCCTTCGATTGAACGCAAACAGAAAGAGGTGTCAAAATGCTTACTTTCGTCTACTTGACATACCATTTTGAAGGCTTGTAATCAAATAAAATAATATATATAACGTAAAAGCAAAGACAATATCTTGTAGAGCAGAAAAATTTTCTTTCGAATGACGTATAACCTTTACCATTTTGTTTTTACTTTTGGTGCTCATTTTTAAATTGGAAAAAATCGGACACAACTTATGTTAACATCTAATAAAACACCTTGAAGTTAGAAATTAAATTATCATTGTTTAAATCAACTACGAGGCATATCTAGAAAGGAAGTGTACTGAATTTTTGTAGGTTACAATTTTTTTTATTTAAACAAAAAAATTACGTGGTTACCGTAGCACATATGTAAGCTATTTTTCGACATAGTCGCCATTCCTCTCAATGCAGGTGGTGAAGCGGGGTATCAATTTTTTTATGCCTTCCTCGAAGTAGTTTCCCGCCAACCCCTACGTCCACTTCTCCACCTCCTCCTGTGCCTCCTCGTCGGTTGAAAACCTTTTTCCACCCATGTGCAGCTTCAGGGAGGTAAAGAGATAGTAATCTGAAGGTGCTAGGTCAGGGGAATGCGCGGGATGGTTCAGGACATCCCATTTAAACGAGGCGAGCAGTTCCTTCGTGGCGTTGGCTGTGTGTGGTCTGGCATTGTCGTGCAGCAGGCAGACTCCCTTTGTCAGCATGCTTCTCCTCTTGTTCTGAATCGCCCTCCGCAATTTTTTTAGGGTCTCACAGTATCTTGCAAAGTTGATGGTCTCCCCTTGAGGCATATATTCAATTAAAATTATGCCTTGACAGTCCCAAAACACGGATGCAATGATTTTCTTGGCTGAAATTGTGGTTTTGAACTTTTTAGCGGAGGGTGAAGAGGTGTGACGCCACTGTTAAGACTGCCTTTTGGTTTCAGGCGTGTAGTGTGCAACCCAAGTTTCATCTCCAGTAACGATGGAGAAGAGAAATTCATCTCCATGGAGTTTGCAGCGCCTCAAAAACTCTTGCCCGGCATTATTTATTTCGCACTTGGCGGGAGATTGGATTGACATTTTTCACGAAACGTGTTGTCGCGTCGACACTTCTCAACGTACTGACCTCGAACCGGTCTCGTTGCGGAGGGGAAGGGTCAGGCTACACGGAAGTGTAGCCAACATGTCGAAAATAAAATCCATCCGGTCGTGAGAGCCTCAGTACACTTACTTTCTGGATACGCCTAGTATATTTACATTCGCATTACATGCAAAAAATTAAGATAACGAATATTAAAATAAAAAAACACAACACTTGAACACTGATCGGTTATAACTTGCGGTTGGAAAATCACAACAACTTGAACTGTATGTCAAACAACAGATAACAGATGAAACATGAACGAACGATTTTTCTAAATTTTCTTTCAACGCGTCCCAATGGCACCCGAAGCTACTACTACTAAAGTCTAGATATTTGTGAAATCATAGTATTTAATATACATATATCACAATGTATATAGTTTTTGGAATGTTGCTTACGTTGTTGCAGACGAGAGCTCTAGGAATGCATGCTCCATATGCGCAGGAGAAATAATCATGAAGGCAGATCCGGGAACGGCACCTCTCGGGCGTCTCATCAGAGGAGTCAGAGCAGTCCGCTTTGCCATCGCAGAGCTCGTCCACTTTAATTAACTGCGTGTTGTTGCACTTAATTCTGAAAGTTATAAAACAAAACACAATGTTACGTGAGGTGCATGGCCGCGGGGTAACGCACTAGACGTCAATGCAAAAGGTTGTATGTTTAAACCCCACGCTGTGCTACTCTCCTCAAATGACAAAGTTTTTTTTCCGCCTAGTATTCGGGGGTATAAGGTTACCTATGACTTCGTTCATATATATTCTTTCAAAATGAGAAATAAAAAATATATCGATGTCCTTCGATCGTCTAACTTCTGTGACATCGAATCCAGTACAGTGGTGTGGCCGGTGAGTTTGCTGGCGTGCAATGGCTCTTACTTAAAAAAAAAAGGTCCACGGCACAGCTTGGCTTTTTGATTGAATTGCAGTTGGAATGGCGAAGGGAATCTCTACTACGAGGCCCTACTACGCAACTACTACGACGGATAAAATTATAGTCTTAAGCTGAAAGGAAACTAACTACGTAACTGTGATAGTTTTATTCACACACACCATAACGTCATGCCTCTTTTAGGGTAGGCAGAGAAGACAAATCTCCACTAAGTGGCCATGAATAAAATGCACTTTTGTTTCCTTTATGAGTTTTTGACTGTGTAATTGCAAGAATTTATGGGGTACAACTCTCGCGCTTAGTCTACTAGAGACCTTCTCCTGGGACGGGTGATGTCTGGATTCCTCCTGATCTCTCTGACATGCTGGATGACATACCTCGCCGTCAAGACGCCAAGAACAACAAAGGCCAAGGAATGGAGCTAGCTTTGATGTGAAGTTTTCCATCTCACGACGCTGAGAACAACAGGGGCTTGCGACAACAGCAGGGACCAGCTTCATCTCCTAAGAAGAAACTGGTCAGAATTCTCGCTGATGCCGTGGACGTGCTCACCTATTGGACCACTGCATCAGTTTTGTAAGCTTCGAGAGGACAATAGTTTTCGGCCATCCGTATTGACCGAACAGACATAAATGGGCAATCCTATATCATACCCATGGAACTTGTTAATTTTAACTGATATGTTTTTCTTAAAATGGTAAATTTCTTGTCATTGTGAAACAAAGTCAATGGGGCATTAAAAAATATATGCTCGAACCGGACACTATCAAAATCTACTAAGATGATATTCCACAATAGTATTTTGGTGCCAACTTTACAGTATGTGAGTGAAACGTGGACATGGAAAAATACCAAAAAAAGGAGCCAAATAAAGTCTGTAGAAATGCGTGCATTTAGAAAACCAAGGAAAATACGGTTGGGTCAAGGAAATGATATTCTGCAAGAAGAAAATGTCGAAAGTAACAGAAATCTTAGAAGTTGAATGAGAAGGTGTATGGATATAGAAAAGGCTAAGGATGTGTGTTTCCATAGGAAATTGTGTTTATTACTATTGTTTATGACTATCACATATCGGAGGAACTACAAAGGTTTCTTTGTATGTGGTTCGTCTTTTCTTGGTAAGTTTTCTGACTAAAAATGTTTTGTATTGAACTAATATATGCAGATACAGGTAAGTATCTCATCTAAAGCCTTTCTTTCTTACTAAATATGTTTTGTCTTGAACTAATATATGCAGATACAGGTAAGTATCTCATCTAAAGCCTTTCTTTCTTACTAAATATGTTTTCTCTTGAACTAATATATGCAGATACAGGTAAGTATCTCATCTAAAGCCTTTCTTTCTTACTAAATATGTTTTCTCTTGAACTAATATATGCAGATACAGGTAAGTATCTCATCTAAAGCCTTTCTTTCTTACTAAATATGTTTTGTCTTGAACTAATATATGCAGATACAGGTAAGTATCTCATCTAAAGCCTTTCTTTCTTACTAAATATGTTTTGTCTTGAATGAATATATCCAGATACAGGTAAGTATCTCATCTAAAGCCTTTCTTTCTTACTAAATAAGTTTTTTCTTTAATGATTGCAGAATATATGCAGATACAGGTAAGTATCTTATCTAAAGCCTTTCTTTCTTTACACTCAACTTATGTATACTTTCTTTCTTTACACTCAACTTATGTATACTTTCTTTAGACTCAACTTATATATACTTTCTTTACACTCAACTTATGTATACTTTCTTTCTTTACACTCAACTTATGTATACTTTCTTTCTTTACACTCAACTTATGTTTACTTTCTTTACACTCAACTTATGTATACTTATTTTGTCAAATTTCTTTCTTTACACTCTTCAACTTATGTATATTAAGTATGTTTTATATTTTTAATCTGTAAATAATATTAGGTTCAAGTTCTGAGTTAGAGCGCCCATGATGGGAGTTCGCTCTCTAAACGACGCTACATAAATTCTCCTTTTATTATTATTCACAAAGAACTAGCAAAATTCAGATCGCCTTTAATGAGAGATATCTTTAAACCATATTAATCTCACCCATATTCCTTGGTAGCCCTCCTCAAAGCACAATCCGCTCTTCGCTCGTCACTTCCATCGGCACAATCGATAATCCCATTGCACTTCGCATTACCATGTACACAGGCTTTATTAGCGCACATGAACCAGTTTGGGGGACATCTAAAACATTAATTGAAATTCCATATCACTAGTGTTAACATTTACTTTCCTCTGTTTTTACCACATGACATTAATAATCAATATCATTTCAAATACAGTCAAACCTCGGGTCACGAACGCCTCTATAGTTCGAAAATTCTAGAATGAGTCCTGTGACAGCTCACAAATTTGCCCCAATACAACCTTGTAACGGTGTTCAGTAATTTTAATTATATTTAGGTGAATACATTATATAAGGTTGTATTGGGGCAAATTTGTGAGCTGTCACAGGACTCATCCTAGAATTTCCGAACTATAGTCACTAACAAATCGGCTTACGAACACAACTTCCGAACAAATTTTGACTCGACCTGCGTACAATGCCTCGGCTCACGAATTAGTTGTAACGGCGCATTACGCAATTACACATTAGTTGTTCTCAGGTGCGCGCGTTCTGAACATTGTTTGTCGTTGCGTTCGTTGTTCTTGCTACATTTTTTTTGCTTTTTATATATATACGAGGGAACTAATGCCCAAACATGCCTCAATCTCACGATAAGTCACATGACGATCTTGCAATATCAGTTCACGCACAGCATCGATGTTTTCTGGCACAACAACCGATTTTGGACGACTTTCACGAAATACGTCCTAGAGCGAACAACGATCATGATTGAATTCGGAAAACCAGCGAAACACAATGGCACAGCCCGGGATGGTGCTTCATCACCAAAAATCGAAGTGAGTTGATCGGCACACTGTTGTTGAGTTAGTCCACGTCGAAAATCATAAAAAATCATCGCACGAAAATATTCACGATTTAATTACATTTTTGGCCGAGATTAATTTTTTCACTGTAAACACAAATAGCACTCGTATGACAAAACTTTCTGAGCACGTATACCATTAAAAACGTCAAACTTTACGATGCTAATGTCAGATTTGACGTATCTACACTGGTGTTGCCATATCTCAAAACTTAAGTAGCAACCCTAGTAATATACAGTATATATAAAATATATGTTGCATTAAATTAACCCTCATTATGGCTCTCAAGAAAAATTGTTTCGGTTTGCGAACATTTCGGCTCGCGAACGGAATCAAAGAACGAATTAAGTTCGTAACCTGAGGTACCACTGTATAACGATGTATCTCTCTAAAATATTTTTTTTCAAATTAATCGTATTTTCATATAAAAAAATTAATTGTAATTTGTTTTATCAAACACTGTTTATTCCACTTTATGTAACGGTATAACCCTACCGATTTCAAGGCTTTCACCTCATCATCAGGGGAGCACCAACAAGACCTTGTTTATGATCCCCTGATGATAAGGCTAAAACCTTGAAACCGGTAGGGTTACACTCATACATAAAGTGGAATAAACAGCGTTTGATAAAAACAAATTACAATGTATTTAAACCTCCACAATGTCTTAACTATACCATAAATACAATAATATATAATATTTTTTCATAATTTTTACAGTACACTCGAAATACCTTTCTGGTTGTTCAAGAATCCGTCAACTTTTGTTTCTTGACTCCTGTATCATCTGCATTATGATCACCTTTTCGCAATCAAGATTTGACGAAACGCGTTCCGATCCAATCCATTTACGGTTTTTTCCAATAGACGAAATGTCATCAAGTGCGATATATTTTCAATTCAACCCGGAGGTTGGGGGTTCAAATCCCAGATTTTTTATAAAAGGATTCCAATCTGGTTTACACTTGAGGTCTCTTTAACATCTTTATGGTTCGTTGGAAGAGATTGACACATTGACGCAATAAGCCCACCAGGTTGAACAATACAAAAATTTAGTCTCTCTCCGTGGTTGCAGTCCTAAGACTGGTTTGCAGCAATTTCAACTCTTCTCCTCCATTCCCCCCTGTCCTGTGCGGCTCTTTTTAAATCTGTATATGTTGAGCAGCGCACGTCCACCAACAGGTCCTCCAGGTACTCTCGGCGTGGGCGTCCCCTAGAGTTTGTCCCCTCGGTCATACCCTCCATTATGGCATGCAAGAGGCCCTCTTGTCGTATTATATGACCGATCCATCCTGCACGCCTTTCGGACAGGATCCTGAGCAGGTGCCTTCCTCCTTCGATTCGTTGGAGAACCTCTTCATTTGTGATGCGGTCTCTCCAGGAAATTTCTAATAGTCTTCTATAGGACCACATCTCAAAAGCCTCTAGTCTTCGTCTATCTCTTTCGGATAGGCACCATGTCTCGCAGCCGTACATCAAGATACTCCATACATAGGTCTTGATGAGGAGTATTCTCAGTTTTAGGTCTATATTATTTGATTCTATTATTTTCGACCTTTTATTAAATGCAAGTCTAGCCTGATGTATACGGCTGTCGACCTCGCTCTTGGACCGACCGTCCCATGTTATTTTGCTCCCGAGGTAGACAAACTCCTTGGTGTTCTTTAATGGTTTACCCGACATCACTATTCTCATCTGGTGTTGCGCTCGGCCTACAGTCAAAATTTAGTAAATGCAAACAAAAAAGTAAAGTGACTGAACGTGATAATATTGATCTTGACTCACATATGTTCCAAATGCAAAGAAATATCCCTCTTTGGAAGCCATTGTATTGTTTCCAAAAAAATATATTATTGAATGTTGTATTATAGTATTCTAAATGTCACAAAGTTGATAAAGAGTTGCTGACTAATATTAAAATCCGAATGGTGTCCTATTTGGGTCATGTACTTAGAGGAGCAAAGTACAAATCACTGCACCTGATCATCCAAGGCAAAATAGAAGGCCGAAGAGGTGTTGGCACGAGGCAAATATCCTGGCTCCGCAATATACGTGGTTGGACTGGTATGAGGAACGTTGAGGATCTTTTTCGGGCTGCCGGGGACAAAGATGCCTACTCTCAGGTGATATTAAACGTTGGGGAGACCTGACATGATACTGGGAAGAAGAAGATGAAATGTCACCTAGATGTGGTGGTCTTTATTACTATATTTTTTTCTAATCAAGAGCTGTTTCGTATTTTGCAACAAGGCAGTTATATTTATTTGAAAAATGTGTTACGGTTTATATTTCTTAACTTTAAAGTTTTAACAAACGGTTCGGCGAACTATGACGGAATTTAACAACCAGTTCGCGAGAACCGGTTGTTAAATTCTAGCAGTGTTGACTTCGGATGCTGAGAATTCCATGGACCACCAGAAGAACACACGTGTCCGTGAAATCCAAGAGTTTAATTTATGTGACGGAACGATTTTCCTGTACATCAGTGCTTCTCGAATCCTGTGTTTTTGTTTTTTATGAAGTGAAGGACGAACAAGGATAGATATGGATAGAAATTATTTAATGAGGTTATTCCAAAAAAAACGATATTTCCAAAGTTTTTAGCTAGAAAAAACTTGTTCATTAGTTTTGGTTTGACAGTTAGGAATCTGTTTTATTTATTTATCGAGTCAAGTATTTAATTTGCATTACTTTAATACAATAATTTCATAATTTGTGCATTGAAAGTAAATTGGAGAGGGGAAAACGCTTAATAAGTGGGTTCCACTTGAACTTAATGACTACCGAAAAAAGAACTATTATTTATGTCTTCTTCGTTGCTGTTGATACAGGTGGCCATCGACTTTCGCACATTCTACTTTCGCACATTTTTTGAAATTCAATTTCTTAAAGATTTTTGTTGATAATGCAAAAATTGTTCGCTTACATGCAGTGGCTCCCACTTTTTTGGAAGAACTATAATACATATATGGAACGCAATAAATAATATTGGAGACTCGTGGGCTGAAATAAAAGAGTCAACAATGAAAGGTTCTTGGACAAACAATTATGCCCACAAATGACGAGTGATTTTATAAATTCTGAAGAAACTCCGGAAACTATCAGAGATGAAATAGTTAGCCTAATGAATGAACTAAACTTGGACGTCAACAACGAAGATGTTAATGAGTTGATTGAATCTCACTCAGTACCTCTGTCAATACACAATTAAAGTGAGGAAGAAGACGCTGATAATATAGTCAAGCCTTGAAAAATATGAATCAAGCCTTTATGTATCTTGACAAATTCGTGACTGTCATGGAAGAATGTGATCCCAATGGAGAACGTATATCTCAAGTACGTAGAGCGATTAAGAAAGACACAGCATGTTATAGAACTCTTTATCAAAAAAAAGAAAAAAGGGTGGTGAACTAACTCTTGACAATTTTATAAAAAAAAAACACCTGAGGGCACTTAAACACGCCTCGTTAACTGAATTGTGTATATTGATAAATACATATTTAATATATTATTGATAGATAAATATTATTATTGATAAATAAATATTTTAAAATACAATTTTTGATGTTTTCTTACATCCCTCTAATTTCGAACATTCAACATTCGTACACATTTTCTGGGATCAATTATTAGGTCCTTACATATGAAATTGGCGTTTTGTTTGGGAGGAACATAAAGTTGATTTTTTTTTAATATAATATATTTATGTAATCAAAGTATGTACCATTGCTATCTATGCACTTTTGCCATCTCATAGGTAGTTCATCGATCCCTTTACTAAAAAAACCATTCGGACGGGAATCAATAAAATCTTTGAAGTCGGTTTGGACTGCCCCATCGGAGTTGAATTTTTTCCCTTGCAAGAAGTTATCCAAATTTCGAAAAAAATAGTAATCTGTTGGGGCAAGGTCCGGAGAGTACGGTGGATGTCTTAGACATTCCAATTGAAGCTCTTCTAATTTGGTAGCCGTCTGTTGTGCAGTGTGTGGTCTAGCGTTATCATGAAGCAGCAGTGGCCTAGAGCGATTAACCAGCCTCGGTTGTTTAGCAGCTAGCTTTTCCATCATGGTTTGCAGTTGCTGACAATAGACATCTGCCGTAATCGTCTGGCCAGATTTAAGAAAGCTGTAGTGAACGACACCAGCACTAGTCCACCAAACGCTCACAAGTAACTTTTTTGGAGTCAATTTTCGCTTGGGGCATGGTTTGGCTGGTTCGGCAGGGTTCAGCCATTGCGATGAGCGCTTCCGATTATCATACAGGATCCACTTTTCATCACAGGTAATGATTCGATTCAAAATCCCTTCATTATTGTGCCGGTTGAGTAATGCAACGCAGCAGTCAACGCGCGTTTGTTGATTTGCTTCACTCAATTCGTGAGGTACCCACCTTTCAAGCTTTTTCACCTTCCCAATTTGCTTCAAGTGGATTAAAACAGTTTTATCACTAACACCGCAGCCTTCAGCTAACTCGGACGTGGTTTGCGATGGATCCGCTTCCACAATAGCCTTCAATTCTTCATTATCAACTTTGGTCTCCGGCCGTCCACGGGGCTTTTCTGCAGGTCGAAATTTCCAGAACGAAAACGTTGGAACCAAAAACGCACTGTGTTTTCTTTTGCGGCACCGTCGCCATACACATCATTAATCCTTCGAGCCGTTTCTGCAGCACTGGTGCCACGGTGGAACTCGTACTCGTAAATAACGCGATATTTCAAGTTTTCCATTTTGTAAACTGAGTGACGCAAAGAAAAAAAACAATTGAGGAAAAAATAAATGAATTAAATTTTCGAAACACAAATACTTGAGTAAATAGCTGTATAAATTTTAATTTGGAATTCCTAACCAAAGAGAAGATATTTGAGATCAAAGTTGCCAGTACGGCAAAACGCCAATTTCATATGTAAGGACCTAATATATGCGAAAGTCGAGGGCCGCCTGTAACCGTAACAATTAATTATCCATTTCTCAATCGTATTGTGACATGCGAGAAGAAATTAATCATTTACGATAATCGCAAACGATCTGGCAAATGGTTCGATAACGGTGAAACACCAAAACATTTAGCGAAACCAAAATTTAATCAAAAGAAGTTAATAATTACCGCATGGTCGTCAATCAAGGCACATCTGTCACTGCCCACGTTGTACACGCATAGTCAAGAATTTGATGCTATTTTAGGGAAATGTCCCTTAAAGGTATATGATGATTATGATTGTTGGTAAATAAATAAAACACGTTAGATCGCAATGCGGAAGGAGAGAGTGAATGAATGGTTTATTTTGATAGTACGTGGGTATTTATAATATTTCAGAATGGGCGCGGGAGTGCGCCCGCGATATACTTTTATCTCGCTTCTGTGCGTGCAGAAATGGTCAATTGAAGTATTGTAGATATCGTAAATAGTATTGTAGGTAACAATCTGTTTACGGAACCGGCGAGACAGCGTGATGCGTTGTTTTTCTAGTGTGGAATGCGGCGCGATGCGCGGCCGGCCTCATGCCGGGCATGTGACCTTTGGACTTGAATCGCCGGCGTATGAACTTCGGACTGTCTATTTAAATTTGTCGAGGAAGTGAATCTCATCGGTCATTGACCGTATGTATGCGACAATATTTAGCGACGACCGTGGTTCCCACACTATGCACTGAAAACTACGCGACACACAACCAGCACTTATTAATTCAAGAGGACCCGTCTTGCTTCACGACAATGTACTCGTACGACCTCACATAGCGCGATTGATAATTCAGAAACTAATTACTGGGCTACGAAACATTACCTCATCCGCTTTACTCACTCACAATCTATCGCATGATTTTCACCTTTTCAAGCATCTCGATAATAAATCCACCAGAGTTTTATTCTATAGATATAAATAAATAAGCTTGTAATTAATTATCTTACTTTACATGACTCTTACTTTGATTAATAACGTTTATTTACTCCAAAGATAAGTTTGATTGAATTTGAATATTTAAATCAGTCATTATATTCAAAACATGTTATGATGCGATGCAATTGCCAAATGCGTTGGATTAAAACCAAGTGAGAGACACAACAAAGCTACCCTTAACAATTGTCGAACCGCGGAGTCAGGGATGGATGGAGAGGAGTCGTTAACCTTTCCCTTCTTGTGCTAAAAAAATCCGCGCGTTCCGGTGCTGTGTATTCTCAATACACATATAAAAATGAGTGATTTAAAATCGTAAAAATAAGAATATTCATAGCCAATCGCTGAAATTAATTAAATTTGAAGTCAAAAGTGATAATAATTGAAATTTAATTGCTTAAAACGTGAAAAAAACATCGGCCAACGTTCACAAAACGGGTGAAGAGACCACCTCAAACGAATGCTCGTGAGCTACTGAAGCGAGAGAAGCGTGCAAACTGAGATTCTATTTCTTGCGTTCCCATATACCGAAGTAGAGTGAGAGTGCGAAAGCGTTGTTTTAGAATGAATATACCTACGTCACACACTGACACACGTTTAATTGTATTGGTGAATTTATTCCCGATTTTCACAAAATATCTCTGATGTGGCCGATAGGTGCTAATTATTATTAATATTATTTTTTCATTCAATGCGTAAATGTATTACGGAGGAATACCTAAAATCTGAACCCAGTATTTATTATATTTATAGAGATATTCAAGTTTTTAGAAGCAATGTGTACTCGTTACACGTCACAGAGAAGGAAGGGTTAAGGGCTATCATGGGAGTTACGGTATGATCAGTCATGGGCTACACGACAGGGTGCAACGAATAATAGCATTTATACAGAAAAATCTTACGTGGGTTGGCCGCACTGTGGTGAAAGCTCATCAGAGTTATCGGCACAGTTCTTGACGCCATTGCAGACATCACTTTTGAGCACGTAGTAACCATCTCGGCACATCCACAGCTCCTTACTGTAACAATGTTCAGAGGAGTTATAATAAGTTGTTAGCCTCTCAGATTGAAGCAGTTTTTAACGTTCCGGCAAGGACTTAGACTTTTTACAGTTAGTTGTGGTTTTCACTGGGCATTTTGGTATAATATGAAGGTGTGGACTGAAAAACATACGTGATATCCCTGTTCGGGTGTTATTTGAACAAAACTTTACACAGTTAGTTGTGTTTTTCACTGTGCATTTTGGTATAATATGAAGGTGTGGACTGAAAAACATACGTAATATCCCTGGTCGGATGTTATTTGAACAAAACTTTACGCAGTTAGTTGTGTTTTTCACTGTGCATTTTGGTATAATATGAAGGTGTGGACTGAAAAACATACGTAATATCCCTGGTCGGATGTTATTTGAACAAAACTTTACACAGTTAGTTGTGTTTTTCACTGTGTATTTTGGTATAATATGAAGGTGTGGACTGAAAAACATACGTGATATCCCTGGTCGGATGTTATTTGAATAAAACTTTACACAGTTAGTCGTGTTTTTCACTGTGCATTTTGGTATAATATGAAGGTGTGGACTGAAAAGCATACGTGATATCCCTGGTCGGGTATATTCTGTTTACACTAGAGCGATGCCTGATCGAGAGTCAAGCCTTTGATGGCATCCAGTTTGTAATTATTATAAAATAATAATTTATAGAGCGCTGTTTAGAGAGCAGACTCTGCTCAAGAGCGCTCTAACTTGGGATTAAAACATACTATTATTGACAAGTTATTAAGTTGAGTTTAAGGATTGGAAGGTGGTGGATGCGGCCATTAGATAAGGAACTTCCCCGCATCTGTATAGAAAAACATATCTTTGTAGATATTAATAAACAAATAAATATTCCGATATATGACAGAAACACGTTCTTTAGTTGGAGTGTAGTGTTCATATTCAACCATAAATTTTGATATGACTTCCCAAAAGGGGTTGTCTTCATGTGATTCCTAAAGCTGAACCCACCACCTATTTATCCAACACGTATTAACTGAAACGTCATCATGATATTGTAATAGGTTGTTTTTTGTTAATCAGATAAAAACTATATTAGTGTGATTTTTTCCTTTTATCGCTTTTTGTTTGTTGACAATAAACCAATGTTATTATTTTTATAGTAATTATTATTCATCTCACCTTTCATTTTTCTTTGACGTCACTGGTTCCGGTTTCGCTGCAAAAAATAAAAAAATTGTTATAATTATTGCAAATGACTTGTATGCAAATGCATTCGTCCATACGTGCGATGTGTGCTGCGTTTGAATTACCAGTTTACGCTGGCTGTCCCTTGACATGGTTGTATTACAGGACGTTAGATCTAGTGTGAAATCACAGAACGTTTGATCTAAATATAAATGGCAAGACATTTGAACTAGAGAGACAAATTACAGGACATTTGATCTAGTGAGAAATTGCAGGACGTTCAATCTAGCGAGAACTTACAGGACGTTTGATCTAGTGAAAAATTACAGGACGTTCGATCTATCGAGAAATTACAGGACGTTTGATCTAGCGAAAAATTACAGAATGTTTATTCTAGTAAGAAATTACAGGACGTTTGATGTAGTGAGTTATTATAGCACGTTTGATTTAGTGAGAAATTGCAGAACGTTTGATCTAAATATAAATTGCAAGACATTTGAACTAGAGAGATAAATTACAGGACGTTCGATCTAGCGAGAACTTACAAAACGTTCAATCAAGCGAGAAATTACAGGACGTTTGATCTAGCGCAAAAATACAGAATGTTTGATCTAGTGAGAAATTACAGGACGTTTGATCTATCGAGAAATTACAGGACGTTTGATCTAGTGAGAAGTTACAGGACGTTTGAGCAATGCCAAAAAGTTCACGTCAGTAAGATAAAAAAGTGTTTTTTGTACTGAACTGACTTGCAACAAGTAAAAGGTTCACGTCAGTAAGATAAAAAAGTGTTTTTTGTACTGAACTGACTTGCAACAAGTAAAAGGTTCACGTCAGTAAGATAAAAAAGTGTTTTTTGTACTGAACTGACTTGCAACAAGTAAAAGGTTCACGTCAGTAAGATAAAAAAGTGTTTTTTGTACTGAACTGACTTGCAACAAGTAATATCCGCTTGGAACAACAATGTTTTTTGTCGGTTGCGCTCATTAAGGAATGAATTGCTTTATTATTATTTTTTTAGTTAATTGTACAAAATAGAGGAGAAAAACATTAAAGATATAAACTCTGTGGTGAAGTTGGTAATACGTATGTCATCCGACCCAGGGGTTTCGGGTTCGATCATTGTTTGTGCCAAATATTTTAAAATTCTTTTTTCAACAGTCTCTCAAGACTTCTTTTACTTTATGCATTTTTGCCGTACTGGCAATCAATATATTATTTATGGTTAAAGTGTTAACACTGTGGACATTAAAATACATTGTAATTCGTGAAGTTCAACACTAGAATTGCCATTTTTTAAATTGTTTTTGTTATATAGTCTCGTATATTAGGTGTTAACATAAGTTGCGTCCGTTTTATTCCAAATTTAAAAATGAGCACCAAAAGTAAAACAAAATGGTAAAGGTTATACGTCATTCGAAAGAAAATTGTCTGATCTACAAGATATTGTGTTTGCTTTTACGTTACATATATTATTTTATTTGATTACAAGCCTTCAAAATGGAATGTCAAGTAGACGAAAGTGAGCATTTTCGACACTTCCTTCTGTTCGCGTTCAATCGAGAGAATAAAGCTGCCAAAGCTGCTCGCGATATTTGCGAAATGTACGGTGAATGAAAGGACAGCTTGTCGATGGTTTTTGCGTTTCAAAGACGGTAATTTCGACCTGAAAGACATGGAGCGTTCCGGACGACCAGTGGACTTCGACGAGGACCGCATCAATTTTCGAACGTTGATTTTTGTTGTTTTCACTCAAAACATGTGGAACCTAAGCGCCGAACTTCTGGAATTTTCCCATTGATTTAAGATGGCGATATACAGTCATATGACTACAATTCATCTGCTCAGCCAATTCTACGGTGGTTTGAAGGGGATCTTCATGAATAATATGGGTTAAGCGGTCCTCATCGTAGTCCACTGGTCGTCCGGAACGCTCCATGCCATTCAGGTCGAAATTACCGTCTTTGAAACGCAAAAACCATCGACGAGCTGTCATTTCATTCATAACATCTTCACCGTACACTTCGCAAATATCGCGAGCAGCTTTATTCCCTCGATTGAACGCGAGCAGAAGGAGGTGTCGAAAATGCTCACTTTCGTCTACTTGACATTCCATTTTGAAGGCTTGTACTTAAATAAAATAATATATGTAACGTAAAAAAAAGCAAACACAATATCTTGTAGAGCAGAAAATTTTCTTTCGAATGACGTATAACCTTTACCATTTTGTTTTACTTTTGGTGCTCATTTTTAAATTTGGAATAAAACGGACGCAACTAATGTTAACATCCAATTGGATAATGACTTTAATTTGGTGGCGCATCATTTAATTGCACAATGACTTTAATTTGGTGGCACAAATCATCCTTGTGGTTTGGTGGATTGCCTATTTAAAAAAAATATTCCAAATTATGAAATCTTGTATTTTCTGGGAATTAGGTAATAAACACCAAAATGTAATTGAGCACTCGCTACTTTTTTATTCTTATTATTATTGTTATAAGGTACATTGTATTGTTATAAGGTACATTGTATTATTATAAGGTACAGTACCCGACGGTAAGTAATACGCATCGGGCTTAAGATAGAGACTGTCGGTCATAATCGCCTAACTTTGCCTTTGTAGAACGTCGTATCTGTCATTCATTCATGTGTTCCATCGCGAGACTATTAGCGCATCGTGCGACAAAGACGACGCTCTACAAAGCCGAAGTTAGCCGATTATGGTCGAGTCTCTTTCTTAAGCTCGATGTGTATTACTTACCGCCGGGTACTGTGCATTGTATTGTTATAATGTACATTGTATTGTTATAAGGTACATTGTATTGTTATAAGGTACCTTGTATTGTTATAAGGTACATTGTATTATTATAAGGTACAGTACCCGACGGTAAGTAATACGCATCGGGCTTAAGATAGAGACTGTCGGTCATAATCGGCTAACTTTGCCTTTGTAGAGCGTCGCCTCTGTCATTCATACACGTGTTCCATCGCGAGACTATTAGCGCATCGTGCGACAGAGACGACGCTCTACAAAGCCGAAGTTAGCCGATTATGGTCGACGGTCTCTTTCTTAAGCTCGATGTGTATTACTTACCGCCGGGTACTTGTACACGCATGGAGCTTGTGTGGTATTTGAGCTAGTGCATTGTATTGTTATAATGTACATTGTATTGTTATAAGGTACATTGTATTGTTATACGGTATGTTGTATTGTTATAAGGTATATTCTATTGTTATAATGTACATTGTATTGTTATAAGGTACATTGTATTGTTATAAGGTACGTTGTATTGTTATAAGGTACACTGTACCGTTAATTTATATAAATAATTAAAATTAAGTTTTGAATAATAAATTTCTTTTTACTGCAAAATTTAAAAAAACTGATGTATTTCAAACTTTTGGAAGTTTGGTTACTTCTTAAACAGTAAGTCCAATCAAATTTCGACTTTTAGCTAGTTATTAACTTTTTATATCCTCAGTGAGATACAGGCAAAAGCCTAGTTTACTGGGGACACGACAAATTAAAGGCAACAATCCCAAATCCATTAAAATTGTATGTCCAAATTAAATTACCTGTTGTTTTTTTCGCAAATTGTGTATATTTCTTATGATGTGTAAATATTAAAAAAAAATTTTTTTTATTAAAATTAAATTAAAAACTAGAATAGTTTGTATAATCCTGCTTTTTAGCTAACAACACTGTTAAAAATCGGACATTTTTTTGTAATTAGCAAACGCAACTCGCTCGTACTTTTATTAAATAACGAAAAATCATAAATTTTAATTAAAGAAAATTGGCAACCCCTTTTTTTCGTATGTTATATAATATAATAATATATCCGAATTACAATAATATATAAGAATTATAATAATATAATAATATATACTTAATATATCCGAATTAGTGTTCTCTCATGGAAGACAATGTTATCTTCTGCCCCAGTAATCGAATCTTCGAGTTTAGAATCCACATGTGGTTCATCACTGGACGTTTAGACAACACTATAAACGCGTGTAATGTTACCAGGCGAACTATTTTACCACTTTTTTTAAACTATTGTGAATCAAACACGAATCCCCGGGTGGAAGTCAGAAATATTACCACTAGGCTACGGAAATCGTTGTTCCATGAAACGTTTACAGGATTCGCAACCCTTGAAACACTTTCATGAAACCCAGTTTGAATACAACTTATCTAGGTAAGATAAAGGTTGTATTGTATTATATTATACTTTCGTTGTATACAATACAACCTATACTAGAGAAAGTGTAGCATGGTCCCTGTGACAGTTCACAAATTTGCCTCAATACAACCTTGTAACGATGTTCAGTAATTTTAATTATTTTATCAACTTTAATATAAGCCTCGATTCTAATAAATAGCAAGTTATTTAGGTAAATACATTACGTAAAACTAACAATAATGACAAATTAATACATCTTGTTACAAATCAGCAAAAATGTGGCAGTTTGTTAAAATCAAATAATATTTGGTGACGTTTGTCAAAAGTCACCACGTTAGTCTGCATTGGATTGATGGGGTATACGATAATTTGATTTTTTATTTTTTTATACCTAAAATTAAAAGTTCGTAATTAGTATTAATTCATCGTGGATCTTGGCCTATTTAAAGATATATACAAATCATACAATACATTAGAAAGTCAGTATAATGAAAATTAGGAATTAACACGTCAGTTTAAGAGAAAAACAATTTTTCGATTTATAAAAAAAACGATTTTACCCCATCCCTTTAAGACATGACTTTTTAAACGTCACAGGAAACATCCTACATTTTCTCAAGTATAGTGGGATTATTGCCATGTGTTAATCTCTTCCAACCAATCAGAAAAATGTTAAAGAAGCCTTTAATGAAAACCAGAGTGAAATCCATTTTTTTTAAATCCCGCGAGGTTTGAACCCGCAACCTTCAGGCTGGGAAACAAGCGTATTACCAACTAGTTGTTTCCAAAACAATAAAAATTGTAAATAAAATAATAATTAAATTTTCAATTATAACACCTACACCGCTTTTTTATTGGGAAAATAATTTATTACACTAGCAACATATTATAAAAACGATAAAAAAAACTTACCCCACAGTTCCAAAATAATAAAACAGTAAATCGACAAATTAATTATTCCTAGCCCCATTTCAATACAATATGAATGAACACTGTATAAACGATAACACTGGGATAAAATAATTGATAACCTTTTTAATGTATTAAGTTTCACTTATTTGCTAAACGTAGTCCCGTTAAAAAATACGTGGATTCAATGTTATTTTAAAAATTAAATGGCATATTTATTTAAGCACTCGATACGACAGCAAATTTGTACACTGTAAATAAATTAAATGCGACGTGTATTCAGAAAAAAAAACATGATAGAACGAAACGTCAACAGTTGATGGTCAACAGAGACTAACTACTTGACGTTTGAAATTATATTATCCTTTACTAAGGTGATTTTTTCACCAGTGCTTCTAAAATATTTTTTTAAAAATACTTTTTTTTTTAATATGCAATCCATCCAAACTAAGATGATTTGTGCCACCAAATTAAAGTCATTATGCAATCATCATCATCCATTCGTGGGTTTTTTTTTAAATTTTTTATTCCATTTATTAATTTTCTGTTTTTTTTCCTTAAGTTTACGTGTTCAAGGGTGTGGGCTGAAAAACATCTGATGTCCTCACGGCTGAGCTTGCCCTATATTGATGGAGTGTATCTCGAGAGATGTTATGAAATGACCACAGACATTTTGATAGCTTCTTTCTTAAATGTATTTTCTGTAGTTTATCTTGAGATATATGGTATGTGCTATTTCGAAATGTGTTTATATATTTACATACTATGTTCTTCTTCTTCTTAAACTTTCTATAGACTCAAGAGTCTGGTACTGCAGGAGTGTCCTCCTGTAATGCAGAGCTCCAGCTATCTCTCCATCGTTTCGGGGGTCTCCCTGGTGAACGCCGTCCATCCGGCACCCCATGCAGAGCTATGTATGGAATTCTTGTGGAATTCATTCTCTGTACACGTTGGTACCAGTATCGTCGACGCTGTCGTCCCCATCTGACCACATCTTGGACCTCACAGACCTCTCGGATTGAGAACATACTATGTTGCTATCAATAAACCTATATTTATTTACATTCATTCACTGCAGGGTATAGACTTATCCTGGTTGTTTCCAAGAAATCATGTATTTTGCGCTTTGCTGCCAAGTAATCGCTGCTTGCTTACGTATCTCGTCCACCCAGTGTGCCTGTGGTTTTCTTACCCAGGCCTAGTTCTTCTTGGATACGACTGGATTACTTCATACGTCCAACGATAGTTCGTCATTACTGCGATGTGCTCAGCCCACTTTCACTTCACTCTTTTTGCGACCTCTATAACATCGTCTACTTTTGTTTGGGTACGTATCCACTCATTGCGTTTGTGGTTTCTCTTACTACCTATAACATAGCATGCACCTCTCCAAGCAGCGTTGTGTTGTCTGGAGCTTTTGTTTTCTTTGCACAGAAAGCGTTCACGTTTCTCATCCATATATTAGTACTGGTAAGATGCATTGGTTGAATACATTCCGTTTGAGACAGGTTGGGGGAGATTGCTCTTGAAGATATTGTTCAGTCCTCCAAAGGAGCTCCAAGCTGGTGTTGCTCTTCCATGTATTTCATTGAGAGTGCAATCCTCAAATGAAATACTTTGTCCTAAGTAGATGTATTGGACTTATGCAATTATATTTTCAAAAATAAGTGGAAAAGTCCACGAAGAAAGAAGAAACGCAACATTCATTGGACGCGGTCAAGATACGGCTTTTAGTCAATCAAATCTGTCTCGCAAGGGACAACCGAAAAATACATGGTCTATATAGCAGACATGGGCAAATGAAGCTCATCATTGGGTTAAGTACGGCTGCCAATGTCTCTTATAAAAATATAGATACTTTCTTTCCCCATTATACTTGTATTTTCGCGATTTTCCTTTCTAAATGTTGTAAGTGACAAGATGCGCATGTATGAATGCAACTGTCAAAGGCGCAAGTATTGGTGTATACGTGTGTGCTGTGATTTCAATGTGTAGGGTGCGCGCATCTCCTGCCTCTTTATGTGCGCAAACCATGCAAACCGTATTCTGCGCTATTTTTATATTATCTTATATGTGTATTTTCTATACTTTATATAGCAATTAAGATTTGCCTAGAATATGTTATAAATTTGAATTAGTGTATTTAATACAACGTGAGAACGTGACTATGGTGTGACTCTTTATATACTCGTATATATGAAAATCCAGAATGTGGCTCTCGTTTACCTTTTGTATGCCCACCCCTGGTCTATAGTTTCATCGTTCACAAGAATAAACAAGAAGGAATTATCTGCCGTGTGTACCTTTACAGAATGCGTATTGTGGAGAATTGTGACTGCGGTGTCTCGGTAACTATTAAAATTAAAATAAACTGCTCTTGAACCTGACCTGGTTAAACGAAATTACTTTCCGGATCATGTGATACAAAGATGTCTTTATATACTCGTATTTCGGTAAGAATTCTATTTTTCTCGTTTAAGAATCTGGTTAGTGGCCTAGTAATGGGTACCGAGTACCGAGTACAGGTAACCCTCGTTGATCGCGGGAGATACGTTCCGGACATGGCCGCGATAAGCGAAATTCCGCGATCAACGGGGGATTTAAAAAAAATCATTTTAAGATTATAAAAAAACGTTTTATTTTTAAAATAAACATTAAATAACAATGTCATATAAAATATAATTCATTATTTTTATTTTTTTTCCGCTTTGCAAAAAAGAATCCTAGATTTCCTTGTTTGGCATCTCTACGTTTATTGTGTAAAATTTGTCTATATAGTAACCGTCAAATAATCCATTACAACCACGCTTTACAGCAAGCACTCACTCGCTCATAATCTTCGTCATTTTCTTCTAACAACTGCATGCACTGATTGTGAAGAGAAAGGGCCTTTTCGATTATTTTAACACTTAATATCTTCGACGATATTTTGAATATCATTTTCGTAATTCATTCGATCATCAATTTCTCTGAACAACCTTTTCCAAACGCTCTTCATACAATATTGGGTGACTTCATTCCACACTTCGTCGATGTTTCTGATAGCTATATATTTTATCTCACTCGCGCTCGTGAATTTATGTACACGTGTATTATGTGAGTGAACGAAAAAGAAAGATAGCTCGCTCATGTAACTACACATTATGACGATTCCTGGAATGTGTCGAAGCCGGACAAGTGTTGTTTAAAATAACGCGTTATAACGAATCCGCACTCACCGGGGTCGCGATGAACGGGGGTTACCTATAATTACAAGAAAAGTTCGCTTAATACGAATTCGATTCGCACGAATAATAAATCCACCTGGGATTTTCCACAATACACATTCTGTAAAGGTCAACACGAAGTGACCGAGAGATTTATTCGGCGGGTCTATTATTTTTGTATTTATTTTCAAGTGAAAAAAATCATAGCCGGAACGAGGTATTTTTATGCTCGAGTCTTATTATTATTATATTAATTTACTCGTATTTGTTGTGTTGTGTGCTGGATTATGATATTTATTCTGGTTTACCTAATTTACAAATATCAAGATTCCAGTCTACATAAAAATGGCAATAAATAAGCATTGATACCAAAAATATTAAATATTATACATGAGTACATCGATTATTTTGGGATTTTCGATATGCGTTATCGCCAAGCCTTATATTTATTCAAATACACACCTACAAAATGTGTCGTACATATAGGATGTCCCAAAAAATGCACGTTCCCGGATGAAGCACTTTTTCTGAAGTAAAAAAAAGCACCTGACAACTATATTTGAGAAAATGTAGCATGGTCCCTGTGACATTTGAAATGTCATTTCTCAAAGGGATGGGGTAAAATCGTTTTTTTTTTATAAATCAAATAGTTTTTTTTATAAATCGAAAAATTATTTTTCTCTAAACTGACGTTTTCATTCCTAATTTTCATTATACTGATTTTCTAATGCATTGTATGATTTGTATATATCTTTAAATAGGCTAAGATCCACTATGAATTAATACTAATTACGAACTTTTAATTTTAGGTATAAAAAAATAAAAAATCCAATTATCGTATACCCCATCAATCCAATGCAGACTAACGTAGTGACTTTTGACAAACGTGACCAAATATTATTTGATTTTAACAAACTGCCACATTTTCCTTAATTTGTAACAAGATGTATTAATTTGTCATTATTGTTAGTTTTATGTAATGTATTTATCTAAATAACTTGCTATTTATTAGAATCGAGGCTTATATTAAAGTTGATAAAATAATTAAAATTACTGAACGTCGTTACAAGGTTGTATTGGGGCAAATTTGTGAACTGTCACTGGGACCATGCTACATTTTCTCAAGCATAGAGGAAAATCTCGAAAAAGTTGACACCTGTAGATCAACTGCCTTGGTCTACTTGGAGAGCATCGAATATATAGTACACTGAAGAGGGGTGGCTAGATGTAAAGTGAATATGCAGGGGATGGAGTTTCTTGAACAACAGTAGTATTAAATGTGATTCTAGAGATAAAAATGAATCACAACTCATGCTAGGCAGGACCTAATTGATGCCGATAATCAGGTGATCTCTGTTACCTCCTTCTAAAAACTAGTATCACATATGGTATAATTGATATCCCGGACAAAGAAATGAATGAAGAAAAAGGTTACTGAACACTTTTACGCCATGCTGTTTACTTGAAGGTGGAAGCTTTTATTTCTAGCAAGATGGTGCACCTCCCTACTACCATTGTGATGTGGGGGATTATGTTGATAAAAATTTTCAAACAGATGGATTGGACGTAAAGGTAACATTCAATACTCCTCGCGCCAAACCAAACAAAACATGGCAACAGATAATCAATTGAGAGCAGCCATTTAAAGAGAATGCGCCCAAATACCGAAACATGTTTTTATGTTAACGATTCCACGTTATCAGCAGTGCATGGAAAGAACATTTGTGATAATTTAAATATTCTACGGTTGTCTTCTTTAATTTGAAATTTTAATCTTAGATATACCTCAATCATTGAAGAGTTAAACTCAT
The DNA here is from genome assembly GCA_949825065.1 of Odontocerum albicorne. Classification (NCBI taxonomy): domain Eukaryota; kingdom Metazoa; phylum Arthropoda; class Insecta; order Trichoptera; family Odontoceridae; genus Odontocerum; species Odontocerum albicorne. The sequence continues at coordinate 6,129,050 of OX463862.1, forward strand.
AAACCACTCAAGAGCAAAAAAGTAAGTAAAGAGCTAACATATAAGACAAAACTGTGCGGTATTTGAGTAGATTCTATTTTGGCGTTTTGGTAAAGAGGTACAAGTCATCAATTACTTATTTGTCAGTTTGAAGTTTTGCAACACTTGTATTCCTGAAATACAGACCTCAGGTAAATTTTAAAGGTAAACATTGAATACATAAATTATTTATGTATTCAAAGTTTACCTTTAACATTTACCTGAGGTCTGTATTTCAGGAATACAAGTATTGCAAAACTTCAAACTGACAAATAAGTAATTGATGACTTGTACCTCTTTACCAAAACGCCAGAGAATTACTTGTGGATATGTGCCCAGTGACATCTTTGGTTGTAAAACAGGATCATTTTTAGTTTGAATTCACATATCGTATAGTATATAGTATGCCATTTATGGGTATATTGTCGCTTGTTGATAGACTGTTTTTCCATTTTAAAAAAAAAACAAAATATGGTTGTTATGTGGTTTATGAGTTTAACTCTTCAATTACTAAATTTATACTCAATCAAAACGTGCATATATTTTTGAAACAGTCTCTGTTACTGATAATTTCTTTCGTGATATCTTTTTGGGTGAACTTCAATGAACTTTTTAATGGCGACCCATAAAAGATAAAGTGTATGGCACAAAACCAGAAGCAGATAATAAATTGAGAGCAGCCATTGAAAGAGCGACCATCGATTAGCGATAGCTATAAAAATTCTACATCCAGTTTCTAATTTTAGAAATACTTAAATAAATACTTAATCATTAAAATTTATAATCATTCAAAGTGTGTATATATACCCCCCTGTAGTGTGCACGTAACTCGCAGTTCGTGATTAACATTACCACACTTGAAAAGTCAACAAATAACAAACATTTCTGGGAACTTAAATATGATAATAGTTAGAAGTTGACATGACGTCAATTAGATATTAACATAACGCCAATTAGATTTATATATAACGCCATTTAGATCTTAACATAACGCCATTTAGATCTTAACATAACGCCAATTAGATTTATATATAACGCCATTTAGATCTTAACATAACGCCAATTAGATTCATATATAATGCCAATTAGATTCATATATAATGCCAATTAGATCTTAACATAACGCCAATTAGATTTATATATAACGCCATTTAGATCTTAACATAACGCCATTTAGATCTTAACATAACGCCAATTAGATTTATATATAACGCCATTTAGATCTTAACATAACGCCAATTAGATTTATATATAACGCCAATTAGATCTTAACATAACGCCAATTCGATTTATATATAACGCCATTTAGATCTTAACATATCGCCAATTAAGACTGATCATGTCACCAGTTAGACTTAAACATAACACCAGTTCAATCTAAACATCGCACCAGTTAGACCTATACGTGTTACCAGTTAAACCTAACATGACACCAGTTTAAAAATAACAACATATCGCCTATTAGACCTGATCATGACACCAATAAGTCAATAGTCCGACATTAATTGTATACGGGATAATACGTAATCGAAATTATATTACAATTAACACTTAGTAACCTGTTCAGCAAGTACATTATGCTGTAACCACTTTTTTTATTATTCGTGTAAATCAGTTATGTGCAACCAGTGGCCCAATGATTTTCTACGACCCAGCACGGATGCCGGTAATTTAAAGTTAATACAATATAAAAATGGAAAGGTGGAGAAGAATCTTGGAGGACAATGAATTGAGACTGAGCAGAAATAAAACAGAGTATCTATAACTACCATTCGAGAACACAAATGCTGTCACTCCCGTAATGTAAATGGATGGAGAAACATTACCAAATTGTGACTCCTTTAAGTATCTTGGGTCACTCATCCATAGCGATGGAGGATGTGCAGCAGATGTAACACATATAATTAGTGTGGGATTGATGAAATTTAGATCAATGACGGGAGTTCTATGTGATCCGAAAATGCCAGTAAAGTTAAAAGGAAAAGTATACCAAACGATTGTCAGACCCGCACTCCTCTATGGCTCCGAATGCTGGACGATGTATAACTCTTACTCTAGGCAACTAGGAACTGCTGAAATGCGCATGCTAAGATGGTCAGCTGATGTGTCTCTAAGAGACAAAATAAAAATCTCACGCATTCGTGGAAACCTGGGTGTTACAGACATCAAAAGTAAGATGGAGGAGAGGCGATTGAGATGATATGGGCACGTTGGACGCAGAGCACCCGATCACATTGTGAACCAGGCAATCTCCATGGATCTTCCTCGTATAACAACCAGAGGAAGACCAAATAATTCATGGGTGGTGCAAAAAGATAACCTGATGCAGAGGCACGGCCTGGGGGACGTAGTCCGGGACAGAAGAGCATACAACCTGAGGACGAGGAGAGCTGACCCCAACAGTCTTCGCAGACAGTGAGTTGGGATGGAGCCAGGGAGAGGAAGAAGAAGAATATAAAAATAAATATTTTTAATGTCCGAATGCAATTCAAACGAATTGCATCGTATACTTTTTAGAGCCGCTAAATCATGTATTGTAACAAGAGAAAGTTTCTTATTGTATGCCATATGTACACTATGGTTACATTGTCTCCGATTTCGATCCATCGTCGACGATCAGTCGTCAGACGGACCGTCTGGTGTATGAGTGACTATATTCTTAGGGCACACTTTCGTTCTTTCCGTCATCTTAGATAGCCTGTCAGTTGTCACTTAAAAGTTCGTGAGCGTAGTCGAAATATTTTCAGTGCTGTAAAAATAATATGCTTTATGCTTCTTAAATTTGTGAATTTGGGTTAATTTTTTGTTGTTATGTTTTTGTTATTAATTTTGCGCTTGCTATGGAATTAGCGAAAAAGCATTGTTTGAAGATAATCATACGTTTCAAAGCAAATTGACGGACTATTTTTATTTATATGTTAAAAACAAATGCTGTGTGCAGAAAATAAAATGGCAATTCCAATCTAAACACTCTTCATTCGATAATCCGCAAGGGCAGTTAAATAAATATAAAAGGATAATATATAACACAGCCCCGATATTGTGAAACACAGTGCCTTTTAAATGAATAAAGTCATCGATTCCAAAATTTCCGCACACTGGAAATTGTTTTTGAATTTTTTTCGTCGCCATGTTGAAAATACTTCAGTAAAATTATAAACGGAAATCACTGACTTACAAAATAACACACAAATTTCGATGCTAACCTATTAGCATCGAAATTTGTGTGTTATTTTGTAAGTCAGTGATTTCCGTTTGTTTTTGCGACATAATTAAATTGTATTTGCAACATAATTAATTTACAATCATTGCGGATCACGCACGAAATTACGCGAAGAATTAATGATTTATATCAGAATCAGCAATGAATTTCGATAGTCGTAGAGGAAATCAGACATTTGTGACACGTCACAACTGGCAGTATTTATACGGTGGACTGAAATGGGGTTCATGTGACCGATTTATTAGCTTATTTAATGGCAATGAAAGAAACTACCAGATGACAAGGCATAAACGGAGAGCTGAAAAGACCGATGGAACATCAGCCTTGTCTAGACAAAATAATGGTTTGTCAGGGATGATTGCCAAAGACTCAATGATTTGTCAAGGATGATTGCCAAAGACTTAATGGTTTGTCAAGGATGATTGCCAAATACTTAATGGTTTGTCAAGGATGATTGCCAAAGACTTAATGGTTTGTCAGGGATGATTGCCAAAGGCTTAAAAATAACTGACAGGACGCGAGTAAATAGTTTATCATTGCATGACACATCACGAGAATTATTGTTCAAAGATTTTAAAAATTAAAAATATTGTTACTTATACAAAACTTGTAAACTTGTTACAACACAAATTTTAAAGCACATCTCTTACGAATATTAAGTTTTACAAATACCTCATCATTAATTTCCAATAATCGCGTACCACGCACGGCGAATATGACTTATTTTATTTGGAAACACTTATATTCGCGAACATTTTTTTTCTAAAATGAATATTGCGCAAAATAGTACTGAGAATCGATTCGATGACGAATAACTGAGAAATTGTTTGCGAGTTTATATTTCCGGTGTCCCACCAAACACTGAGGCCGAGGCCACACCAAATTCCTTCGTTAGGTTTTACGTGACTCATATACTATAGTTCAGAAAATGTAGGATGAATCCTGTGACCGCTCACAAATTTGCCCCAATACAACCTTGTAACGATGTTCAGTAATTTTAATTACTTTATCAACTTTAATATAAGCCTCAATTCTAATAAATAGCAAGTTATTTAAGTAAATACATTATATAAGGTTGTATTGGGGCAAATTTGTGAGCTGTCACAGGACTCATCCTACATTTTCCGAACTATAGGTGACTTCATGCATGGCCATACCAAAGTGCTACCGCACAAATTCATTTGATAGTTGGGAGCGGTTAAGTCAACACACGATGCCACTCTCAAAACTAATCAATTTCATTACAACTTACCATTTTTATTTATGGTACTTCCTGTGCAACTTCATTCCAAAGTGATTTTATTACAGGTACATTTTTGTATAATTAGCTCGATTGTTCCACGACTCCCTTTTATACACAGCTGTTATTAAAACTTCCACCATCTTGTAAAATCACTTGGTGACACAATAAAATTAACCAATACGTCTGTTCGCTAGGAGATTCACTCGGTGACTAATCGTCACTGCACGCTTCAGCGTGGCTCGAAGCGTGCAGTATGGGCATTGGGATAGTGATACGCGGTGCGTTGGTTCGCTAGGATATGTTGCCTAACTCGCAGCGTAGCTCTAAGCACCAAGCGAGGCTCCTATCTGTGTGGCCGAGGCCTAAGAAACTTATCGCTAAAAAATGACAAATTTCCCATTAAAGTAAGTTCCCATTAAAGTTTAATAATTTTTTTTTTAATTATATTACAAGACTTTTGATATTTATTAAAAATATATCAAGAATAATAACAAGATTGAATTTGATAAGGATTTTTTATAGTAATACGATAATGTCGAAAAAAAAAAGGTTTTTTGTAAAATAATTGGTTTGGATAATTATGCGAAAAATATATATGTATATAAATGCGACCTCTAAAAAGTTTTTGATATTTACTATAATTTGCTCCTCGTGAAAAGAAAGGTTGCTCATCACTGCGTTGAATGGAGTGTGACGCAAAAACCAGGCATGTTGTGACCGACCCGACCCGACCCGACCCGGCCCCACAGTGATGTTTGGATTTCCCCGATATCGGAAGAAGTTGTTTACTCTGAAAAATATAAGATAATTGAATGATTGAATTAAAATAGGCACTAAGTACCAAAAAAAAACCACTAAGTATGCAATTTCGTTCTATATGTCATATATAATGAAACTGCATACTTAGTATTTTTTGGTACTTAGTGCCTATTTTAATTCAACCATTCAATTGTCCTCGTTAAACAATGGTGTATATCGGAAGTTCACAAACTTATTTGGCGTAACGCCCCCTCTTCAGGGGGCGTTACGCCAAATCATCTTCCGTCATCGTCGTCATCGTCTTCATTGTCGTCATCATCATCATCATCATCATTATCCTCATCATCATCGTCATCATCATCGTCATCATTATCCTCATCATCATCGTCATCATTATCTTCATCATTATCCTCATCATCATCGTCATCATCATCATCATCATTATCCTCATCATCATCGTCATCATTATCCTCATCATCATCGTCATCATCATCGTCATCATTATCCTCATCATCATCGTCATCATCATCATCATTATCCTCATCATCATCGTCATCATCATCGTCATCATTATCCTCATCATCATCGTCATCATCATCATCATTATCCTCATCTTCATCGTCATCAACATCGCCATCATCATCGTCATCATCATCGTCATCATTATCCTCATCTTCATCGTCATCATCATCATCATTATCCTCATCATCATCGTCATCATCATCATCGTCATCATCATCGTCATCATCATCGTCATCATCATCATCATTATCCACATCATCATCGTCATCATTATCCTCATCATCATCGTCATCATCATCGTCATCATTATCCTCATCATCATCGTCATCATCATCATCATTATCCTCATCATCATCGTCATCATCATCGTCATCATCATCGTCATCATTATCCTCATCATCATCGTCATCATCATCGTCATCATTATCCTCATCATCATCGTCATCATCATCATCATTATCCTCATCTTCATCGTCATCATCATCATCATTATCCTCATCATCATCGTCATCATCATCATCATTATCCTCATCATCATCGTCATCATCATCGTCATCATCATCGTCATCATTATCCTCATCATCATCGTCATCATCATCGTCATCATTATCCTCATCATCATCGTCATCATCATCATCATTATCCTCATCTTCATCGTCATCATCATCATTATCCTCATCTTCATCGTCATCATCATCATCATCATCGTCATCATCATCGTCATCATTATCCTCATCTTCATCGTCATCATCATCATCATTATCCTCATCATCATCGTCATCATCATCGTCATCATTATCCTCATCATCATCGTCATCATCATCATCATTATCCTCATCATCATCGTCATCATCATCGTCATCATTATCCTCATCATCATCGTCATCATCATCATCATTATCCTCATCATCATCGTCATCAACATCGCCATCATCATCGTCATCATCATCGTCATCATTATCCTCATCTTCATCGTCATCATCATCATCATTATCCTCATCATCATCGTCATCATCATCATCGTCATCATCATCGTCATCATCATCATCATTATCCTCATCATCATCCTCATCATCATCGTCATCATTATCCTCATCATCATCGTCATCATCATCGTCATCATTATCCTCATCATCATCGTCATCATCATCATCATTATCCTCATCATCATCGTCATCATCATCGTCATCATTATCCTCATCATCATCGTCATCATCATCGTCATCATCATCGTCATCATTATCCTCATAATCATCGTCATCATCTTCATCATTATCCCATCATCATCGTCATCATCTTTATTATTATTATTTACTATTGTAATTATGATCATAAGTTTTCCTTCTTTTAAAATACCTTTCACTTAATCCAACAATGCCTTCCTTAGTCTCCCTGTACCATGCATTTCATTCTAACATTTTTGTTTAACTATTTTTTTATAACTCAAATTTTAGCGATCTTTAAACATGTTCATTTTACATTATTTTTTATTCCGTGAAAAATGTGTTATCATAAGAGAGAACGCATCAGAGGAATGATTAACACAGTATTTATAAAATCCAGCCAAACTGGATTCTGAACTGTATTTAGTGAGAACTGACGTCACGCAATTTCGTAAAATGTTTACACATTTAATGGGGAATTACGTGGCAAATATTTCTTATCTATAGTACGAGTAGGTAAGCCTGGTTTAAGCCTCTCATTCACAGAGAAAACTAAGCCTGGTTTACTCTGTGAGTTAGAGCGGGCAGCAGTTCCATGAACAGCAGCATTGATCGAGGCGCATGACTGGAGCTTCCTTGAATATCTATTTTCTTATGTCGAGAATCATCAGTTTCAGCTGAACACAGGTTTGACATATTAGAATTTATTACCATAGACAAACCATAGACAAAAAAAACAATTAGAACACTTATGAGGTTTATATATACAGGTATTATCTGTATTATATATTATTTATATATATAAACCATATATACAAATTACAGAGTCTTCAAAATGTGTGTCTAAAATTTATTTTCAACATACGAAAGTACGATCATATAACTTCATACCAGAAGGCATTGAACTGGTTGAATGTTAGAAATAGGCGTCAAATTCACATACTGTATCTATTGTATAATAGCCTTAAATGTCCCGCCACCCTCTCTTATCTCGCTGAAAATTTTCAGCGTCTTTCCAATCATGGATTAGCGCTACGCTCAAACAGATATTGTTTATTGGTCTTTCCAGTTCACCACTCCTCTTTTTTTACGTCATCCTTTACTGTCCATGCAGTGAGACTCTGGAATCAGTTACAAACCAATATTAAGACTCGCTCCGTCCTTGGCATGCTTTAAGAAGCGACTGAAAGAACTCTTAATTTCAAGTCAATAAAATAACGTGTTTCATTCCTGATTTTTCTTTTTCTTTCCTCTCCACCATCCTTTCCTTTCCTTTTGATTGATGATATCTCACTTTATATGAAAAATAATGTTCGGGTGATTGTCCGTCTTTGGATGGATAGTCACTTGAATGATTTATGCAACCATGTAACTTGTTTAATTTACTTTTGTTTGGTTGGTTGGAAGAGATTGCCGCCTGGCAACAAGCCCGACAGATTGTATTTGCAATAAAAGTGTTAAATAAATAAATATTACCAATAGAATACACGTTGAAAGTTTTTTTTTAATTTTTAATCCACTTTGCACGAATTTCTCCTACTAAAAGAGGGCCTGCTTCTAGTTAACGTATTCGTTAGGAAGAATATCAGCCAGGATTCTTCTCATACTGCTAGACGGTACCGAGAATATATCAACAGTGTCATTCAGTTGGTTCAATATCTCTATACCACGCGTGACTGAGTGTCTAGCCATGATATTCGTTATGTAGAACAGAGGGAGATTCCTTGCACGGCTATACTTAGTAGGGGCATATATAAACGTAGTGATTCTAGTATTGCGGGACAGTTAAAGTAACCTTGAAAAACCTTCAGTAGGAATATCGCATTGGATTCTTGCCTTCTCGTTTCGAGGTTTCTATAGTTTATAAACCGTGAGAAGTTCGGCATGGTGAGCATATTTTGGGTAATCGCCCTTTGTTCTGTACCATAGATATCTGAGGATTTTTTTGTATTTGTTCTATATTGTTCTTATATTTGAGCTGATGAAGAGCCCAAACTGCAGATGCATATTCTAATTTAGTTCTTATTAGATAATCATATAAGTTTCGGAGGATATTGGTGCTGTTAAATTCTCTTGATATTCTCATTATAAAACCGAGTAGTTTGTAACAGTCCGATATCAAACGCGAGACATGGTTAACGAACGTGAGTCCGACATCAAAGGTTACGCCCAAATCTTTGAATTCAGAAACTCTGTTTAATGCCACTCCCTGTATAGTATACTGATGGTGAATTGGTGAAAATGATCGACTATAGGATACACAGACACATTTATTTATATTGAACAGGGGATGACTTTGCTTAGTCCAGAAAACTAGAGTCTAGACCCTGTTATACAGGTCAGTTCGATCCCATCATCAGCCATGATGTTATGGGGGACAAGATAAGATCTACGTTCAGTAGATTGTCTAAAGGCTTCCCTTTGGGCAATCTTCTTTTTTTTGCTTCTCTGGGTACTAAATTGCCTAGTTTCGCCATTGACGGGTTATTAGCTGACGTCAATTTTAATTATCAAGAACTAATTGAACAATGTTCGTTATTTTTTATCTGGGGTTTGCTAAGTAAATTTATTTTTAGATGCGATGAAAATATACGATGACGTTAAATTTTCGAAAATTTATCTACACGAGTAATTTAAAAGACATTTTTATTGGAAAATATCGAGAGAAACATAGTATGGCCAAATTAATCAAATTCTAAAAAAATTATAGTATAATGCTTTTATAATAGGAGAGTATACATGACGAGTTGTATGGACGTGGCAGAAGCGAAATATGATGGTGTGAATAGAATAAAGTTAAAATCTGTTATATCTACCTACCCAAAGAGGGAGGACGTGACGTGATAGTGATGATAATATTATTTTTATAAATTTTTCCTATTCTTTTAATTTGTAATTGTACTCAGTTCTTACATTTTTAAGTTTATTTTTTATTTGTTTTAATTAGAAAAAATGGAAACAATTTACTAGTAATTTGCACAATCTGTCGTCGTCGTTACTGGACCCCGTAGTCGAGGATCCCATCGCCATTCCAACGTCGTTGCTGGGCCTCGTAGTCGAGGATCCCCTCGCCATTCTAACGCCGTTGCTAGCCCTCATAGTCGAGGATCTCTTGCCATTCCAACGCCGTTGCTAGGCCTCGTAGTCGAGGATCCCCCCGCCATTCCAACGTCATTGCTGGGCCTCGTAGTCGAGGATCCCCCCGCCATTCCAACGTCATTGCTGGGCCTCGTAGTCGAGGATCCCCCCGCCATTCCAACGTCATTGCTGGGCCTCGTAGTCGAGGATCCCCCCGCCATTCCAACGTCATTGCTGGGCCTCGTAGTCGAGGATCCCCTCGCCATTCCAACGCCGTTGCTGGGCCTCGTAGTCGAAGATCCCATCGCCATTCCAATGTCGTTGCTGGGCCTCGTAGTCGAGGATCCCTCGCCATTCCAACGCCGTTGCTAGGCCTCGTAGTCGAGGATCCCCCCGCCATTCCAACGTCATTGCTGGGCCTCGTAGTCGAGGATCCCCCCGCCATTCCAACGTCATTGCTGGGCCTCGTAGTCGAGGATCCCCCCGCCATTCCAACGTCATTGCTGGGCCTCGTAGTCGAGGATCCCCTCGCCATTCGAACGCCGTTGCTGGGCCTCGTAGTCGAGGATCCCTCGCCATTCCAACGTCGTTGCTGGGCCTCGTAGTCGAGGATCCCTCGCCATTCCGACGTCGTTGCTGGGCCTCGTAGTCGAGGATCCCTCGCCATTCCAACGTCGTTGCTGGGCCGCATAGTGGAGAATCCCATCGCCATTCCAATGTCAATTTCGTTGAAAGACGATGCTGTGTCGTGGAGTTTGTTTTTGTTTGTTATGTACGTATATGCTAATACACCTCATTAATAAAGTGGTATGTGTGTATATGCTAATACACCTCATTAATAAAGTGGTATGTGTGTATATGCTATGTGTATATATAATATACCTCATTAATAAAGTGGTATGTGTGTATATGCTAATACACCTCATTAATAAAGTGGTATGTGTGTATATGCTAATACACCTCATTAATAAAGTGTTATGTATCTATATGTATGCCAATACACCTCAATTTTTTTTAAAGAATAGATGTGACCGAAGTCATCTGTATCCTTATACCCCTGAAAACTAAGCGGAAAAAATACCTTTGTCATTAATTCGAGGGGAGTAGCATAGCGTGGGGTCAAAACCGGAAACCTTCCACACGGAAATCCAGTACATTACCGCGGGGCCATGCACGTCAAGAATGAAGACATCTGAAATTAATGCATGGATAAAATTGATGTTTTTAAGGAAGATGAAGAAAGGAACTTTAAGATGGTTTAACATGTGAAGTGCAAGGTGTGTGTGGTAGAAGTAGACCGACGAAAACATAGTTGGATCAAATGAACATATTTAAACTTCCCCATAACCTTAACAATGGGGGCTTAGTCATAACTATTTCGCACGTCCATAACCTCGGAGTTATATTCAATGAGAAGCAGAGCTTTGATCCGCATATATGGTAGATAGAATAGCATATGTGACAATGTCTAGACTGGGCTTTGCACTCATTCACTGGATAATGATATAAATGAGATATATCCATTTAGTGACGTACCGGGTACTCAGACATTACCCCGGCAATATTTTCAGTACCCGATAATTACCCGGATCCGTCAAATATTGCTGGGATCCAGTGCCGGGTATTGGGTCTCCTGAAAACTAAAAAGAAAAGATAAGTTAATGAAAATACATTACGCCAAATATATTATAGGATAAATTTTTTTTATCATAAATGTTTGCTTAAAAGATGTTACGGTTACATACCAGTTATTTTTGCCCAGTTACTTCTCAATCTACATAATTTCTCTTGAAGCTTTGTATGTAATTAGATTTTCTTTATTACTGTATATAATTTCTCTTGAAGCTTTGTATGTAATTAGATTTTCTTTATTACTGTATATAATTTCTCTTGAAGCTTTGTATGTAATTAGATTTTCTTTATTACTGTATATAATTTCTCTTGAAGCTTTGTATGTTATTAGATTTTCTTTATTACTGTATATAATTTCTCTTGAAGCTTTGTATGTTATTAGATTTTCTTTATTGCAGTATATAATTTCTCTTGAAGCTTTGTATGTTATTAGATTTTCTTTATTACTGTATATAATTTCTCTTATGATTACTGTATATAATTTCTCTTATAATTAGATTTCCTTTATGACTGTATATAATTTCTCTTGAAGCTTTGTATGTTATTAGATTTTCTTTATTACTGTATATAATTTCTCTTGAAGCTTTGTATGTTATTAGATTTTCTTTATTACTGTATATAATTTCTCTTGAAGCTTTGTATGTTATTAGATTTTCTTTATTACTGTATATAATTTCTCTTGAAGCTTTGTATGTTATTAGATTTTCTTAATTACTGTATATAATTTCTCTTGAAGCTTTGTATGTTATTAGATTTTCTTTATTACTGTATATAATTTCTCTTGAAGCTTTGTATGTAATTAGATTTTCTTTATTACTGTATTTAATTTCTCTTGTAGCTTTGTATGTAATTAGATTTTCTTTATTACTGTATATAATTTCTCTTGAAGCTTTGTATGTAATTAGATTTTCTTTATTACTGTTTTTAATTTCTCTAGAAACTTTGTATGTAATTAGATTTTCTTTATTACTGTATATAATTTCTCTTGAAGCTTTGTATGTTATTAGATTTTCTTTATTACTATATATTATTTCTCTTGAAGTTTTGTATGTAATTAGATTTTCTTTATTACTGTATTTAATTTCTCTTGAAGCTTTGTATGTAATTAGATTTTCTTTATTACTGCATTTAATTTCTCTTGAAGCTTTGTATGTACTCGTAATTAGATTTTCTTTATTACTGTATATGATTTCTCTTGAAGCTTTGTATGTAATTTGGTTTTTCTTGTTAATGTGTATAATTTGTTTTTAAGCTTTGCATATAATTTAATTTTTCTCGCTACTGTATACAATTCCTCTTTAAGCTTTGTATATAATTTTTTTTTTCAGCTACTGTATATAATTTATCTTTAAGCTTTGTATAATATATTATTTTATTTTTCTCGCTACTGTGTATAATTTATCTTTAAGCTTTGCATATAATTTTATTTTTTTGCTACTATATATAATTTCTTTTTAAGCTTTGTATAGTATATTGTTTTATTTTTCTCGCTACTGTATATAATTTATTTTTAAGCTTTGTATATAATTTTATTTATCTTGCTACTGTATATAATTTCTCTTTAAACTTTGTATATAATTTTTTTTTCAGTTACTGTATATAATTTATCTTTAAACTTTGTATATTATTTTATTTTTCTCGCTACTGTATATAATTTATCTTAAAGCTTTGTATATAATTTATCTTTAAGCTTTATATATAATTTAATTTATCATGCTACTGTATAGGTATAATTTATCTTTAAGCTTTGTATATAATTTAATTTATCTTGCTACTGTATGTAATTTATCTTTAAGCTTTGTATATAATTTAATTTATCTTGCTACGGTATGTAATTTATCTTTAAGCTTTGTATATAATTTAATTTTTCTTGTTACTGTATATAATTTATCTTTAAGCTTTGTATATAATTTAATTTATATTGTTACTGTATGTAATTTATCTTTAAGCTTTGTATATAATTGGGTTTAACCTGTGTATGTAAGCTTTATAAAATAAATAAACACCGAAATTCGTTCCTTCCTTGATTCTTCTTTAACCTTCCCCCACTCCATTCTTCCAACAAGACATCCGAACCTTATTGGATTTCAAACGAAATCAGCTTAGCAATCAGGTACTCAGGTACAGGTCATCGTAGTACACTCAAACCTCGCTTTGCGGGCATTCGGTTAAAGGATTTTTACTATAACGAAATTGAAAAAAAAATACAGAATATTTTAAAATTTGGCTTTAAAGTAAGGGTAGCGCGAAATGGATCGAGATCCACCCTTAAACGACACTGAAGACAAAACAAAGATGTCTCGAGAATTAAAGCTAATAAAATCAGTCCACCCTTTTCCCATTTTGAAAACGATATTAAAATATTTATTGAAAATGATCCTAGTGAAGATAAAAGATTTTATTTTTCAGTATGAATAATGTATTTTATATGTACGTTTTCTATGTTCTATATTATATCATCAGTAAGATACAGGCAAAATCCTAGTTTACTGAGGACACGACAAACGAAAGGCAATAAAGATTCATACAAATTGTGTATCCACTTAAAATTATCTGTAGTTTATTTTCATAAATTATGTATTTATAAAATATTCTGTCATGTATAAATAAATAAATTTTAGTGAATTAATTCAAATTGATTTTGACTGGAATTTATAGTTGGGCCTAAATACTAATTTAACTAAATACTAACCTGTAAAATTTGTATTTAGAGTCGGATTTCACACGCTCTAAACTCTAGGGATGAATCCTTGGGTTGACAATTGTGTACGAGTTCTAAGACTGACCTAAATACTTATTTCTATACTTGAGAAAATTTAGGATGGTCCCTGTAACGTTTGAAATGTCATGTCTCAAAGGGATGGGATAAAATCTGTTTTTTTTACAAATCGAATCGTTTTTTTATAAATCGAAAAATTGTTTTTCTCTAAACTAACATTTTAATTCCTAATTTTCATTATACTGACTTTCTAATGTATTGTATGATTTGTATCTATCTTTACATATAAAAAAGCCAAGATCCACTATGAATTAATACTAATTACGAACATTTAATTTTAGGTATAAAAAATCGAAAATCCAATTATCGTATACCCCATCCCTAGCCAATGCAGACTAACGTAGTGACTTTTGACAAACGTCACCAAATATTATTTGATTTCAACAAACTGCCACATTTTTGCTAATTTGTAACAAGATGTATTAATTTGTCATTATTGTTAGTTTTATGTAATGTATTATATTTACGTAAATAACTTGCTATTTATTAGAATCGAGGCTTATATTAAAGTTGATAAAATAATTAAAATTACTGAACGTCGTTAGAAGGTTGTATTGGGCCAAATTTGTAAACTGTCACAGGAACCATGCTACACTTTCTCAAGTATAACCTTAAAATATCGGTATTTTTATTCAGACTTGTATTCATATAATTTTAAGTGAGGTAATAAAAACATGTCACTCTCAATATATAACTCAATATATGTAATGTCTACAGTAAAAAAAAATAGTTAAGAATTTAGGGGTTATGTCAAACTATAAATTCGGGCCTATATTTCCAGGTCCGTGGCAGTCCTGTTCCGTGACGTAACTGGAATTCCCCGTGATATCACAGGACTGATATGAAGCTTAAAGGAATTCTGTATGTATTGTATTATACATAATTCCATTCATTTAATATTATCGACAAAGCCATACAAATTATATTTCTTTATTTATTATTTTCAAATCCTTTGCAAGTTACATGCATACAACAAGTAGATTCCTTGAATCTTAAAAAAAAAACGTTTGTTTCTTTATGGTGTTATGTTTATATGTGTTATGACTTTATGGTGTTATGACTTTATGGTGTTATGTTTATATGTGTTATGACTTTATGGTGTTATGTTTATACATTTTCAATAAAAAAAACATTTATTTCGTATTCACAACTGTTTTATTTTAGTTCCCTACCGGTTTCAGACTCGTCTTCCTCGTCAGGTTAAGATGAACTAAATTATGTCTTAAATGTTTTTTTTTTCTAATTGTAATAGGTACAGGAGATGGGGAGGGTAGTAGTGGGATATAATGGGAGGGGAGTAGAGTTTTAGAACGGGAAACATATTTAGCAGAGGACTTAACTTGATTGTTTATAATGTTGAGACTTACTCGTAATTTAACTTGGTTGTTTATAATGTTGAGACTTACTCGTATAGTAATTTAACTTGATTGTTTATAATGTTGAGACTTACTCGTAATTTAACTTGATTGTTTATAATGTTGAGACTTACTCGTATAGTAATTTAACTTGATTGTTTATAATGTTGAGACTTACTCGTAATTTAACTTGATTGTTTATAATGTTGAGACTTACTCGTATAGTAATTTAACTTGATTATTTATAATGTTGAGACTTACTCGTAATTTAACTTGATTGTTTATAATGTTGAGACTTACTCGTATAGTAATTTAACTTGATTATTTATAATGTTGAGACTTACTCGTAATTTAACTTGATTGTTTATAATGTTGAGACTTACTCGTAATTTAACTTGATTGTTTATAATGTTGAGACTTAGTCGTATAGTAATTTAACTTGATTATTTATAATGTTGAGACTTACTCGTAATTTAACTTGATTGTTTATAATATTGAGACTTACTCGTAATTTAACTTGATTGTTTATAATGTTGAGACTTACTCGTAATTTAACGTTTTTTATTAATCTCGAGAATTTATAAGTTGTTTATCTGTAATCCCCCTCAGCTATGTGCAGAATCCGAAAACCACGATCGATACCAAACGAATGATTTCTTCAATTAAATAGTTAACGAACTCCGTTAAATTATTGTTATTGAGATTTCAGACATTTAAGATGTCTCATTAACAATAATTGACACCTGACAAGAAAGACGGAGGTCTCAGAAACCGGTAGCAAACTCAAATAAAACAGTGAATAAAAAATAAGTGTTTCATTTATTGTTTATAGTTAAGGCATTAACATTGTGGAAGTTTAAAGACATTGTAATTTGTTTGATACACTGTTTATTCCACTTTATATAACGGTATAACCCTGCCGGCTTCAAGGATTTCACCTCATTGATGAGGTGAAAGCCTTGAAACCGGCAGGGTTATATCATTACAAAAAGTGGAATAAACAGTGTTTGATAAAAACAAATTACAATGTTTCATTTATTTTATTACAAATTGATGGATGGTAAAACAATACAAAACGTTCAGACTTATTTGATAAAAACCATAATAGAAATGTATATGACAAAGTATGGCGTGTTGAATAACGTAAAAAATGAAACTATTTCAAGTACAGACACTCCTCACTTAACGGCCTACGTATTTTACGACCGCTCGGACTTACGACCAGCTCTCTAGCACGGGGAATCCCCTTTCTCAGACATAGTCTCATTCCCGCAGTTGGTCAGTATTCACTACACGAAGCATTCATATTCCCGCAGTTGGTCAGTATTCACTACACGAAGCATTCACATTCCCGCAGTTGGTCAGTATTTACTACACGAAGCGCTCACATTCCCGCAGTTGGTCAGTATTCACTTCACGAAGCACTCACATTCCTGCAGTTGGTCAGTATTCACTACACGAAGCGCTCACATTCCCAAAGTTGGTCAGTATTCACTACACGAAGCGTTCACATTCCCGCAGTTGGTCAGTATTCACTACACGAAGCGCTCACATTCCCAAAGTTGGTCTGTATTCACTTCACGAAGCGTTCACATTCCCGCAGTTGGTCAGTATTTACTACACGAAGTGCTCACATTCCCGCAGTTGGTCAGTATTCACTTCACGAAGCGCTCACATTCCTGCAGTTGGTCAGTATTCACTACACGAAACGTTCACATTCCCGCAGTTGGTCAGTATTTACTACACGAAGCGTTCACATTCCCGCAGTAGGTCAGTATTCACTTCACGAAGCGTTCACATTTACGCAGTTGGTCAGTATTTACTACACGAAGCGCACGCATTCCCGCAGTTGGTCAATATTTACTACACGAAGCGTTCACATTCCCGCAGTTGGTCAGTATTTACTACACGAAGCGCTCACATTCCCGCAGTTTATCAGTATTCACTACACGAAGCGCTCACATTCCTGCAGTTGGTCAGTATTCACTACACGAAGCGTTCACATTCCCGCAGTTGGTCAGTATTTACTACACAAAGCGTTCACATTCCCGCAGTTGTTCAGTATTTACTACACGAAGCGCTCACATTCCCGCAGTTGGTCACTATTCACTTCACGTAGCGTTCACAATCCCTAAGACTACATATTTCGTTTATAAATTTGTACTTGATTAATCTCCCTTACACGACCTTCTACAACTCCTGATAACCCTATTGATAACTCCTGATAACCCTATGAAACTGATGATCTATGTTATGTGATGGACACATATCTTACTTTCCAGTCCATAAAGTGAACCTTAAGGTCACCTGTCTTATCACCAGGATGCATGTTAATCAACAGGGTTTTCTTTATACTGAATATTTTATCACTGTTCTAATTTATTACTGCAGATAAGTGAAGCTCGGGGTATCCCCTGCAGATAAGTGAAGCTCGGGGTATCCCCTGCAGATAAGTGAAGCTCGGGGTATCCCCTGCAGATAAGTGAAGCTCGGGACCGTCAGCGCGCTGCGAACATGCGTCAGCATTGGTGGCGGTATACTATACAGTCATGTGACTACACTTCATCTGCTCAGCCAATTCTACGGTGGTTTGAAGGGAATCTTCATGAATAATATGGTTTAAGCGGTCCTCATCGAAGTCCAATGGTCGTCCGGAACGCTCCATGTCTTTCAGGTCGAAATTACCGTCTTTGAAACGCAAAAACCATCGACAAGCTGTACTTTCATTCATAGCATCTTCACCGTACACTTCGCAAATATCGCGAGCAGCTTCATTCCCTCGATTGAACGCGAACAGAAGGAGGTGTCGAAAATGCTCACTTTTTTCTACTTGACATTCCATTTTGAAGGCTTGTAATCAAATAAAATAAAATGTGTAACGTAAAATCTTATAAAGCAGAAAATTTTCTTTCGAATTACGTATTACCTTTACCATTTTGTTTTACTTTTGGTGCTCATTTTTTAATTTAAAAAAAAACGAACACAGCTTATGTTAACATTACATATAATAATTTGCGAAAAAAACAACAGGTAATTTAATTTGGACACACAATTTTAATGGATCTGGGTTTGTTACCTTTCATTTGTCGTGTCCTCAGTAAACTAGGATTTTGCCTGTATCTCACTAAGGACATACTGCATGGAAAAATAAATCGACACTTCTTTCCGATTTTTTATTATATAAAACCCCGTTGCACATTCTCATCAACCTGACAAACAGTGACACTCAATTACATTTGTATACATCACGCGAAATCAAACCCCTCACACTTCATCACTCCGGACAGACCAAAACACTCATCCCACAATATACCACACATAATTATTAAAAAATGTGTATAAAAATATTAATATAAATCAACAAAAAACCCCACACTCAAGAGCTCACACAAACCCTTTCCACAAGTCATTCCTCTTGCAAGCCCAAGTACTCAAACTCCTGTCGCAATAACAACCACGCTCCGATCGACTGTCTAAATGGTTTTCCTCCCTTTACCTTTATTGAATTCGGCACGCCATTGTATGTCATGGGAGCTAAATAGGCATGTTACCTTTGGGCAAAAGATTTTTTAACTCTAGGGATGGTGAACATTTGATGGTGAACATTAAATACTAATTTCTAACTTCAAAATTCGTATTGAGAGTCGGATTTGTACTGTATTCGCTAAAACACTTCTCCAACATTTCCAAGGTCTGCGGACCGTTAAATGCGTTTTTTACACAAAATTTAATGCAAACTCGTTGATGCCATTTTCAAACTCGTAAAAAATCGAAAACACGCACAAAGGTAGATGTACTCAGTACAGCGTAACTTTTACAAATGTCAAGCTATGACGCTGAAATTTTGAGGGAAGTGTCAATGATATATGTGGTAACCTAACAAAAAAAAAGAATTTCAATTGGGTGACTGACAGATCCATACGGTGGCCGGTCTTAAAACTTTTTGATCAAGGTAGTATTTCCACAATATTGAGATAAAATAACAATTTTAATGGTAAATGGTTCTCGACCCCGAAACCGAAGTCAAGTGCAGAATTGAATCATCTCGTGCGGCTTTTAATAAAATGAGAAGCGTATTCTGCGATGATAATCTAAACTTGAAACTTCGACATTGGTTAGTCAAATGCTACGTTTGGTCAGTGTTATTGTATAGAGTGGAATCATGGACCCTCAAAGTTGGTAGTATGAACCGACTGGAAGCATTCGAAATGTGGATGCACCGGAGAATGCTACGGATACCCTGAACAACACGAGGGTTCTTCAAAGAGCCAAAGTGGACAGAGAGTTGCTGACTAATATTAAAATCCTAAAGGTGTCCTACTTGAGTCATGTACTTAGAGGAGCAAAGTACACATTACTGCACCTGATCATCCAAGGCAAAATAGAAGGTCGAAGAGGTGTTGGCAGGAGGCAAATCTCCTGGCTCCGCAATATACGTGATTGGACTGGCATAAGGAGCGTTTGAGATCTTTTTCGGGCTGCCGGAGACAAAGATGCCTACTCTCAGGTGATATTCAACGTTGGGAGGAGCTGACATGACACTGAGAAGAAAAAGAAATGGTAAATGACATAAAAAAATACGTTCTAGTTAACACGGGCAGCAAACACCCACGATGAAAAAAATACATTCTATTTAACATGGGCAGCAAACACGCACGATGAAAAAAATACATTCTAGTTAACATGGGCAGCAAACACCCACGATGAAAAATACATTCTAGTTAACATGGGCAGCAAATACCCACGATGAAAAAATACATTCTAGTTAACATGGGCAGCAAACATCCACGATGAAAAAATACCTTCTAGTTAACATGGGCAGCAAACATCCACGATGAAAAAATACATTCTAGTTAACATGGGCAGCAAACACCCACGATGAAAAAATACATTCTAGTTAACATGGGCAGCAAACACCCACGATGAAAAAATACATTCTAGTTAACATGGGCAGCAAACACCCACGATGAAAAATACATTCTAGTTAACATGGGCAGCAAACACCCACGATGAAAAAATACATTCTAGTTAACATGGGCAGCAAACACCCACGATGAAAAAAAAAAAATTCTAGTTAACATGGGCAGCAAACACCCACGATGAAAAAATACATTCTAGTTAACATGGGCAGCAAACACCCACGATGAAAAAAAAAAAATTCTAGTTAACATGGGCAGCAAACACCCACGATGAAAAAAATACATTCTATTTAACATGGGCAGCAAACACGCACGATGAAAAAAATACATTCTAGTTAACATGGGCAGCAAACACCCACGATGAAAAATACATTCTAGTTAACATGGGCAGCAAATACCCACGATGAAAAAATACATTCTAGTTAACATGGGCAGCAAACATCCACGATGAAAAAATACATTCTAGTTAACATGGGCAGCAAACACCCACGATGAAAAAATACCTTCTAGTTAACATGGGCAGCAAACATCCACGATGAAAAAATACATTCTAGTTAACATGGGCAGCAAACACCCACGATGAAAAAATACATTCTAGTTAACATGGGCAGCAAACACCCACGATGAAAAAATACATTCTAGTTAACATGGGCAGCAAACACCCACGATGAAAAATACATTCTAGTTAACATGGGCAGCAAACACCCACGATGAAAAAATACATTCTAGTTAACATGGGCAGCAAACACCCACGATGAAAAAAAAAAAAATTCTAGTTAACATGGGCAGCAAACACCCACGATGAAAAAATACGTTCTAGTTAACATGGGCAGCAAGCACCCACGATTTATACACAGCTGCTATTAAAACTTCCTCCATCTTGTAAAATCACCTGGTGACACAACAAAATTAACCAACACGTCTGTTCGCTAGGAGACTCACTAGGTGACTAATCATCATGTAGCGTGGCGCGAAGCGCGCAGTGTGACCATTGCGTTAGTATGGTGTGCTTTGGTTTGCTAGGATATGTCACCTAGCTCGCAGCGTAGCTCTAAGCACCAAGCGAGGCTCCTACCTGTGTGGCCGAGGCCTAAGCGATTTAGTTTCTGGATGTTGATTGGTAACGATGAATAGAAGGAAAGCGCTCATGAGTATTCCGTGATCAAGTTTAATTGGTTAAACTAATTAATTGTATTTTTGGAAATACAATCATGATTTTTCTATGAAAAATAAAAAAATGATGATTACCTAGAAAATGACGAAAAATACGAAGTATTGTTCTTCTGATTAAAGGGTTTTAACTGTATATTTTTTATTCCTTGGTAATTCACCCACACACAATATGATATTTTTTGTTTACTGTATATGATTCCATGTATTAATTATTATCAACAGAGCCGGACTTAGGGCAGAGCAAGAGGTACAAGTAAGATAAACACAAAAAGACTGGTTGAGAAAAAGAGGAAAAAGTGAGAAGGGGAAAACCTTGAAACCGTTAGAATTATACCGTTATATATGGTAAAATGGAATAAACAGCGTTTGATTAAAATTACAATGTACGAGTATTTAAACCTCCACAGTATTAATTAATTTATTTATTTTTATTTTTTTAACCTGGCGAGTTTATTGCCATATAGAAATCTCTTCCAACCAACCAGAAATATGTTTTTATATGCCCTAAGTGTTAACCAGACTGGAATCGTATTTTAAAAAAATCTGGGTTCCAGCGGAGATCGAACCCGCAACCTCCGGATCGGCAGACAATTGTCTTACCACCAGGCCACGGAGGTCGTCATGGTCGCATAATTATTAATGCCTTAACTATTAATAATTATGCACCCATAGACGTCACCCGTCTACCAGTCACCCATCTTGATGAGGTTCTCTACTACAACTCTCCAGTTTTCTTCGCTGCATTCGCCATGCCCGGACCAGCTTTGCCGCTGCCTAGAACCGCCTGCCGTCCCGCCTGGAACAGCGTTGCCGCCTGCCAGAACCGCCTCGCCATCCCGCCAGGACCAGCATACCGCTGCCTGGAGCCGCCCTGTCGTCCTGCCTGGACCCACCCTGCCGTCCTATCTGGACCTGCGTTGCGGCCCGCTAGAACTGCCTTGCCGTCCTGCCTGGACCTGCATTGCCACCCACCTAGAGCCGCCCTGCCATCCTGCCACTCCAACGTCATAATACATTACTATCATTTGTCTGTATATAATATATAACAAGATATAATTATTTATATAAATTTATCATTATAATTAAATATTCATAATTTATATTAATATAAATAGAACTATCATTTTGTCTGTATATAATATATTACTATCATTTTGTCTGTATATAATATATTACTATCATTTTGTCTGTATATAATATATTACAATCATTTTGGGTCACATTTAAATAATATTATGATACAAATATTCTTCCTGTCGGAAATCCTCGAGTGTGGTCGCTTTTATTAAACAAACAACTTATTTTTAATTGTTATTTCCGTCATGATTCATAAAAAATTAACTCGCTGGGAACATGTTTGGCCATGATTGCTCTACGCCGGAGAAACTTAAATTTTTTTGGCTCATCACCCCTTTTTCAAAGATAGTTTATTTCAGCGCCCCCCTCAGAAAAATGATATCTCTATCTCAGATGTTGAGGATAACTTGAATTGTTCAATAATCTTATCAGAGTAATATCCCACCTCCCAGTAATAGAAAATGTATGTACGGTACTACTACCATGACTGGAGGAGTGTACTCAAGGGGCTCAGGGTGACAATGACAACTCAATAAAATAACTTAATAATGTTATTTTAATGTAGAAGTGATACAGTAGGCCGGCAGCAGTTCAGGTAGATTAGCCGCGTTGGCCCGAGAATGACGCTAGGACGGCTAGAAGTGGGCGGCAATGCTGGTTCAAGCAGGATGGCAGGGCGGCTCTAGATGGGCGGCGATGCTAGTTCAGAAAGGACGGCACTGCTAGTCTAGGTAGGACGGAAAGGTGGCACCGCTAATCCGGGCAGGACGACTCCAGCAAACGGCAATGCTGGTCCGGGTAGGATGGCGAGGCGGCTCTAGCAGGTAGCAACGCTAGTCCGGGTGAAACGGCAGGGTGGCTCTAGATAGCGGCAATGCTGGTCCGAGCGGGACGGCAGAGCGGCTCCAACAGGCGGCAACGCTACACAACCGGGGAAATCAGCCAGGTAAAGAAAGTTGGAAAGATGTAGTAGAGACGTCTTGGCTAGTCAGCTGATAGCTGGTGACTGATCCTTGGCTGGAAATGGCAGTTGTTTTATACCAGCTTGATGCTGGTGCAGATACAGCTTTCAGATGAAGTGAAGATCCGTCTTGTAGGTACTCAGGTGGATATTCCACCCGGCATGGCAGCAAGGTGAAATGTAAAGTCTTTAGACGGAGAATCCACCTTTTTTATAGCAACCACGGTGTTATTTTGAGCAACCTTGTGTTGAGGATTTTCCCAAGTCATTTTCACCGTCCATTTTTCGTTACGGATGCGACTGGATTCGGCATCTGAATTTTTCGTAGTTAGGGCGTGGCAAGGGATCTTTACAGCCTATTAATCGGAACTAAGGGCACGGCCAATTTTCCATCGGCGTGCTGAATTATTTTATTTAATTTAAAAAAATCGATGTTTCTTCCTTTGGAATTATGAATATCATCACGACGGGTATACTATGGACGCATCAACAGAACCTGTGACCCTGCAAATGATAATGATGTATGGAAGTGAAGATACAATTCAAAACTTGACGATCTGTGTGGAGATGTTAGTGGTCAAAGTTATCAAAATTAGTCTAATGGGGACACCAATCAATCAATCAATCAATAGCACTACAGCTCATTGTGGGTCCCGGCCTCCTCCAGCAGTCGTCGCCATTCCGTCCTATCCTGGGATGCATTCCTCCAGCCCCTGATGCCAATCACGCTTGTATCACTCTGCACCCCATCCATCCACCTGAGCTTTGGTCTACCCACGCTACGTCTTCCTTGGGGCTTGGAAAAGAGTACCTTGTTAGGCATTCTCTCCTCTCCCATTCTTGCTACATGCCCCGCCGAACGTAGCCTCCCAATTTTGATGTATTTTATAATGTTGGGCTCTTTGTATATGCTGTATAACTCCTCATTATATCTCACTCTCCAAGATCCATTTTCCTGTATGGGTCCGAATATTTTTCTGAGTATTTTCCTTTCAAATATTAGAATGGGGACACCATCCCGCATTAATTTTCATTTACTTCCAGAACATATTTCAAAATATCCCAAAATACCACCATGCTAGCTTCTGGGTTGTTCCAGCAGTGAATATTGATTAACAGTTTCCTTTTCCTGCTGTAATCACTCTTACTCAGGACAATTTACTCGTAACTTTACCATCATATAATGTGTCGTTATAAATACGAATATATTCAGTCATTCATATGGTACTTAGGTATTCTACATTGATAATGCAGTGAGAACGATAAACGACATGTTTCTTCTTATTATTTTGAATTCAAGTTCATTTAATTGAGAATGTTTGCAGCTGCAAACGGGCAATATCACAATCTGACTTAATTAACACATCGTTATTTTTTTTCATCAAAAAGCTTAGATCGACCGTAAGGCATCTCGCGGAATAGCCTAGGTTAAATGGAAATGTAGCTCTAAGATTGATCTGTTAAGAAACTTTTGAAGATATGTTTCAATTGGTCAATGCAATCCTAAACTTGCTTAGCTATTTTACTTATCTCTTTCTCATTAAAACGTCTTACAAAGAAATAAGTTCTCATAAGTAGAGGTACTTTTGAATTTATTCCAAATTATCGCCATCACCTAGAACTATTGTATTATTTTCAGTTTTATACATTTTATAAATTTAGTCTTTTCTATATTCATATTAAGACAAATTGCTTTCAATCTTGTCACCTATTTTATACGAGTATAGTCGTTTTTGTAGTTAGGCAATAAAATATAACAATGGTCATTGAATCTGAGATCACTTATGTACTTTTTATTGAAATATATTCCTTTCATATTCCATATATTCGAAAGCAGCATTAAACAATTAAGATAAAAGATTGTCTTCGTAATGAACTGTTATTTTTTTAGTTTTAATAAAGACATTTTGTTACATTTTGTAACTGTTATAAAGTAGTTCTGCACAGACTTTAGAAAGATTTGGTTTCAAAAATGAATTCGTGATCATTTTTAACAAAAGTAAAACATTTTTCGCAATCCATGAAAAATGTTATGAGAAAAAAATATATACTTATGGCATCATTTAAAAATATATTTTTGTAGAATTACTCATTTTCACAAAGTAACTACCACACATATTTTTTTTTATTTTGGCAATCTTAAAAATGCCTAAAATCGTGTAAAGATGTCACTAGTGTTCTAACCTCTCTTTTTCACTTCGGCAGTTTGACAAGGTACACGTTAATGTCATTTTAGTTTGTTAAAATCTAGTGAAATCTGTAGTATTAGTGTAAATATCTTAAAAAGTAAGGTGTAATTTTATAAATTAAGTAATTTAAAGTGTCGATGGTATATTTTTAATAGTGGATGATTCAAATGTATCGAGATAATATTGGATTATGTTTCACGTACCATCATCAATAAAAGTAACATGCATGCTATTTTGACAACTGTTTTCTCCCATTTTCGCTAATATTCGGTCTTCAATTGTTAAATAAATATTCGATCTTCATTTTATTCATTTTCAAATATAGATTTTTTTACAAATGTCAAAAAGACCGACAATTTACTGTAATCAGTGGCACTTCAAGTTATTTTATGATACACTTCTCTGAATACAATTTCCCAAACAAATCTACTACAATATTTTTAATTAGAACAAAGATCATTTTAATAAAATGTATTCTTCTGTTTTCAAAATTGCATATATTTTACTTTGTACGTGTTCATAACCTATATTTACTTTGTGAAAGATGCAACAAACCGACATCGTCATATTATACCATCTTTAAACTGTAGAAACCTCGAAAACAGTGACATTTTATATTTTAAATATTTATTAAATAACCCAACTTCAATAACAATCAATTTTGTGTATATAATAAATATGTATAGTATCTTTTAAATAAATTAAACCTGATACTTGGAATCGACGGGTGTTGTATTGAGAAATAACTAGTGTTAATAAGGGCTTTAGATATAAATCAATCCAACAATATATCCCTTCGAAACCATGGTTTAATATAATTAGAATAAATAAGATGGAAGTGTGTGTCGTTTGCGGATAGGCAACTGCGTGGTGGCTAGTCAACTTTACACAATAGGTGTTGTGGAGAATCTCGGCTGTGAATGTGGTCTGGATGATGAAACTATACACCATGTATTTTTCGGTTGTCCTTTGCGAGATATTTGATTTACTAAACCCCATAATTTTACCACGTCCAATTAATATTGCGTTTCTTCTTTCTTCGTGGAACTTTTCCTCTAATAGATCGATTGTTAAATTTTTTAAGCTTAATCAGTTGAAACTTTGAATTATTTAGAATTTGTAATTTATTTTTATCAAACACTTTATTCCACTTATTTGTGATGGTATAACCCTACCGGTTTCAAGGCTTTCACCTCATCTTCAGGGGAGCACAAACAAGACTAAATGCTGTTAAAACTGGTACGGATATACACGCTTCAACGGTTGGGGGTGAGGGAGGCATGGGACAATTTCGGCCAAGAGCGGAGATATTTTTGGGAAACAACTGTTCAACAGATGTTCGGATCGGTGTATTTAGTCTGGTTTGCGCTCCCCTGAAGATGAGGGGAACAAAAAAGTGGAATAAACAGTATTTGATAAAAATAAATTACAATGTCTTGAAACCTCCACAACGTTAATCCCTTAACTATAAACAACTTATTTAGAATTATCATTTTTTAAATTTGTTTTATTATATTGACTAATATAATTGTATAAAAACTTTAACCACTTAACAGTCGGATTTTTAACACGCGACGTAACACAATGACGAACTGTGAACGAATAAATTCTATACGAAAATATATTCCATTCGGAGAAAACAAGTTGAAACAAGGTCTGCCCAAACGATGCTCGGGAGAAACACTCCCAACAAGTCGAAATAAGATTTGCCCGAACAAGGCTCGGGCTCATCAGTATAAAAAGAAACTCCGTGCCCGAGTCACGCTCGGGCAAAACTGTCAAGTGGTTAATTTGGTGGCACAAATCATCCTAATTTGGATGGATTGCCTATTTACAAAAAATTGCTTGGTGCATTATTTTTGTATAAGAAATATATCACTTCGTATGATCATAGTGCGAATGGCGGAGTGCCTATCAATGGGATAGGATAACGTTTTTATTGTAGCTTTGTGAAGATCCTCTTTCGTATTGGGTGATTGATTTTATAGAGGCATCATCTGTAACTCCTCACTGGATGGTGTTATTGTTAAAGCAGGGAGAAATCTGGTGCGATAGGCAAGGATTGTTTTAAGTTGTCATATAGGTTGTTTTTCATGTTGAGAGGGCTCGTCACCAGTCTATAGAAATAACTCCATAAAGGTAGTGAAGTGTGAACCTGGCCAAAAAAAATTCCATGCCATATTTTTTTATTAAATTAATTAAACATTGTTACTTGATAGTATTAAAAAAAAAATTGACCACGAAATAAAACATGGTTTTAAAAACCTTTCGAGGTTTTCTAAATTAAACAATTTAATTCAAGTATTTTAGATATCTGAACCAACATTGCCTATGGCAATAGTTTGGTAGAAAATCGCGATTTTTTACTACGCATACATACATACCATCATGCTGTCTCCTTATCAGGGTAAACAGAAAGAAGATAGCACCAGACTTCACCATTGCGACACATCTTTCGCCTCTTCTACATTCATGCACCTTATACATCTACGATTCCTAAAACTACATTTCCTTTTTTTTTTCAAAATATACACTCGATCCAACCATTCTTGCCTTGCTCTTCCTCTACCACGCCTTCCACTCACATTTGTTAGTCTTTCTTCATTCATTCATTTCACATCTTCAAACCATCTCAGCGTGCTCTTCATCTTATTCTACACATCAGCCTTATGATGCCAGTGATGGTGTATATAAGGCTGATGTGTATGTGATCATATTTATTTATGCTACATACTAAGATTAAAAAATATTGATTTCAGATGTCTGCCGGCGCAAAGATTCTGAAGGCGGGCGGTTCGGAGCCAGACCAGTTTGAGGGCTCCATTTCCCAGGCGCTGGTGGAGTTGCAAAACAACTCTGACCTCAAGGCACAGCTGCGAGAGCTCTACATCACCAGGGCTAAGGAGATTGACCTAAACAACAAGAAGGTATAATGAATGATCTTTTTTAGAATTTACTTATGGGACTAAGGCCTGACTCCATAATCGGACTTAGACATGAAATACTAAATCTTTTGATTTACTAAATACCATACCTTTACCTCGTCCGATGAATGTTACATTTATTCTTTCTTCGGAGTATTTTTTCACTTACAGATTGATTTTTCAAATTTAATCAGCCGAAATATTAATTTCACTACAAAAAAATAAGTTTTATTTATCATCATTGCTTAGGCCTCGTAGTTGAGTATCCCCTCACCATTCCAATGACAATTCAGTTGGAAAGCGAAGGTTTTCCAGAAGTTCTTTTATTAAGTGAATGAGTCTGTGGGTGCCGACTTGTGACAAGTTTCACTAATCTGTACCCAGCCTTATTAACTGTTTCGATTTCAAGTATCATTCGTCAGGTAACGATAAGTGATCTCCAAAACCTCCCCCTCATATAGCTTAGATATTTACATACAGACTATCACACCATTTTCCTGTCAGGAAAAGCAAAGAGGATAGAGTGCCATAATTTCCTATCCTGACATACTTTCTTCATTCACCTCCTCCATATGCATCGTCATTGCTGAGTCGTAGACGAGGATCGCCTCGTCATTCCGACGTCAATTCAGTTGGAAAGCGAAGCTGTGTTGTGGAGTTTGTTTTTTAAAGCAAGTGAACGGTTGCACACCAGCAAACACCTATACTGGATCCGATGACACACCTGAAGTAAGACAATCGGAGAACACCGGCATGTTTTTTTTTTATAGAATAGATATGATCGAAGTCATATGTATCCTTATACCCTCGAATACTAAGCGGAAAAAATGTCTGTCATTCGAGGGGAGTTGCATAGCGCGGGGTTCGAACCGGCGACCTTCCGCACGAAAGTCCAGTGCGTTACCGCATGGCCGTGCACCTCAGCAAATATGCATACATGTCATACAGCTCTGCCTGTTTTTCTTAATCCTTCCTTTCTGTAATTTTATTCTATGTCAATAAAATTAATTTTGTCAAAAAACCAATTAATCTCACTGATCACCAATATTAAACTAATTTATGTTTTCTACTTCATCAAAACGTCGTAAAATAATATTCAAGTGTAGATTGCACTGGATAGAAACTCGATAAATTCCCAATATCAGTGTCAGTGTATGATTGGTAACTTAAAACTCCTTTATGCACCTTCAAACAACAGTCTTGAAATAAATACAAGAAATAATGCCACGGTTAAACCGGTCTGGGTGTGAATCAGCTCGAGTGAATGCTGATGCGATGGCACCGACTAGTGAAGGTTATTATTGTTTGTAAGACTTGTCGCTCTGGATGCAAAAACACTAAATGCCTAATCATAGCAATAAGTTATTTAAATGCGTGATCATAGCAATAAATGATTAAAAATGTATTGATGTTGTTACAGAGTATCATTATCTATGTGCCCATGCCCAAGCTGAAGGCCTTCCAGAAGGTGCAGATCCGCCTGGTGCGTGAACTGGAGAAGAAGTTCAGCGGCAAGCATGTGGTCTTCATTGGTGACAGGAAGATCCTCTCCAAGCCCACTCGTAAGAGCCGTAACGGCCACAAGCAGAAGAGGCCACATTCCAGGTATGCATTATCCATATTATTATCCTATGGGCAAACATACTAGGAGGCTACCTTGAGTGGTCTGCCATATTATATGGAATAGATTTCCTTTGCAGATAGCGAACTGATAGTAAGTATAGAGGCACTCAAAAGGTTTAGAGCGTCTATTATCCGAGGCTCAATTATCCGTTAGTTCAATTAACTGTGGTCCTCTGTAGTAAAAACTCTTGTACAAAAACATTGGAATTACTTCCATTTCCTTTTTTTTTACTAATCAGTACCTTGTATAGCCTCTTCAAGAGAGCTTAGTGCAATAGTTTTATCAAATTGCAAAGAACTCAGACTTCATAAATAACAAATCTAATTAACTTAATAGAGTTAATTAGATTTGTTATTTATGAAGTTCTTTGCAATTTGGTAAAACTATTGCACTTAGCTCCCTTGAAGGGGCTATAAAATGATGCTATACAAATTGACTGTTTACTTGTTATTATTAAGAACATGCGGGTTACTATATTAACTGCTGAATTATTTCATTAAAAATCACGGTTGCACTAAAAACTTTCTTATATTTAAAATTCTTATAAAATACAAAAAGGTGAGAGCAAGTATAATTCACGGCCATACATACTCTTACAAACGCTCTCATTATCGTTAGATTTCTTCGGGCTGACTTGTTTTTTAATCCATCTAAAGGAATGATGACTAGAACAGGCAATAGGCGTTTTGTGCACCCAGAAAATGTCTATATGTATTTTCAACACTTAATGTATTGTTTCTGTTTTGATGCAAGGTTCAAATATAATTTTGTTTCAATTTCTCCAGGATTCAAATCTCTTCTTTATCGATCATATTTTGGACCCGTATATCTCGACGTTCATATGCGTCGACAACCATAACAACTGCAACTTCATTAACGGTTGGTGCATTGTATCGGCCCGCGTGCTCTCCAGATGGTACTTTGCCTGCTTTGATGACGATCATGTAGTTGTCGTTTTGCAGCCTGTTTGAAACGTTATTGAACAACTGGACTAACTGGTTGTGATTTCTCAAAAACGGTTCCAAAGTCGCCACAATTTCTCGCTCCTCCATCTGCTCGATGTGGTTGTATGTGCACCGTGTGTTTATTTGTTGCTCCTTATCACCCATGAAGTAGATTTGCAAGAATTTCGGATCGGCATCAGGCATTGAGATAAAAGAACCAATTTGATGATACACTTGGCCCTGAATTTTAAACGTTGATTAAAAATTGCGACCATTCTCATTCTGAATGATTTTTGTTGCTCCAAATGATGTCATTTGAATTTACAAATTTTACGCAAAAACAATTATGATTGAGGTGTGGCTCCGGCCAATAGTGTTTTCAATGGTTCTGTCGGTTATATACATTTATAAATGTTACGTGAACATTAATAACCCAGTTAATTAATAATATAAATAATTAACACATTCGGTACGAATAAAATTTTACATCAATACATGCCATGCCGAGAAATTTAGCAAAGACAAACATATTATCAACAGAACACGCCTGTCGTGTCGTATGTAAGGTGTGTCAAAAACACTGAACATGTTAATAAATGCTTGCGTGCTAAACATAACTAATTCGCTAGCTTTAACTTTCACGGGAAAATCGCAATTTTATTCTTCGAGTTTTTTAAATGTTTAAGAGAAACAAATAATTCTTTGTTATTTTACTTCTATGATACCATAATTTACGTTCTTCGT
The DNA here is from genome assembly GCA_949825065.1 of Odontocerum albicorne. NCBI lineage: Eukaryota > Metazoa > Arthropoda > Insecta > Trichoptera > Odontoceridae > Odontocerum > Odontocerum albicorne. The sequence continues at coordinate 6,161,377 of OX463862.1, forward strand.
CACTCCTATCAAGGTGGAACTTATTAACTAGCGTAGATTACACTAGATGTAGACTTTTTTTTTTATTTAATTCAATACAAGATATTTGCAGACCTTTGTCAGAGACAATATTGCCTGAAAGCATCTAGAGAACATTGTATTTACAAATTGAATATCTTACAATTACAGGACTCTGACATCAGTGTATGACAGCATCCTGGAAGACTTGGTCTTCCCTGCTGAAATTGTCGGCAAGAGAGTGCGCATACGTCTTGACGGCTCACGCTTCATCAAGGTGCACCTGGACAAGAACCAGCAGACCACCATCGAGCACAAGGTGGACACCTTCCAGTCGGTCTACAAGAAGCTCACCGGCCGAGAGGTCAACTTCGAGTTCCCCGAGCCCTACCTGTAAATGCTAATATTATTTTATATTAATAAAAAACACGTAAAACACTAAATACTCTTTTATTTCATCTCCCTCACTACCTAAACCCAACTATTTATTGATTTATTAACAAAATCCAGTTGTTACATTGTTTATAAAGGACAAAGGAGGCAAGGGTTTCCAGTGACCAAACACTGTTTATTCTACTTTATGTAACAGTATAACTCGACCGGTTTCAAGGTTTTCAGCTCATCATCAGGAGTCTTGTTTGTGCTCCCTGATAATGAGGTACCTTGAAAGTGGTAGGGTTATACCATTACATAAACTGGAACAAACAGTGTTTGATAAAACAAATTACATTGTCTTTAAACCTCCACAATGTTAATTCCTTTGTATCGGACATATGCGTCACCTCAAATATAAGATTTTATTTGTGTAAATATTGCAGAATTAAAATCTGTAAAAATTGTAATCATTGTACCTATTATAATGAAATGTTCCTTATGCGTGGCCTTCACAATAATCACTATAAATAATCGAACAGCTGTTGCATGCAGAGAGTGCGCGGTATACATGGTATCTAACAAGTATCTAGTAAGCCGTGATGGCATACATGGGTGAATAAAGGAGCTTACGATGAGCGATGGGCTGCACATAAGGAATGAAAAATGATAAAAATATTTTCTGTTTCTGGAACGTCGATTGTGTTTTATTTACAACAAACTTCTACCTACTAAAGAGGAATCTTCACCCTGCTACTTTTCACTGAAAATGCAAGAAATAAACCGGAATCTCCGAGTATTGAGAGGCAGCCTTCCACCTATTTTATAGTGTTTGTACCGGTGCTGTATATATTTATATTTTTCTAATAGTCATTTTCTTGAGTTATATTTCAATTATGTCAATCTTTTTATTGTTTTAAAATATCAAATAGAACCAAATCCAGATAGTTTAATTAACACATCGATCAATAAATCCTGGGACTAACTACTAAAACAACATTTCTTTGGCAAAATTCTTCTTTATTCATTAACATAGTCTCCTTCAAGACCGATACATTCATTCCAACTCTCCTAACTTTTCTATGCCAGCCGTGTAGAACGATTTATCTTTGGTTTCAAAATAGGCGTTAATTTCGGCAATCACTTCTTCATTGAAGCCAAATCTCTTTCCCTGGAGCATCTTTTTGAGGTCTGCGAGCAGCCAATAGTCGCTGGGGGCCAAATCTGGAGAATACGGTGGGTGCGGAAGCAATTCGAAATTCAACTCGTGCAATTTCTCCACTCGGCTGACTGCCGATTTGATTCCGGAATATAGTGGTGGGTCCAAGTTTCATCCATTGTCACATACCGACGCAAAAACTCTTGTTTATTTCGCGTAAACAGTGCAAAGCAGCGCTCTGAATCATCGATGTATTGTTTCTATTCCATTGTGAGCAAACGCGGCACCCATTTCGAAAAAAGCTTTTTCATGACCAAATGTTCATGCAAAATAGTGTAAACACTACCAAATGATATCTTCAGGATGTCAGCTATCTCACGCAACTTTACTTTGCGATTTTCCATCATGATTTTGAGGGTTTTTTTTATGTTTTCTGGTGTAACAGCCTCATTTGGACGACCAGAGCGTTCAGCATCATTTGTGTCTGTACTCGATGGAGCAGAGCCCGGATAACACTTTCCAAGCCATCGCTGAGTTTGAATGGTATTTTTTCCCATTAAAAAGCAATGTTTTATCAACACACTAAATTCAGTTTTGAAAATAGCAAAAGTAGCATCATTAAAACCACTGTAACTGAGTTATGTCGGAATGTCATGAAAGTTTGACACATAACCTTTAAAGGTATGGATTAACTGAGAATGGTATGGATTTGTTATTAGAGGCGCCATCTGTTGGTTAGTCCCGGGACTTATTGATCGATGTGTTAATTATTCATAAAAACTAGAATTAATATTTTGTCTGCTTCAAAGTGTTAGAAATATGGATGTTGTGTGCAGCTTGAGGAAGCACTTGAAGATAACCCATTTTGGGAAGTCTTATCTTGATGATTATTGGAAAACTGCAAAAATCTTATTGAAGCCATACCAAAACGTCTACAAGAAGTTGTAAAACCTAAAGGTGGACATATTCCTTATATATCTTATCTTATATATTTGAATGATTTAAAAAAAATTACAGCTTATAAACACTTCAACTATTTTATCTTTGTTCATATTAATTTGTACACTATAGTACTGTATATCAGTTCTGTAAAAATGACACCGGAATTTGCTCATAGATAGCTCTAGTTGTCAATGTAGTGACTGTCAAACCGCGTTCGACATTCGACAATCATTGACACCTTTTTCTTGTGTTTACATTTGTCAAAGACTTTTAACTCACAATACAAGTTTAATACAACTACATATGTTTTCATAGCGTTGAACATGTCTGTTTTTGTGCCTGAAAACTAAGATTTGCATACAGCATTGATTTTTTGTTGGCATTTGAAGAAAACTGCTGCAGAATCGCATCGAATGCTTGTCGAAGCTTACGGGGAACATGCTCTTGGTAAATCACAGTGCTTTGAGTGGTTTAAAATATTCAAAAGTGGCGATTTTGACGTGAAGAACGTGAAAGACCACCGAGAAAGTTTGAAGACGCCGAATTGCAAGCATTGTTGGATGAGTATGACGCTCAAACGCAACAACAACTCGCGGATCAATTAAATGTGACACGAGAAACAGTCTCCATACGTTTGAAAGTCATGGGAAAGATCTAGAAGGTGGGAATATGGGTTCCACATGAACTGAATGAAAGACAGCAGGAAAACTGAAAAACCACTTGCGAAATGCTGCTTGCCAGTTACAAAAGAAAATCATTTCTCCATCGAATTGTGACTAGTGATGAAAAATGGATATATTTCGAGAATCCTAAGCGTAAAAGATCATAGGTAACTCCAAGCAAACCAGCGACATCGACTGCGAGGCCAAATCGCTATGGACAGAAGACAATGCTCTGTGTTTGGTAGGATCAGAAGGGTTATCTATTATGAGCTTCTAAAACCTGGCGAAACCGTTAATACTGAACGCTACCGACAACAAATGATGGATTTAAACCAAGCATTGTGTGAAAAACGACCAGAATATCAAAAGAGGCAACACAAAGTGATTTTGCTTCATGATAATAATGCACCATCGCACACAGCAAAACTGGTCAAGGAAACAATTGAGGCGTTCAGTTGGCAAATACTTTTGCATGCGGCTTACTCACCAGACTTGGCTCCATCCGATTACTACTTATTTGCATCGATGGGACACGCACTTGCTGAGCAGCGCTTCACTTCTTACGAAAATGGCTCGATGATTGGTTTGCCTCAAAAGAGCAACAGTTTTTTTGGTGTGGCATCCACAAATTGCCAGAGAGATGGGAAAACTGTGTAGCTAGCGATGGGCAATACATTGAATAAAATATTTTTACCCATTTTCATACCATAAATGTGTATTTTTTATAAAAAAATTCCGGTTTCATATTTACAGACCTGATATATAGTGAAATCGCCGTATGTTTTTTCTTCTTAGTGACATCTTTCAGGTTATCCCGACATAGCAGTGGTTGGAATATATTACGTGGATTTATTTGAATAAAACAAAATATGTAAAATAAGTTCATTTTATTTGGTATAAAACAGAAAAATAATCACAATAAAATATCAAATTTCTTTATAAGAATATTTGGCACTAAAACCCTGATCTTACGATAAAGACCAACCTTATAAGTTGTAATTTGTTTTATCAAACACTGTTTATTCCACTTTTTGTAACAGTATAACCCTACCGGTTTCAAGTCAAGTCAGTGCATCAGGGTAAACATTTGGCAAACACATATTCCAAGAATCTCGCCACTGCTCGCCGAGGTTGTCTCCTCCCTCCCTCCACCGAGTCCCCAATTCGAATGTTTACTGTTAGAAGCGTGTATGTAGGTATCAGTTCGAACGGAATTCAGTCTTTATTTGTGCTCCCCTGATGATGAAGTAAAAGCCTTGAAACTGGTAGTGTTATACCGTTACAAAAAGTGGAATAAACAGTGTTTGATAAAACAAATTACAATATCTTTAAAACTCCACAATGTTAATGCCTTAACTATATACAACCTTATAAGGTTTATTATTATGGGAAAATTCCCAAATAAAAAAATACTACCACAGCCAATACTTTCCCATCTTCATACTCGATATACAAATACTTAAAATGACTTTTCATTGTCTCAGTCTATATGTAGAAGCTTACTGAATAAGTTTTCCTTTTATTCATCTATTGTCGTTAACTGGAGACGACAGCTACTAAAACTGCTTCTCGGAGTTGTCTATACCAATCAGAACGTACCTAACATCACATATGTGGGCAGCATCCTGGCATCGAACTCTTCTCTTGACGATGAACTGAAAAGTCGCCTGAGGAATGCGTCAACAGCTATTACTAAACTAAATGACAGAGTATCCTACGTCAGAGACATCTCCCAGTCTACAAAGATATCAGTCCACAAGGACATAGTCCTCGCCACACTTCATTTTCATTTGTTCAAACTTAACTCCACTTGAAGCTGCGTTTTGTATTATTTATTGTCACAAAATCTCTAATGATTCAAAGTTCTTACGACGAAAGTCATACATGGTTAGATACAATGTAAACCTTCAATCTGTCAAACTTTCATGACATTCAGACATTGTGTCATTGAGTTAGTGGTTTTAGTGACGCTAATTTTGCTATTTTCAAAACAATGGTAAAAACTGAATTTCGTGTGTTGATAAAACATTGCTTTTTAAGGGGAAAAAATACCGTTCAAACTCAACGATGGCTTGAAATGTGTTATTCGGACTCTGTTCCGTCGAAAACAACCATTTGTCGGTGGTATGCTGATTTCAAACGCGGTCGTACAGACACAAATGATGCTGAATGCTCTGGTCGTCCAAATGAGGCTGTTACACCAGAAAACATAAAAAAAACTCAAAATCGTGATGGAAAATCGCAAAGTAAAGTTGCGTGAGATAGCTGACTTCCTGAAGATATCATTTGGTAGTGTTTACACTATTTTGCATGAACATTTGGTCATGAAAAAGCTTTTTTCGAAATGGGTGCCGCGTTTCCTCACAATGGAACAGAAACAACAACGCATCGATGATTCAGAGCGCTGTTTGGCACTGTTTACGCGAAATAAACAAGAGTTTTTGCATCGGTATGTGACAATGGATGAAACTTGGATCCACCACTATACTCAGGAATCAAATCAGCAGTCATCTGAGTGGAGAGCAGCCGGTGAATGTCGTCCCAAGCGACCACAAACTCAACAGTCGGCCGGGAAGGTTATGGCCTTCGTATTTTGGGATGCGCATGGTATAATATTCATCGATCACCTTGAAAAGGGAAAAACCATCAATAGCGAATATTACATAGCATTATTGGAGCGTTTGAAGGCAGAAATTGCAAAAAAACGGCCCCATATGAAGAAGAAAAAAGTTCTCTATCATCAGGACAATGCACCGTGTCACAAGTCGATGGTTAAATTGCATGATTTGAACTTCGAATTGCTTCCGCACCCACCGTATTCTCCAGATTTGGCCCCCAGTAACTATTGGCTGTTTGCAGACCTCAAAAAGATGCTCAAGGGAAAGAATTTGGCTCCAATGAAGAAGTGATTGCCGAAACTAACGCCTATTTTGAAACCAAAGATAAATCATTCTACACGGCTGGCATAGAAAAGTTAGGAAAGCGTTGGAATGAATGTATCGCTCTTGAAAGAGACTATGTTGATGAATAAAGAAGAATTTTGGCAAACAAATGTTGTTTTAGTAGTTAGTCCCGGGACTTATTGATCGATGTGTTAGAAGATCAGAATCTTTATTTTTTATGAGCGCGACGTACTTGTGACAAAGAAAGAACTATACCTAAAGGGACTCCTTCCACCCAGCGCGTTCTATACTAGAAGACCAAAATCTTAGTTATTTTTTATGAGCGCGACGTCACTTAGTGACAAAGAAAGAACTGCTTAAAGGGACTCCTCCTATCCAGCGCGTTCTATACTAGAAGACCAAAATCTTCTTTGGTTTATGAGCGCGACGTACTTAGTGACAAAGAAGGAACTGCCTCAAGGGACTTCTTCTATCCAGCGCGTTCTATACTAGTTGACCAAAATCTTCTTTATTTTTTATGAGCACAACATCACTTAGTGACAAAGAAAGAACCGTCCAAAAGGACTTCAATCCTGTGTCTTCTGTACTAGAAGATGAGTTTGCCGTCTAGCAATATACCCGCCAGATTGTACTTGCAATGAAGTGTTAAATAAATAAATAAAAATACTAATAACAAATTATCGTTGTTCTAATTAAGATTTTTTATTGTATTTTCAATCGAATGATCATCTCAATCTGAAAATTCTTTTCCAATTCTCAATTACTTCTCTAATTCCGTTTCTTCTTGCCCGGTTCTTCTTTTGTACTCGCAATCTTCCGATTACTTTGTCTCGTTTGTCATCTAATCGAATTCTCTAATCCCGCATCTGTCTTGGAACAGTCACTTTTGCTAATTTTACCCTTCTTTTCTGGACTTTCGGAACTGTCACTTCCGTCATTAGTCTTGCGTTTTACTCGGTTAGATTTTCTGACATTCACAAGTTGAGATGAATCATCAACCTCCGATCCAGTTATAATTTCCAGATTGTTTGTTTTCTTAGATGATCGAACAGTTTTTACATTTGACATCTTAACATCTCCTAAATTACCAGATCTTTTTTCCGTGTCTAAATTAATGGATTTGTTCAACTCATTGATAGATTGTGGTTCTTTTGATTTTTGTTTTTTTCTAGTCTTTACGCTTTTACCTGGTTTTTCGACATAAGTAGCTTCAACATCAATTGTTTTGGTTAAATTTTTGTTAGCTTCCTGCTCATCAACAATTGTTTTATTTGACCTATTGTTAGCTCTTTGCTGAACCACAATTGTTTTGCTTGTATTAGTTTCGATTGAATTCTCGTTAGCTCTTTGAGGAATGTCAATTGTTTTACTTGAACTTCTATTTGTTTCCTTTTGTTCAATCAAACTATTGTTAGCTTTATCTTGAGCATCAATTATTTCACTTGAACTTTTGTTAGCTTCTAGTTGAGCAACAATTGTTTCGATTGACTTCTTGTTAGCTCTTTTATGAATGCCTTTAGTATTGCTTAACCTTTTATTAGTTTCCTCTTGGACACTAATTGTTTCACTTGAACTATTGTTAGCTTCATTTTGAGCATCAATTATTTCACTTGAACTTTTGTTAGCTTCTAGTTGAGCAACAATTGTTTCGATTAACTTCTTATTAGTTCTTTTAGGAATAACTTTTGTATTGTTTGATTTTTTACTACTTTCCTCTTGGACACTAATTGTTTCACTTGAACCTTTGTTAGCTTCATCTTGAGCAACAATTGTTTCACTTGAACTTTTGCCACCTTTATCTTGAACATCAATTGTTTCACTTGAACCTTTATTAGCTTCATCTTGAGCAACAATTGTTTCACTTGAACTTTTGCCACCTTTATCTTGAGCATCAATTGTTTCACTTGAACCTTTGTTAGCTTCATCTTGAGCAACAATTGTTTCACTTGAACATTTATCAGATTTTTGTTGAATATCAATTGTTTTGCTTGAACTCGCATTAGCTTCTTGTTGAACATTAACTATTTCGTTTGAATTTTTATTTTCCTTTTCTGTTATCACAGATTGGCTAGAAGTGTTCTGCAGTTGTTCGCTGAGACTTTCAGTGTCAGGGTCCAGGTCTAGGACAGGCATGTTGATATTGTCTGGTAGTTCGATGATGTCCAGGTCGCTGGAAGATTCAGAATGGGGAATACCAACAGAGAACTCTTCCATCTTTACTAAGATCACGTTATGTTTGGTTTTCTTTTTAGGTTTAATCGGTGGTTGTTTCTCTTTGGATGTAGAAGGCTGAGATGGAGACAAAAGATGACTTTTATTTCTGAAAAGTGAAAATTGATAAACCGATAATAGCTGATCAAAATGAACCAGGACGATAAGATAAATTCAAATTTATGTTTGCTACAATATGAAAATAGGACATATATGACCATATTGAGACTAAATCAAATGTATACCTCAATTATTTTATATTATATAAAAAACCTTGAAGTGTACCCATTAAAGTGGGCGCAGCTAAATTACCCAGTGAAGTGGGTATAGATCATTTCAGAAATATTAAGTGTACCTAATGAAGTGGGTAGAGGTCATTTCGAAAAAAATTAAAGGTACCCAGTGAAGTGGGTATAGGTCATTTCAGAAAAATTAAGTTTACCTAGTGAAGTGGGCATAGATCATTTTAAGAAAAATTAAGTGTACCCAGTGAAGTGGGTATAGGTCATTTCAGAAAAATTAAGTGTACCCAGTGAAGTGGGTATAGGTCATTTCAGAAAAATTAAGTTTACCCAGTGAAGTGGGTATAGGTCATTTCAGAAAAATTATGTGTACCCAGTGAAGTGGGTATAGGTCATTTCAGAAAAATTAAGTGTACCCAGTGAAGTGGGTATAGGTCATTTCAGAAAAATTATGTGTACCCAGTGAAGTGTGTATAGGTCATTTCAGAAAAATTAAGTTTACCCAGTGAAGTGGGTATAGGTCATTTCAGAAAAATTAAGTTTACCCAGTGAAGTGGGTATAGGTCATTTCAGAAAAATTAAGTGTACCCAGTGAAGTGGGTATAGGTCATTTCAGAAAAATTAAGTGTACCCAGTGAAGTGGGTATAGGTCATTTCAGAAAAATTAAGTGTACCCAGTGAAGTGGGTATAGGTCATTTCAGAAAAATTATGTGTACCCAGTGAAGTGGGTATAGGTCATTTCAGAAAAATTAAGTGTACCCAGTGAAGAAGGTATAGGTCATTTCAGAAAAATTAAGTGTACCCAGTGAAGTGGACGTAGGTCATTTAAAAAAATTAACAAGGTCATTACAAAAAGAGTAAAACATAGACAAATAAATATGACAAAATAATATTTTTAGATTGCTTGCTAATAATGAATTGTACTCACTTGTTGTTCTCTTGGGCCACTTGCCTGTATTTACTCAACACCCCCTCTTTCTTACCTGAAAAACAGACCATTGTAAAATTTAAGTTGGAAAGTCAGTGTGGGTCAATAATAGATAATCCATAAATAAGTTTCATATTTCTCGGATAAACATCATTTGGACATATATTTATCATTGTTATCGTCATTCCAAACATGCTAAACGATTATTATTATGAATGATAATAGTTTATCGCAGCTGTCGGCAACATATGGCACGAGGAATGTTTTTTTGGTGGCACGGCACAAAGAATGACAAATAATGAAATTGTTTTCTTGGGGAAACCTAAAAAAAAACAGTTTTTGAGGGGACAAATCCAAAAATGTTGCCGCGTAAAATTTCGCTTTAATTTTGAACAGGGTCTTCAATTTATATTGTGCGTGGGACCATGTAAGTAATTTGAATTTTATTTTTATATCATTTTGAAGATGGAACATAACACATCGATCAATATGTTCCGGAACACATCGATCAATATGAGTGCTTTCTAGCGCGCGTTGGTGAGTGCGTTATAGCCTCCGTATTATGGGATGCGCATGGTATAATATTCAACAATCACCTTGAAAAGGGAAAAACCATCAATAACGAATATTACATAGCGTTATTGGAGCGTTTGAAGGCAGAAATTGCAAAAAAATGGCCCCACATGAAGAAAAAAAAAGTTCTCTTTCATCAGGACAATGCACCGTGTCACAAGTCGATGGCAACGATGGCCAAATTGCATGAGTTGAACTTCGAATTGCTTCCGCACTCACCGTATTCTCCAGATTTGGCCCCCAGCGACTATTGGCTGTTCGCAGACCTCAAAAAGATGCTCCAGGGAAAGAGATTTGGCTCCAATGAAAAAGTGATTGCTGAAACTAACGCCTATTTTGAAACCAAAGATAAATCGTTCTACACGGCTGGCATAGAAAAGTTAGGAAAGCGTTGGAATTAATGTATCGCTCTTGAAGGAGACTATGTTGATGAACAAAGAAGAATTTTGGCAAACAAATGTTGTTTTAGTAGTTAGTCCCGGGACTTATTGATCGATGTGTTACGTATGCATATACATTATTTTTCATTTTATATAATTCTGTATTTTTTCTTTATTTTTAATGTTAACATTTCTTGTATTTTTTCAAAGTAATTGGGCTAAGCCTGTTTTGAAAAATAAATAAATTACTTTCCAGACAACCCAATATATACAGATAAATATCCTTTTTAAAATATTTTTAAAGGAACAGCTAAACAAAACAAGGCAGTGCCCTTTAAAAATTTCTCATTTGAGAATGCCTCCCGCAATAAGGTGATAATATTTTTCTAAACACTTTCGGCAATGGGTAAAATTGCTTCAATAGAAAGAATAGTCATATCTGAAAATCTCTATTGTCCAAGACTAGATCACGAACATGTTTTGATTATTTTAAGTTTACTAAAACTTCTTTCTAATGATCAGAAATAAGTTTTGATTATTATAATCTTTTTCTTGATTATTTATCCTTTTATGCCTGCCGATTTTGGCGCCCTTCAGATATCGCACCGGAGGCAAGTGTCCCTGTTACCCTGCCCTTGTCCCGGCTCCGTAAATGAAAGGAACATAATAGCTGGCGGCAACAATAGAATCAGTCAAAAATTTCTACCTTATGAATCATTAAGACTAATATGAACATGTTTACCTATAACAGGTTCAGCCCCTCCATGGACTATAGACAGTTTGCTTCTGAGCTGGTGTATGACGTCCTTCTCACACAGGTTCAGGGCTTTTGGTGGTTCTCCGTGGGCGCCTCCTGGAACCGCATCAAAAATCATAAAAGACTGTTCTTATAGTTTTATCCATTATTCAGTATTACTTTATTTTATAACAATGGTCAAATGAACCGGAATTATCATTGTTCTAATTAACAAACTTTTACTCTCCATCAATGAATAAAACACTCTCCGTTTTATCCTTATTATATCTCTTGATAACCATCAAACACAAAAGCTTTATCCTTATTATATCTCTTGATAACCATCAAACACAAAAGCTTTATCCTTATTATATCTCTTGATAACCATCAAACACAAAAGCTTTATCCTTATTATATCTCTTGATAACCATCAAACACAAAAGCTTTATCCTTATTATATCTCTTGATAACAATCAAACACAAAAGCTTAAAAATTTCACAAACAGATGCCACTACACTACAGAAATTAATGTTAGTGTAAAAATACCTGTCAATTTAGACTTGACACTATAGTACTGTTGTAGAATATCGTTTGCAGCATCGAAGCCTTCGGTTTCATGCTTCACCACCTCCTGAATTGCTTTCTTCATACTAAGATGCTTGAACAGGACTTCCATCTGGTTTGTTGGATCTTAAAATAAAGGAAACCATAAGATTATAAGATTGATATTGTAAACAGAATCAAGATAAGTTATACCCCGCACAGATAATATTAAAGATCTGGGTGTCTTGTTCCACAGCAATCTCGCGTTTGGTCCTCACATAGAAGTTATGTGCAACTCAGCTTATAAAACTCTAGGATTTGTTATGAGAATCTCTAAGTCGTTTGAAAACCAATTGGTGCTCAAAACGTTGTTTAATTCATCGATCCGTAGCAAACTAGAAAGCAATGCTTGAATTTGGAGCCCGGTGGGGGCGCAGAACTCGCTCATGGTGGAGAAAGTACAAAAAAAATATCTACGATATCTCTATATGAGAGAGTTCGGTGTCTATCCATGGCTTTATCCTACTCAGTTCCTGCTGGGCGTCTCCTGGTATACGTTGTCAAACTCATTCGAGGAGTTGTGAGCTGTCCAACATCTCTACAAAGATTAGCGTTAAATGTTCCTAACAATTACACTAGACTGCGCCGGCAAGAACTGTTCTCAATAACATACGCAAGAACGGGTCTTCCAGCCGCTATGCCTGTTGGAAGGGCCTTAACTCTTCTGAACAGGACTGCTTCGGATATTGACATATTTCATATCACATTACCAAAAGCAAAAGTAAATTTTCTTCTTAGATTGAGTGCGTTAGAAAGCACTCATCAACATACTTAAGGACTGTAAATATATGTGTATCATATGTTTCTGTGTATATACTTGTTTGTATGCATATGCATTATTTTTTATTTTATGTAATTTTTCTTCTTTTTTAATGTCTTGTATTTTTCAAAGTAATTGGGCTAAGCCTGTTTTGAAAAGATTAATAAATAAATTTAAAAAATAATACCTCACTTAACGAATTCTCTCACTATAAATTTTCTGTTCAAAGAAGCTAACTTCAGAATAGTTGAATCTTTGCGATGTGGCGTCAATCAATCCCGTTCCAGAAGTTAATTATTTATTTAACACTTTCATTGCAAATACAATCTGGCGGGCTTATGCCAGGCGGCAATCTCTTCCAACCAACCGGACAAAAGTAAATGAAGCAAGTTACATGGTCGCATAAATCATTCAAATGACTATACATAAACACATACGTGAGCATATGCCCACGAATCCCACAAAGACGGACAATCATCTGAACACTCTTTTTCATATAAAGTGAGATATCATCAATCAAAAGAAAAGGAAGGGATGATGGAGAGGAAAGGAAAAGAAAAATCGGGAATGAAACACGTTATTTTACTGACTAGAAATTGAGAGTTTTTTCAGTCGCTTCTTAAAGCATACCAAGGACGGAGCGAGTCTTATATTGGTTTGTAACCATTGAAGTTGTAAAAAAGGCTCGCATAATCGGTTTTTCTGATGACACATATGATCTTACTGGAGGCGTGGCAGGACAACGCACAAGAGGAAGAATCCCAATGTGTTAGACTAACCAAATGAGAGACACAACTGGACTACCCTTAACAACTGTCCTTCGAGCCGCAGAGTGCAAGGATGGATGGATAAGAGTCATTAGAGGCTATCATGGGAGTCACGATGCTCAATCATGGGCTACACGACAGAATAATTCATTTATTTATTTAATTAACGACACAACAGTGTCTTTATATACAAATGAACATGTGACAGGTTATACAAGTACTTAAAATTATTGACAAATAATACAAAACTTTATCTTAAACTAACATGAAGATACAAAAATCAGTAGTAATAATAAATTACAGTCATTGTTTTAAAATTATTTAATAATCTTTGAGAATTTTGTGGGAATTTTATGGATAGATATTGAGATATAGAAAACACATGGCTTCATTAGTAGAACGAGATGCAAGTTGCTTTGCAGAATTAAAACCTTCATACATGTTGATGCAGGGTTACTCAACTCCAGAGGCAAAGTATTGCCCTTAATGTTTTGTTTATATTACGTTATTTATATTAATAAAGGAGAGCACAAAGTTAGTAGCTATTCCTAAATATTGTTGTGATATTCTGGCGAATACTATATATACTTATATTAAAAATATCAAAAACTCTTTGCATACGAATTATAGAGGAGTTGATTTTATAATTAGTATAGCAATTTTCGGTATAAAAAAGATTGAGCTGTCTTGTGGATTTAGTGGGAATACGAAATGAGATACTTGCGAGTAAGTGAGGTGCATCAATCACTGAGTGAATGATTTTGTATAGCAGTACTATATCGGCTGTTTTTCTTCTGTCACACAGCTTCAAGAGTTTCACTGCATTTAATAAGTTGGGATAATTTCTTTGTTCATGTGGTATTCCAAGTTTAAAATTTATGAATCTTAGAAATTTGTTTTGTACACGTTCTAAAGTTTGTGCATGGGCGGCGTAATGAGGAGACTATATTGATGAGTTGTAATCAAGGCGGCTGCGTACGATGAATTGGTTTTCAAGAAGTCAACGCAGAAGATATAACAGATTGATTAAACACCGAAACTGTAGACCTATCAATTTAGGACTTAGAAGGAATCCATCAACTACCATCGAGAATTCGATAGAGGAAGATGAAATTGTAGGTTTTCAAGAAATCAATGCAGAAGATATAACAGATTCATTAAACACCGAAACTGTAGAACTATCAATTTAGGACTTAGAAGGAATCCATCAACTACCATCGAGAATTAAATAGAGGAAGATGAAATCGTAGGAAAGGCACTGATAACAGAAGACCTTAAAAATAATTTAAACCAACTAATGAGTGTTCTAAATTTCACTTCCATATATCAAAATTGGCACCAAAATACTATTGTGGACTATCATCTTAGCAGATTTTGATACCGTCTAGTTCGAGTTTTAGTGCCCCATTCGATATCCCTCTTAACTCTTCCATCATCTAAGAAAATACTATCTTAATTCCTCAACTTGTTCCAATCTTTCATTATTCACCCATATGTCGCATTTACTTTTCCTTTCACACTTTTCTATCACCATTACTTTGTATCTTACAACATTCATTCTCAGATCTTTCTCTTCGCATCTCTCATACAGTTTACTTATCAAACTTTACAATTCACCTTCACTCTCTACCAACACTACCGTGTCGTCTACATCAGCAACCCGCATACTATACATTCCCATTTGCCATTTGTATGTCACCAATTGACCACTGTAGTTCTTTCACACATGAATCAATATAAGTATTGAACAACTAGAGTGACATAACACATTCTTGCTTTACCACTTTTGAGATATTAAACAATTTAGTCAAGGTACCATTCACTCTAATACATGCTCTACTTTCAGTGTATAATGGCGCAACACCATATATTAGTTCATGTTCAACACTATATTCATTCAATATTTTCCATGGCTTATATCTAATCATGCGGTCACATGTTTTTCCAAGTCCACAAACACAAAAAACACTTTTTTATCTTTTGTCATAAATTTTTCCACAAGCATACGCAAAGAGAAAATCTAATCCACATAGCCTCTTCCAGTTAAAAAGGCACCCTGAGCATCCCACACTTTTTTCTCACTCTATCAGAATTTTTCAATAGAGTTTACTTACTATACTCAGTAAACTAATTGCTTTGTAACTTCCACACTCCATTCTTGCACCCTTACCTTTATATAACTGAACAATCAATGCACTCCTCCAGTCTTTCGGTGTGTAGTCAGATTCCCAACATTTGTTGAAAAACTGTCTCCGCATCACCTAAGGGTGATAACACTTAACCACTCGACAGTTTTGCCCGAGCAGGACTTGGGTACGAAGTTTCTTTTTATACTGACGAGCCCGAGTCTCGTTCGGGCAAATCTTGTTTCGACTTGTTGGGAGTGTTTCTTCCGAGCATCGTTTCAGCAGATCTTGTTTCAACTTGTTTTCTCCGAACGGAATATATTTTCGTATAAAATTTATTCGTTCACAGTTTGTCATCGTGTTACGTGGCGTGTTAGAAATCCGACTGTTAAGTGGTTAAGGCCCATTTTCAACACAATATAAATGAGATCAATATGATGTTGATCCAATAGGGCAGGGTATTATGACAGACTTTTTGCCGTTGCTGGTCCTATAGTATTGAATTGTCTGTCTCTGCGTTAGAGCCTGTGCAGCTTTAGGAAATACAATACTTAAAGAAACCCCTTTTTGAGAGATCTTAAAATTTATGATTATATATGAACACTACACTCCACCTAAAGCCGAATGTGTTACCATCACATATCAAAAGATCTACAAAGATTTCATTGTAGTTTATCTTCCCTCGGTAAGTTTTCTGCGGTTTTCTTGCCTTATCTAGACTTATGCAGATGTGGGGAGGTACCGTATCTAATGGCCGCAGCCACCACTTTCTTATCCTTACACTCAACTTGTTTTATTATTATTACATTTTTGTAATAACATTCTACGACAGGGTGCACTCTCTAAATATAATCATATTATTATTATTGATTTAAAAAAACTAACCATCGGTATATTTTCGGAAGGCTTTCTCCAATCCGTAATCTCTCTCCGAGGCCACGAACCTGAAGACTCCGGCGTGTAGCAAAGAGCACAAGATAAACTGTGCATCCACCAAACCGTTCTCGACCAACAGTTTCTTAAACTCTGTTATATCTGTAATCTGAAATGTAATAAAATTTGTCAAGAATTTTATAGTAATCGAGAAAAAATTGCCCCAAAAGGCTCACTCAAAGACAAAGAATTAATGTGTAAGAGGGATCTAAATTAGATTTGATTTAGGATCCCACTTGCAGAAATATATTTATTCGTAGGTTTGAATCCTAAATATCATTTCGTTTCTTCTATTCGAAGAAAAACATTTGCCACAAAGTTTTCTCTGTTATTTCTTGAATTCACAACGCAAGTGTTTTTTACATGAAGCACACAAAACAATTTAAATACAGTGGAACATCGGTTTTCGAACTTCTAGTAGGCTGTCTGAAACCATTCTAGAAGGATGTCTGAAACCATTCTAGAAGGCTGTCTGAAACCATTCTAGAAGGATGTCTGAAACCATTCTAGAAGACTGTCTGAAACCATTCTAGAAGGCTGTCTGAAAACCGTTTTAAAATGAACTGTTGTCTGAAAATAATTTAACTTACCAATTGTTCTCATAAGAAGTGATGAAGATTGAATTAATCTGTTCCAGACCACCAAAACTACACGGTGCGACAACACAATATATAGATTACAGATAAACATATGCAGATGAGATGAAGTACGTAATCTAAAGTCCGCAGCCACCACTTTCCTATTCTTACACTCGACTGATTTTTTATTTTTATAATGTTTTTAATCTGCTAATAATAGTGGGTTTTTCTCCTAAGTAAGAACGCCTTTGTAAAGAATTTTCGTCGAATTTTTTTTTTTCAAATTTTCTAAACGTCATTATATAAATTATGACGATTATTTCTATAACAATTTGCCTACTTTACATAACGACACTTCATCCAATACTCACCCTGTTGGGAGGGATTCTGACTCTAGAACTTCTAGGACCGGGCTGGCGGTGGTTGAAAGCATAAAGCAAGAACATGGCGCAGGTCCTCTCTGCTAGCGACAGGTTGCAATCTAGCATCAGCCCGCAGATCAGTCGCATAGCTTCCTCCGAAAACTCTTCCAACTCGGCCAGTGTCTGCCGACCACTGTCACAGAAACATTACAGCTATGATAATTATATTAATAACAAAATATGCATATCAACATTTGACAACTCTCAGAAAAAAATATGTTAGATCCTAGTTGAATTGAAACACCAAAAATTTTAGCATGTTTATATCGAATTATCCCTGTGCCACAGCTAAACAAATACAAAGATTACAAACTCACAATTATCGTACACCCCATCCCTAGCCAATGCAGACTAACGTAGTGACTTTTGACAAACGTCACCAAATATTATTTGATTTTAACAAACTGCCACATTTTTGATAATTTGTAACAAGATGTATTAATTTGTCATTATTGTTAGTTTTATGTAATGTATTTACCTAAATAACTTGCTATTTATTAGAATCGAGGCTTATATTAAACTTGATAAAATAATTAAAATTACTGAACGTCGTTACAAGGTTGTATTGGGGCAAATTTGTGAACTGTCACAGGGACCATGCTACATTTTCTCAAGTATAGTAATTATTTTCCCACATCCTAAGATGGCCTTTTCAGCTAGTATTATATAAAAAGAGAAGTAAAATAACTTTTGACTTACCGAAATATTAAATAGAACTTTGTATCATTCCACACTTGAATGAAGGCATCGTAATTTACAGAGTTTTTCGAAACGAAATGTGAAAAAAATTCCTCACAGTCCTCGTAAAGTCCATCGGTCAGAGAACGGTGAAACCGTTCAAATTTTCTACCTAAAAATATAAAACAATGAATTCACATACATACAAATGTACCATAATGCCATTTCCCTGTCGGGATAGGCAGAGAAGAGAGTGCCAAACTTTCCTTTCTCGACACATAGTAGCCTCTACGATTCCTAACTTTCTACCTTTGAAAATATAATATTATATTAGGTGTACAAATAAGTTTCCGCCGTTTTTTATCAAAAATTGGGCATTTATTGTGAAAGAACGGAACCTCATGTTTTATTCGAAGTATTGCCCATCGCTTGCCGCTACTTTTTCCCATCTTTCTGGCAGCATACGGATACCGCGTCGGAAAAATGATTCATCTTTTGAGGCTATCCACGAATCGACCCAATTTTTGGTATCTTCATATGATGTGAAGTGCTGCTCAGACAGGCCATGCGTCATCGATCGAAACAAGTGGAAATCAGAAGGCGCAATGTCTGGTGAATACAGCGGGTGGGGTAAAACTTCCCAATTGAGTGTTTCCAAATAGGTTTTGACCGGCGCCGCAACATGTGGACGAGCATTATCATGCAGGAGAATAATTTTGTCGTGTCTGGAGTAGCAGTGGGCGCGCTTTTCCTCGAGTGCTCGACTCAATCTCATCAATTGTGCTCGGTAGACAGCCCCAGTAATGGTTTCGTTCGGTTTGAGCAACTCATAATACACGACACCAAGCTGATCCCACCAAATACACAACAAGAGTTTTTTTCCATGAATATTTGGCTTAGCTGTAGATGTTGAAGCATGGCCAGGGGTTCCCCATGATTTCTTCCTTTTTGGATTATCATAGTGGATCCATTTTTCATCACCAGTGACTATACGGTGCAGAAAACCTTTTCGTTTATGCCTGGCAAGCAGCATTTCACATGTGGAAAATCGGCGTTCAACGTTTCTCGGTGTCAGTTCATATGGAACCCAATTTCCTTGTTTTTGAATCATTCCCAATGATTTCAACCTATGTGAAATTGCTTGTTGAGTCACTCCTAATGTAAGTGCAAGTTCTTCTTGCGTTTGGCACGAATCTTGATCCAATAATACTTCCAATTCCGCGTCTTCGTACACTTTCGGCCTTCTGCTACGTTCTTTGTCTTCGATGTCAAATTCACTGTTCTTAAACTTTTGAAACCACTCACGACAACTTCTCTCACTTAAGGCAGCCTCACCATATGCTTCTACAAGCAATCGATGCGCCTCAGCTGCAGATTTCTTCAAATTGAAGAAGTAAATCAAAAGTTCCCGCAAATGACGCTTATTCGGCTCAAAACTTGACATTTTCGCACACAAAAGAATATATTATACTGCTAAAAATTCACTAATATTTTAAGGTTATGTTGTTGACAGATGTTCAAACTTACGACAATGACGTATTACATCTGACAATTTTAACCATAACTTACTGGTGGCGCCAACTTCTGTCAAACGGCGGCAACTTATTTGTACACCCAATAATACTTTCATATAAGGCTAAAGGAACATCTTTAGCCCTTTTAATCCACGGGGCCGATCATCCGCCTTAAAGTTTTCATACAAGTTTTTATGTTGAATATTTATTTTTTTAAACATTAAGAATCATTCACTTTTAAAATAATGCATTTTAAACTAAATATTAACTGAGATATATATTTAATACAAACTACTGTTTTTTTGCCAAAAAATATGCTGGGATTTAAAGGGTTTTGGGACTTTCTATGCGAGTTAAATTATTTTTCTTGACGACTTCTATGGCTTAGTTGGTAAGAGACAGTACTTCCACTCAGGGGTTTAGAGTTCGATTTCAAAAAATATTTTTCAAAAAGTCTTTTCAATGGTTTGTCTAGTTGATTGGTAAAAATTATCACATGGCAACAATTCTCCAACATTGAACTGCAGTTTGACACATTTTGGTTTTGAATTTATAAATTGCAGTTCATATAAATTACTGTAAAATATTCGTCATTTTCACGACAACCTCTGTGACCTAGTTGTTAAGACTAGGTCACAGAGGTAACTTTGAAATCAGGAGTTATGGATTAGATTGCCGGTGGAAAACAATTTAATTAAAAAAAAAAGGGTTTCACATTCTTTTTCACTTAATGCCTATTTAACATATTTTTAGTTGGTTGGAAGATCTTACCACGTGGTGGCAATAAACCCGGCAGGTTGTACAACAAAAATGTAAATCTGTCATGTTAACCACTTATGTCATCTTGTCTAAACTGTCGAATCATTTCTGTATTACTCGCATATTTCATATATTCATTAGTACTTATACTTGAAACATATAATTATTTTACTTATAATACTTACCGCCCGGCATTCTACTTTTTTATAAAGTAATTTGGTTACGTATCCTCTATTTAAATGTATTCGATTACTAAATACACTCTCCCGCAAAAAAATCTTCCAAAACACAGTGTATCACCCGAATAACTCCAAAATAACTTATAAAATAACATGCATTGTCCACAGACGATATCATGGATAACTCTGACACTCTCTCTCTCTTTGAATAATGGCCGTGAACTCTTATATATGAAGGAGTATACGCCAGTGTCGAGTGATGTAACTCTGACAACTGACTGACAACACCTCTCTCTCTCTCTTTGAATAATGGCCGTGAACTCCTATATATGAAGGAGTATACGCCTACTGACAACACGAAGTAACGAATAAAAACACGTCAGTTGACAATGGCGTATACTCTTTCATATATAGAAGCTCACGGCCATTATTCAAGGACATTGGATATTGTTGTTCCCCTGTCCATCTGGTCGGACTCTACATTAGAGATTCTTCTTTTTGTGCGTGTGGCCAGGACGAGGGAGATCTCGAACACTTTATCTTTGACCTTTAAGAAACACAAAAATATTCCTCCCCACAAATCTTCCTCTCCTGTTGAGCCTCAATACAACTTTCATACTTAATAGCATCATTCATTTGACTAACCAAAATAAAATGAACTTATAATAAAATATATGTGTAGTGTATGCACATTGATGGTTGCCAATTGAACTGAAATCATTCATTCGCTTACTATTACTATTACATTTAATGCTCATATTATTGTTAATATTAATTTAGTTGAAAACTTTGTAGTTTCGTTGTAAAATAGTTTCACTCCATATTATCTCACTAGATAGCGATAGTATCGGGCCGAGCTGCTTAACCCTTTGGGCTCCAAGTTTTTTTCATAAAAGTTCCCACCAACTCCAAGCTATTTTTAATGTATTTCCTGAAAAAATGTTTGTATGGAAAAAAAATAAAAATTTGGGGGTTTATGAATAAAATATATATTTTTTTGTTATGCAGGAGGTTTATTGGCTATATTACAAATTTTATTTTAGTTATTAATTTTTATAATCATGAATTGTATGATATTTTTTAAAGCAGTCTCCGACATGAAGCCCAGGTTTTCTTTCGCAAATGTCGCAAAAAAATAGCGTTCGCTTTCTCCCTTTTTGGCTGTCACGGTCTGAACACATCAGACAGTCTCTATAATTTCTCCCTGATCTACTGAAAATAAAATGGGGAGTTCCGTCTAACCGTTGCTGATGATCAGTTGACGATAATCGTCCCAATTTGGACTTTGAAGGTGCGCGAACGTTTCCAATAAGTTGCATCAACAATTGTTGGCGAAATTTTTTATGATTTATTGGCTTTATATTTTTTTTTATTTCACATTCCTTATATAAAATATAAGAATTTACGATCGATATCTCAAAACCTCAAAAAAATAACTTCCTCCTTCATTTTAAAGACTTTCGCATGAAACAATATGATGTTGCGTATTGATCTGCTGTATCCACCCCGCCCATATTTTGAATATAATCTGAAATGACTACTGGTTTGTTTATTATATAATAGCAATGGTGTTGTCCTTGCTCTTCTTCTCATTGATTGGGAAGCTGACGTATGCTTTGTACTGAGCATTGTGACTATTCTTTTGTCTCGCCGGACTAATACCAAAATATTTTTCTTTCTATACGCCATCTTTTGTCCCACAGCTAATCTTGGTTTTCTTTTTTTTTCCACATTCCTGATGACAAATGAATGGTCAGATAATAAGACAGTATTTCTAGAGTATTCATTTGATTCTTACATTTAAAAAAATAGCAAAACCCTATTTGAAGTTCATAAAAAATGTCTGAGAAAAAAATGGCCACACGTAGTGGACATAGGAGTTGGTGGGAAAAATCCAATGGCCACAACGTGTGGACATAGGAGCTGTAAGGGTTAAATATACTCAAAATGTCAACTATGAATATGGCAACCAAGTACGCCGATGTCGCCCACGTAAATAGAACTAACGAGAACAATGAAATGGACATCACTTGACACTGGTGTATACTCCTTCATATATAGAAGTTCACGGCCATCATTCAAGAAGAAGAAATAAAAACAAGAGAACCACAAAATACATAATAAAAGAACTGGGGGAAAAAACATTACCTTTAAGTTGTTTTAAACAATTTTAAAAAAACATTTACTTTTGTTGAAATGAAAGACACAAATGACAAGAACATATTATTATGTTTCATGGATCAAACCATAAATTAAAAAAATATATATTTAATTCATTTGATTTTGACAGACGAAATATAAATAAAAATAATCTATATTTATATTGGTTACATCATTTACACTTACAAATTTAATATAAATCTAACACTTTTAACTCTTGAAATTATTTTTTGACAGATCATTGCTCGTAGCGGTTCAATTTAAAAAGTTGATTATGAAAGTTAATTTGCAAGGTTTTTTTTTAAATATAATATTGATATTAATTTTATTAATTAAAACAGTGAGTATCGAGATTATGTTGGATTTTTGTAAACAGAATTATGAGGTTTGGTTGTAAGCAATAAAATAAAGATAGTGGGCTGTGAATCATAGTATTTATTATAAATCTAAAAAAACATGATGAAAATAAGATGGGAAAAGAACACGTTTAAAGCAGTTGTAGAATAAAAAGCCAACTAACGAGCATGTAATCATAAGACATAGCCAGAGGATTTATACAATTTTTTGCTTCAGTCATTAACTTCAGCCGTCCATTACGGGGTGATCAGTGATAATACTGGCATGTCAGCAAGCGATGTTAAGGAGCGCCCACATTTTGAGATTCGTCAGCCATGTCTAAAAAACGACGCTGGAAGAAGAATGCTGGCTACTGAAGTCATAGTATCTCGTTAGTTTTATTCACATGGGCGACATCGGCGCATTTAAGGAGCTGCGTCCGTAATTGATATTTTGAGTGTACCAAAAGCAACTCAGCCCGAGACTGCTGTTATCCAGTTAGAAACTATTTTACAACTAAACATTTATAACTTAATGAATATTTTTTTTTACTCCTTCATATATAAGAGTTCACGGCCATTATCCAAAAAAAATATTTTTGTCAAGTGAGAATTGGTTTTAAAAAATAATAAACGTTTTCCCCATAGAGAAAATTTTATTGTTCTCAAATTTTCTATGGTGTAAAATCATTCAATCTATGGTATCTATGGACGCGTCTGCTAGACTCAGCGTTTCCCAACCGATGGGCTGTGGCTCTCTGGTGGTCCTCGGAACTTTTCTGCTGGTCCGCGAATGGATGTCGCCCGTTTTAAAATGCCTGTGAATAAAATTAAAAGAAAAGCATCATCAATAACAAGTGCACTGCAAGTTTAGTGTTCCCATTGTGGTTTTGTTATTGAAATATGTATATCATAAACCGGTGGCGTGGAATATGCAATGGTGACGTAATTTTTCCTGCAGTGTTCCGTCAGCTCTTCTGTTGACAGGACGTCTTCAATCTGCGCACACCGTGCCGTAACCGAAACATTTTTAAATTGGCTGCACACATCGTTTGATAACACAGTTTTGTGATATTTCGGAAAACTATTTCTTGTGTTGAAAAATTTTAAACCTTGCAAAGTGTAACAAAAGAAACATAAACAGCAAAACATTTTAACCTTCTTCGCAAATAAGAACAATAGTAATAAGAATAGTGAAGAGAGTGAAAATAATCCCGGAACGAGTACATTGTGTTATGAAGACACAAGGAAAAGTAAATATGTTGATACTTCGGAATGTGCGACAGAAACCAAAATAGGAAAGTCGTTGTTAGGTATTATAATAAAAACTTTTTAAAGCTTGGTTTCACTCAAGCCCTTGGAAGTGAACTATCTCCACGGCCCTTGTGTGTAGTATGTTCCGATATTCTATCAAATGAAACTATGAAACCTTCCAAACTTGTTCGTCATTTGCATTCGAAGTATAGCGATCTTGCAGATAAGCCACCAGATTTTTTTGAAAGATTACATGACCAGTTGAAAATTCAGAAAAGTCAAATGAAAATGATGACGACCAGTGACAAGTCGCGGCTTCATGCGTCTTATTTAGTTGCTCTTCAAATATCTAAAACGAAAAAACCGTTCATTATTGGTGAAGAGTTAGTAAAGCCTTGCATCTTAGATGTCGCTCTGGAAGTTTTGGGTCCTCAAGCTGCTCGAAAATTAGAGGATATTCCGCTTTCGAACAACACTATTCAGAGAAGAATTATTGACATGGCTATCGATATTGAAAAGCAAGTTATAGAGGGGGTAAAGAAATCAAGATGTTTGGCGATTCAACTTGATGAATCATGGTGAGTAACCATGATATTATACTTTGCTTCGTGAGGTATAGTGAAGCTGAAGACTTCAGGGAGGAACTTCTTTGTTGCCTTGATCTACCTGGACGTACTACTAGTTCAGAGATATTTGGCCCTCTTGATGAATATATACAATCGCAGGACTTAGACTGGGGAAAATGCGTTGGAGTGTGTACAGACGGTGCTGGATATCGCTCAGGTGTAATGGCAAAATAAAGGATGTTGGTCATCCAGAAATTTCATCCACTCACTGTATGATCCACCGAGAGCATCTACTAGCAAGGAAGCTTTCTCCTCAGCTAAACACGGTGATGAACGACGCAGTTAAGATCATTAATGAAATTCGTAGTCGTGCCATGAACTCCAGGTTGTTCACAATACTGTGCGAGAGTATGGACTCAAAACACCAACATCTCCTTCTCCACGCAGAAGTGCGGTGGCTATCCAGAGGAAGGGTTCTTTCACGCTTTTTTGAACCGAGGGAAAAAGTAAAACAGTTTTTGTGATAGTGAAGCCCACCCCTATTAGAGCCTTTGTTGGATGAGGAATGGATAGCTAAACTTGCATATATGGCGGACATATTTAATCTTCTTAATGTACTGAATATTTCTCTCCAAGGGTTTTCTACAAATATTTTCATATTAAGAAATAAGATAGATGCATTTAAAAAGAAGCTGGCTCTTTGGGATAGTCGCATACAAAAGGAAAACACAGAAATGTTTCCACTTTTCGAAGAATTTTTATTTTCTGCTGACGTAAACCGGAAATCAATTTCAAACATAATCAGTCAACATTTAAAGGCATTCATTGAAAACTTTAATCACTACTACCCCGATAATGCGGATCCTCGTAAAGGCAATCTATGGATTAATAATCCCTTCATGGAAGACGTCACTTCGTGCGCACTTAATACTCGAGAAAAAGAAAACCTAATCGAATTGTCTTGTGATACCACTCTAGTGTCCAGACATAAAATACAAACATTGTCTCAGTTTTGGATATCGATGGAAGTAGAATATCCATCCCTAAGTTACAAAGCCATTAAAATATTGTCCGCATTTTTTACTACCTATTTATGTGAGAAGACTTTTTCGGGCATGTCAATAATAAAAACGAAGCAGAGAAACAGATTGGATGTCAATGCAGCGCTTCGTCTCTCCGAAACAACAGTGAAGCCACGGTTATCAACTATTCTAGCAAAGATGCAACAGCAGATTTCGCACTAATTTTCAAACTAAATATTGCTTACTTAAAATACGAGAAGTTCTCTTATTAACAATTAATCTACTGGTCGGTTTCTGATTATTTCAACACATAATTTTATTTCATGTTATATTTGCAATAAGACCGTTATTTGTTTGTTATGTCTACCAGTTATAAAATAAAATTAAAAACTAATAAACAAAATACTGCATATATAATGGTTTTTATTCCTGCATTATTGGTCCGTGAAATATTTCGCCTATTTTCACCGGGCCGCGGGCATAAAAAGGTTGGGAAACGCTGTGCTAGACCACCTGTCAGTAGAACGGGAATGACGTGTGAGTGTGTTATTTTTTTTACTTATCGTTGAATATAAAGTTGATACATATATTGTAAGTAAAGTATTCTGATGGAATTTGAATGTATCAGTTCAGTTTTTAGTTTCAAGAAATCGTCACGATTAAATATACTTAAGTCTTCTCCAAAATATAGAATATTGAATAGTGTTGGAGTTTTGCATGCGTGCGAAGTAAGTCTCATAGAATCTTCTTCTTGAATAATAGCCGTGAACGTGAGTATGAAGGACTATTCACCAAGTCTATTGTATTTTATTTGACATTTATTCTAAATGTAACATAAATTAGATATAAAAATATTAAACAATTTACAGTACACCCTGCTAGATATATTAAAAAATAGACTTGGATAGTTGTACTTAGCAAAATGACTATCAAACTTAATTTATTATGCAGAAATTCAATAATATAACACATTTGTTCATGGTAATCTACTCCATGGCCTAATTGGTAAAACCGGAGGGTTGTGGGTTCGATTCCCGTTGGTATCCAGATTTTTTTTAATGTTTCACTCTGGTTCTCACTTAAAGCCTCTTTTCTAATACATTTCTGGTTGGTTGAAAGATATTGTCACATGGCAATCAGTCCTTCTGGCTGTACTGTGTACAACCAAATTATAATACTATATAATTCCTGATATTCTCCATTAGTCTTTTTTTTCTTTCAGTACTCTTTTGTATAATAGAATCTTTTGTTTCCTTATTTCTTGGTCATTCTTCTTCTTCTTCCTTGTGTCATGTCAGGTCCCCCCAACGTTGAATATCACCTGAGAGTAGACATCTTTGTCCCCGGCAGCCCAAAAAAGATCTCCAAGGCCCCTTATGCCAGTCCAATCACGTATATTGGGGAGCCAGGAGATTTGTTGCCTCCTGCCAACACCTCTTCAGCCTTCTATTTTGTCTTGGTCATTGCTTCAGTTTTATAGATAACAAACAATTCTATAATTTTTGTATAACTTTGTTCATAGCTCCTTGAGGAATTTTCCTTGTAACAAACTTTGCTCGGTCTCCCTCATTTTTGCTCATTCTTTACGTCCACAACTTCTGTTTATGGACTTCCAGGCTCGTATCTTCAGTTTCCGCATTCATGTAATAACATCTTCAGACAAATCATGCTGCTACTGCAACCCCTTGTTGAAAGAGTAGTGATCAAATCAACCCCATCCAGCACAATGACTCACATATATATGTGTATATTTAGTTGTATCGTCAGTTTAAAAATCATATCAAACTTAGGTTGAAACTAAAAACTGGATGTGAATTTGCTCATCCGGCATCTGCTGAATCACGAAATAATAACACATACTAAACTGGAGCCAAATAAGTGTTCCTATTGGGAGGAGAAATCCGTGCAAAGTGGATATAAAAAAGTCCTTTACGTAGAGAGGAGATAGGCATGAAATGAGGCACACAGATGAAAAAACATTTGAATGTGAACTGTGTGGGAAGGACTTCATAACAAAAAACCTTTTATGAAGCATCCATTTACTCACACTGAAGAAAACACTGATAGCTGCCGACAGCATGAAGAATTTTAGCAGTTGTCAAGTCATAAAATCATAATAATAGAAACAATTTATGCTACACCATTTTCTAGCCAAATGTCACTTCACGAGTGCTGACATAATTCATAGTCGTACAAAATTGTAAAGAACTCCAATTTCAAAATATTGTTAAAGACAATAATCGATTAACATTTTTTTCGCAGAACAACTTATTTAAGTATCCAATAAATTAAGATACCGAAAATTCATATTGCGATGCCTCGGAAAGATATCGCTTCATTAGAAGCTATGAATGACAACATAGGTATCAAAATAAAGCCAGAGGAGGAGAGTGATGACGGAGTTTTAATAGACGAAGATGTTGATTTATTGAGAGACGTGCAAGAAATCGTTGTAAAGGAGGAATATTACTCGGATGCAGAGTGTTTAGGTAAGTTATAGACTGTATTCCCACTTGATCACAAGCTTACTTGTGTGAACTTGTTAGGTTGTTAGGGATGAATACTTCACCAATGGCAACAAAGGCAGGCTACTACTATGCTATATAAATTTACAAACTTGCGGACAAATTTGTGTAAGTTCTATTGTACCACATTCACGCTATAGTCAATTCGATGGCAGCTCGCGCGGTATGACCGTGATCAAGTGAAAATCCAGCCTATATGTACTTATTCTTTTCGTTTCAGACTTACCGAGCAATTACGCTAACTCACAAAATTGAGAAGTCCAGATATCAGTGCGTTTTTTTGTATCGCTATATTAGCAGTTAAGCTCAGATGTATGACATAGACCAAATTCTATCACTCGATAAGTGATATTTTTGTTGTATGGAAGCAATAAAACACTTAAATTCTCTATGTTACAGAAGAGCTCGAGAGAATAAAACTGTTATACTTGAGAAAATGTAGCATGGTCCCTGTGACATTTGAAATGTCATTTCTCAAAGGGGTGGGGTAAAATCGTTTTTTTTTACAAATCGATTAGTTTTTTTATAAATCGAAAAATTGTTTTTCTCTAAACTGACGTTTTAATTCCTAATTTTCATTATACTGACTTTCTAATGTATTGTATGATTTGTATCTATCTTTAAATAGACCAAGATCCACTATGAATTAATACTAATTACGAACATTTAATTTTATGTATAAAAAAATCGAAAATACAATTATCGAATACCCCATCCCTAGCCAATGCAGACTAACATAGTGACTTTTGACGAATGTCACCAAATATTATTTGATTTTAACAAACTGCCACATTTTTGCTAATTTGTAACAAGATGTATTAATTTGTCATTATTGTTAGTTTTATGTAATGTATTTACCTAAATAACTTGCTATTTATTAGAATTGAGGCTTATATTAAAGTTGATAAAATAATTAAAATTACTGAATGTCGTTACAAGGTTGTATTGGTGCAAATTTGTAAACTGTCACAGGAACCATGCTACATTTTCTCAAGTATAACAACTTTTTTTACAGGGTAAAACAAAATTCACAATGCATAAAAACGCTTAAATTATTTGAAAGATGAAAATATTGATTCTTATAGAAATGCACATGAGTTATTACAAAAATTAAATTTAAGGATTCGGTCATACTCCAAAATAATATATTTTTGTAGATATACTTTTTTCAGACTCTTAAATTATACACGTATTTGTTGTGCTTTCTTCATTAAAATATATTTTTAGATGAATTAGAGAACAACACACCAACCTCTGGTAGAGGGCATAATTCTAAGGACCGTAGTATGAAATCTACCAAAAGTGGCTCAGCGAGAAGAGGTCGTGCTAAGAACTCAGAGCGAGGGAGTGGAGAAAAGCTCTATGCCTGCTCGGAGTGTGGGAAGACATTCACTCGGCAAAGTTACGTCAGGAAACACCAAGTGTTCCACTTTGAAGATAAACCTTTCAAATGTTTACATTGTGGCAAGCCATTCTCGCAAAAAGTAGATTTGAAGAGACATCTTCTCATTCACAGTGGGGAGAAACCTCATAGCTGTTCACACTGCGGCAAGTCTTTTACACGGAGAGGAGATTTAAGAAGACACGAAAGAATTCACACGGGAGAGATGCCATATAGTTGTTCACTATGTGGGGAGGTGTTCAAACAATTGTCACATTTAGCAGATCATAATTTGGTCCATTCTGGTGAAAGACCTTTCAGTTGTTCGTACTGCAACAGGGCTTTTGCGAGAAAACGGCATCTGCTGAATCACGAAATGACGCATACTGGACTGAAGCCTCATAAGTGTTCATATTGTGGTAAGTTATTCACGCAGAGAGGGGATCTAAGGAGGCATGAAATGAGACACACGGGTGAAAAAGAATTTTCTTGTGCACTGTGTGGGAAGGGCTTCATAGCCAAGAGGTCTTATATGAAGCATCAATTGACTCACACTGAAGAAAATACTAATAGCTGCTGACAGCGTGAAGAGTTTTAGCAGTTATCAATTCTTACAATAATCACAATAGAAACAATGTTTCTATCACCGTTTCGCAGCTAAATATCACATCATGGGTGCTGACACGATTAATGGATGTAGGAAATTATAAAGAGAATTACACCGATAAATTATGTACCTATATATTTAATTTTTTTATAATGAAATAAATTAATTTTACAAATATGATTGTTTACTTACTTATATATTAATCTTATGCTAGATTATTAAATTTTTTTTCATTTTCATCCCCTTATCAAAAAGTGGTTGGTGGCTGAGAACCTGCCCCCATTATTGTGTTCCATGGCAGGCAAACATCTTTTCGCATAGTTTCTCAATCTACTTCTCGAGGAATTTGCATACTAATTTTTTTTTTTAGTGAGCAAGATGACAAAAGAATGTTTGTATCAGCTACAAAGAACTCTAGTGACTAAGTCGGTCAACACCTGTCTTCCAACCCGGGAGTTGCGGATGTTGTTCCCATTAATACTTAGATTTTTCGAAAAGGGTTCCAGCCTGTTTTATTATCATTAAGACTTATTTAAACACCTTTTTGGCTCATTGGAAAAGTTTCCTAAATGGTAATAAATCCTCCAGGTTATACTTTATGCAACTAAAGTGTAACCCAATACACTGAACACCATTGACTGCCTAAGAGGCAATTGATCAACTTAATTGATATGAAAAGAGGTTTACTTCAGATAAAAACCTCAAAAAGATTTTTTTCCGCAAACAGCTTCAATTATCGTATTAAATATATTATACTTGAGAAAATGTAGGATGGTTCCTGTGACATTTGAAATGTTATGTCTCAAAGGGACGGGGTAAAATAAATTTTTTTTACAAATCCAATAGTTTTTTTATAAATTGAAATTTTTTCTTTTCTTTAAACTAACGTTTTAATTCCTAATTTTCATTATACTGACTTTCTAATGTATTGTATGATTTGTATCTATCTTTAAATAGGCCAAGACCCACTATAAATTAATACTAATTACGAACACTTAATTTAGGTATAAAAAAATCGAAAATCCAATTATCGTATACTCCATCCCTAGCCAATGCAGACTAACGTAGTGACTTTTGACAAACGTCATCAAATATTATTTGATTTTAACAAACTGCCACATTTTTGCTAATTTGTAACAAGACGTATTAATTTGTCATTATTGTTAGTTTTATGTAATGTATTTACCTAAATAACTTTCTATTTATTAGAATCGAAGCTTATATTAAAGTTGATAAAATAATTAAAATTACTGAACGTTGTTACAAGGTTGTATTTGGGGCAAATTTGTGAACTGTCACAGGAACCATGCTACATTTTCTCAAGTATAACGGAAAACATAGATTTGCAATTTGTCAACATCTCTTATATAAAAAAATACTCAAAATAACGAAAGGTGTAAAACAAACTAGTGTTATTTCCATGACAATTTTCTAACTGTGAGCTCGTCGTCAGAGGTTGTTGCTTCAGTATTGAGTGAGATTCGAAATAAGGGCTTTACAATAATCATGATAAGTGACATCTGTCCAATATATTTAATTCAAAGTTGATAAGTGACTAACAATATATGAAAATGAAAAAAAATACGAAAATCAGGTATGGTTTATACAAAAAATCAGCAAAATGCTAATAGAATCTTGAGAAATGCTGTGAAAACGTAAGAAAAAAAATCACTTGTTATATTTATTCTTACATGGAGTAATAAAGTGTGTGTTAACAGGAAAATATAAGTTAGACACAAGTTATATATAATGTACAATGGATTAAAATATATATAAAGGAAATTGACAATTTAAAAAGATATTTATGATACACATTAAAAATTAAAAGAAATTTTCAAATTACAAGAAATAACTATTATCGATTAATAAAAACAAGTTCTACGGGTTTTACACAGGGTCCTCTCAAAGCTTGGATCACATACTTGTATGCAACGAGATTGCCGGCAAACACATCCATCGAGTCTGTGGTATCGCGAACTGGAGAATTTCATGTTGAGTTCAGCTCCATTCCCTGATGAAGGCCCTTGTTCTTGGTATCGTGATGGCGAGATTATCTATCCACCTTGCCAGAGAAATCATCCATGCATTGTGAAGCTATGTCGATGAGATATGAGATGTCCGCCCCTGAAGAAGGCACCTGATGGAATGAGGACGAGAGTTTCTCGTCGATTCTCTCTAAACTCAGCCTCGTCGTTTGTTTGAGCGTCATTAAACTATCATTTGTTGGGAACTATTTGACTAGAGAACCTCTGTGTAAATCCACTTTTAAAAAATAGAAATTCTAGGAAGGCTTGTATGCAGTTGCGACCCAAAAGCCATCATACCATTTTTTGACAATGGTCCCTTTAAACAATTATTTTGGCTAAGATAACCCCCTAAAAGGATTTTCTTACTAAGGGAAGAAACCCCATTTGACTCGCGAAGTACAATTCAGAGTCCACGTGGAACCAGCAAAAATGGACATTACAAAAATAGTATAGGAACAATATATAATAATCGGTCAAAATGGTCATCTATGTTTACCTAAAGTAAAAATTACATTTCATTTTAGTCTGACATCTCGGTAACCCTTTCTGCTCGTATTTTTTAAATAACCTGCAAATTCCTGATATATCTTTTTTTTTCATTGAATTTCTTTTCAATCTGATCATGGACAAGATCATAGAGGAGGTCGCATCTCTTGATCTCGGATATAGGATGGGCAAAAAGCTCATCAGTGTGGTATGCTATGCTGACGATGCAACTATACTAGCAGAAAGCGAAAACAATCTACAACTAATGCTGTATAGGTTCCATCTTGCATCTGAGAGATATAACATGACGATATCCGTCGGAAAAACAAAATGTCTAACAATATCCAGACAGCCTCTTAGATGCAAATTTGTTGTGGACGATAAACCCATAGAAGAGGCCATGAAGTTTAAATACCTGGGTGTGGAGATATCTAGCTGCAATGATATGTATAATGAAGTCAAAGAACAGACCAATAAAGCAGCAGTTATCTCCGGATGTCTGAGGAACACTGTTTGGGACAATAAACGCATGTTGGTGGAAAGCAAAGTCAGAATATACAAAACATGCATAAGACCTGTTATGACTTACGGAATCGAAGCAAGAGCAGACTCTGTAAGAACAAAACACCTCCTCAGAACAACAGAAATGAAAACACTGCGGCCTATTGTAGATAGAACCCTTAGAGATAGGATACCTAATGAGGAAATCCGCAGAAGTTGTAACATTGAGGACATCGTGAGATGGAGTAGGCAGAGAAGATGATTCTGGAGGGACCACGTTGAGAGGATGGATCGTGCAAGAATACCTAAGATG
This sequence comes from Odontocerum albicorne, assembly GCA_949825065.1. NCBI lineage: Eukaryota > Metazoa > Arthropoda > Insecta > Trichoptera > Odontoceridae > Odontocerum > Odontocerum albicorne. The sequence goes on from OX463862.1 coordinate 6,194,980, forward strand.
CACGAGATTTCAGAGGGTCGTCGTCCACCAAACAGATGGAGAGAAAGTTGGACATCTTCGTCACAGGACCAAAACTGAAATCCTGTTTAAACAGATCGCAAGATCTAGAAGAAGAAGAATTTCGTACACAACTCAACTTTGACTAAATTCATATTCATCCTGTTACATTCGTCAGTTCACAAGTTCGACATAAGAGAGAATATACGCTCAATGTTAGCGTTACTACTGATATATGTGGACATGATATTTGCAACAATTTCAACGAGTAATGGAAAATTACAATTTTCGACCTCACTTAGAAACATATTTACCTCACTTAGAAACATATTTTTGAACTTAGACAATTAGAACTTAAATTTAGATAAAACTTCATTCAAGAGCGTCAATTCATCAACAAGTTCATATTCCTTAATATTTTTTGAAGTGAGGATAGCTATTTTAATAATTTCGTTGTACGAAATCGACCGTTTTTTTTTTAATATTTATCACTATTAAAGAAAACTCGAAAGACATTTCAAACGTCACAGGGACCATGCTACATTTTCTCAAGTATAGTTTATGTCCCTTTTCGGTTTATAAAAAAGATGTTTCGTTTGTTTATAAAAAATATTTTGTTTTCGAAGATCTCTCTAAAATAAGTCAGGACCTTCAAAAAATAACTTCCAAAATACCTTTGATGTATAATTGCCAATATTATGTCAATTCAAACCCAGACTAAAAAGAAACAAAGACAAGAAAAAAATAAAAAAAGTTAAAAAAACATATTTATTTTATACAATAAATAAAACACATTTTTTATTAATTACTGTTTTATTTGAGTTCATTACTGGTTTCAAAGTCCTCTGTCTTCCTTGTCAGGTGAAGATGAATTAAATTATGTCTAAAATATATTTTTTCTAATTGTAATAAGTACAGGAGAAGGGGAGGGAAGTAAGTATGAGTCGATAAGATGGATTTTGAATGGGAAACATATTTAGCAGAGGACTATTTTGAACGGGAAACATTTAGCAGAGGGCTATTTTGAACGGGAAACATATTTAGCAGAGGACTATTTTGAACGGGAAACATATTTAGCAGTGAACTATTTTGAATGGGAAACATAATTAGCAGAGGACTATTTTGAACGGGAAACATTTAGCAGAGGGCTATTTTGAACGGGAAACATATTTAGCAGAGGACTATTTTGAACGGGAAACATATTTAGCAGTGAACTATTTTGAATGGGAAACATAATTAGCAGAGGACTATTTTGAACGGGAAACATTTAACAGAGGGCTATTTTGAACGGGAAAGCAGAGGACTATTTTGAACGGGAAACATATTTAGCAGAGGACTATTATTGAAATTTACTCAATTGTTTATAATGTTGAGACTTAATTTAATGCTTTTTTTAATCTCGAGAATTTCCAAGTTGTCCAGTTGCAGTCTCCACCCAGCTCGTGTGTAGAATTCGCAAACCACGATCGATATCAAACTAATGAGTTTTTCGATTAAGTGATTAATGAACTCTGAAAAACAACTGTTATTTGGATATCTTAAATGTTCCCTAACTCTTTTTTCGAAGTTATTAAACATTTGAGATGTCTAAATAACAATAATTTTTCGGAGTTTGCTACCCCGCTTAATCGAAAACCCCCATTCGTTTGATATTGATCGTCGTTTATAGATTCTGTACACGGTTTTCTTAATATCAACAGCATCCCTCAACTCAAAAGTCATGCCATGCCGCTGGTTCCTATTTGGAATAACAATTTACGCAAGAATAATCTTTTGGATTCACCCTTTATTCTTTACACTCAGACGAGACAGACTTTGTGACAATACATTCTGATCATCATTTGGACATAATTATTTGCGTGTTTATACAAAATATCCAACTAACAATTAAATAATAAGTTTTATTGACAGCAATAAATTATGTAAATAAATACAGTGAAACCCCGTTTTTAAGTTTTTGAAGGGACTGATAAAAAAAAACGTAATTGGGGGGAAAACGTAGATTCGGAGCTAGAAAAAAAATGTTAATTTGAAATTTTTTTTTATTTAGATAATCACGCAAATCGGAATTTTTTTTCAATCGATTCGCGATATTTTATTATTATCGTAGCCAAAGTTGTAATGGCTATCCCCAAATCACGCGCGAGCGAAACACGTGAACCAACGTGTTTATTCACTTTTTCGAGAATTTTCCTTTTCTCTTGAATCGATAATATTTTTCTTTGCTGAGACGTTATTTGAAGGGATTCAACGAAAAATTAAAAGAAATGAAAAAAATGTAAATTGACACACGAAATACACGACAATTGAAATTGTATGTACACGACCGACACGTTTAAAACACAAGCATAGATTGGCCAAATACATATACAGTCTGCCTGCCTCTGATTCGTTAAATTTCCCACCAATTGCATCGTATTACACGACTCGTGTAACCTTGACCATGAGCGCTGCAGGTGCACACATGTCTATAAATAGAAACAACATATTTCTGCTTCCTAATATTCATTTCAAATATTTTAAACCGTTGCGTGTTTAATTAAATATGTTTATAAATTGATTTGCATTTTAAATATTTCAAACGTAAATTGCGGGAAATAAAAACGTAAAAGCGGGTACTAAATGTACTAAAATAATACGGGATTGGAAAACGTGAATTCCGGGCACGTAAAAACGGGGTTTCACTGTATCCTGAAATTACACACATATATAATATAAATACAATGAAGAAAAATAATACGAGGGTCGTCCAGAAAGTAACGAACGTTTTGGCATAACTAAATAAAAACTAAAGATATTAACACAAAACTTTATTTACAAGGTCACAGTACCTTACTCTATTTTTCAATGTAGTCGCCATAGCTGTCAAGGCACTTATTGTAACGTGGAACCCATTTTTCAATTCCGATGTTATAATCTTCTACCGCCAAAGATTTGAGCCAGGATTTCACTTCTTGTTTGAGGTCTTCATCGTTTGTGATTTGATTTTCAATGAAGATTTGTACAATCTTGTGACAACCCAAACTAATTTGTATGCTGTTGAAGTATTGTCGAAATCAGAAGGTGATACAAGCAGAATCATGCGATGGAAAAATGTCACTAAAGACGAAATGAGGGTGTGGCTGGGTTTACTACTACACACCGGAACAATACGTTTGAACCGGTTGAGTGACTTCTGGAATACGGACTACCTATTCAATTTACCGGCATTTTCACAATTCATGTCAAGAGATAGATTTTTACTCATCTTACGGGCACTTCATTTTAACAATAATGAAGATCTGTCGAGCTTGGCAAAAGTCAGGGCATTGATTGATTTTTTCAATGGAAGGATGGAAGTAATTTATGATCCACACAGACAACTATCGATAGATGAATCATTGGTTCTTTGGAGAGGCCGATTGATTTTTCGCCAATATATAAAAGGCAAAAAGGCCAAGTATGGTATAAAACTTTACATGTTAGGGGAATCAAGTGGATTGGCCGTAAAAATAATTGTATATGGTGGATCATCAGATGAAGAGTTAGGTGGCAAAGGCCACACTAATAAAGTCGTTCAGAAATTGCTCGAGGGGAAGACGGGAGCCGGATATTCAGTTTACATGGATAATTTCTATAATAGCGTTCCTCTTACAAAAAATTTATTGAACCAAAACACATATGTCACAGGAACACTACGAGCAAATAGAAAAGAAAACCCGATCGATGTTTTAAATAAAAAACTAAAGAAAGGAGAAAGTGTGAGTCAGTACACAGAAAATGGTATATGTGTTACCAAATGGAAAGACCGCCAAGAAGTCTTTATGATTTCTTCTGAATTTGATGGGGAGCTGTCTGATAGTAAAAACCGACATGGTCAAGTGGTCACCAAACCAAATATGGTGATAAATTACAACAATCATATGGGTGGTATAGACTATCATGATCAGATGTTAGCTTACTACCCATGCAAAAGGAAAACATTACGTTGGTACAAAAAGTTGGCCATTCATCTATTCCAGACGATGTTATTGAATTCTTGGCATTTATACAATGCAGACAATTCACAGAAAATGCCGTTGTATGATTTCAGGCTATTTATAATCAAAAAATTACTAGGTCCACCTCCATCATCAATTCCGAGACAAACAGTACAATCAAAAACCAAGATACATCTACCGAAGTTTTGTGAAAAAGACACTGATAATAAAATCAAAAGACGCAGATGTAGGCAATGCTGGGATACAGCTAAGAAAAGAAATGCTTCATTATTCTTTTGTCCAGATTGCCCCACACAACCTGGTCTTTGTTTGGATCCTTGTTTCCAACTTTACCACAAATATTAAATTATTTAAAAAAAAATATTGTGTACACCTAATTAGTAAGTATATTTTTCTGTTAGTTTTTATAAAATATTGTTTTTTTTTGTAATATGTTGTTCGAAAAATGTCATAAAAACCTCCATTCAATACCATTACGGTATGCGTCAAAATACCGACATCACTCTTATCACAGAAAAAAGTCACTCAAGTACGTTTGATAAAAATAAAAAAAGACTGGGTATCTCATTTTGCGCCGAATTACCAATGGACAAAATAAAAATAACATAAAAATAAACTCATTTGAAAAAGGACAAAAAAATATTAGCTTGAAAATTTTTAATTTATTTGAGAATATTTTTTACATGTGTAACCCCACCTTTACAGCATGGCCTTCATGGCCTTCTTGGCCATTCGTTGATCAAATTTTTGAACCGGTGTAAAAGGGGACGATGTATAAATGATATATATAAACAAATTCTATATTTATGAATATATATTTTCTTAAATGTAAAATTTGTTTTACTTCCGTGAAAATATCACGGGCTGCAACTATTCAAATATATTGCGCACTGATCGGCTGTCATGCAAATTGTCACAGCATTGAAAGAGTTAAGTAACAAGTAAACTGTCATATGCTATTTTAGTCCCGAATTCACCATTCATATTTCACATATTCGTCATCCCACCATTAGCAGAAGCCGTTTACCATAACCTCCCTATGAATTATACCAGAACGGTCCCACCAAACACACCACATGATGTTTTAGCAATTTTGCATTTGGAGTTCTTTTCAGTCTGGCCGGCATCAACACACACCTTCTTTCATTTGACATTTTTAAAGAGAAGCCATAACCCATCACCGGTCACCAGATATTGAAGGAAGGGATTTTGCTCGTTTCGTTGAAGCAATTGGGTAAATATCCGGACTCGGCTGACCTTGTTATCGGAGAGCTTGTGATGAACCCATCAGAAGGAGAGGGAAAAAAACAAACTTCTTTACTTATTTTAAATAAAACAATAAGTATGTAGGATAATATTTAGTTTCTGTTTGTTTTCTGCTAGAAATTATTTGGGTAATTTTTTCCCTACCACCTCGGATTATAGAGAGCTTACTGTATTTTTCTACAATATGTCAAACTGCTTTTATAAGATAATATAATTCCACAACTGTAGGGATTTTCTTCACCATGAATAATTTCATCAGATTAAATTGACTTTTTTTGAGAATGTCTTCTCTCAATATGCCATAGCTATAGAGACTATCGACTGTGAATTATTTCATGAGATATTAAATAAACTTTTTGTGGATTTTTTTTATCACATTATCCACAACTTGTCTTCAGTATGAAGCCTTTCATGAGATGTTAAATGATTTTTTTGCGAGAATGTTTTATCACATTGTCCACAGCTGTAGGGCTTCTCCCCACTATGAATTCTTTCGTGAGATTTTAAATTGCTTTTATCTGAAAATGTCTTCCCACAGCATTCACAGCTGTAGGGTTTCTCTCCGCTATGAATCCTTTCATGGGAATTTAAATTACCTTTTTCTGAAAATGTCTTCCCACATTGTCCACAGCTGTAGGGTTTTTCTCCACTATGAATCCTCTCATGAGATGTTAAATTACATTTTCTTGAGAATGTCTTCGCACAAACTCCACAGCTGAAGAGATTCTCTCCAGTATGAGTCCTTTCATGAGATTTTAAATAACTTTTTTCTGAAAATTTCTTCCCACATTGTCCACAACTGAAGGGCTTCTCTCCACTATGAATCCTTTGATGATATTTTAAACGGCTTTCTTTTGAAAATGTCTTCCCACATTCTCCACAGCTGTATGGCTTCTCTCCACTGTGAATTTTTTCATGAGATTTTAAGTAACTTTTTTCAGAGAATGTCTTCCCACATTGTCCACAGCAATAGGGTTTCTCTCCACGATGAATCCTCAAATGGTGTATTAAATTTCTGCTGCCTGAGAATGCCTTCCCGCAATCTTCACAGCTGTAGGGCTTTTCTCCACTGTGAATTTTTTCATGAGATTTTAAATAATCTTTCCCCGAGAATGTCTTCCCACATTCCCCGCAGCTGTACGGCTTTTCTCCACTATGAATCCTTAAATGATTAATGAAATTTCTATTGTTTGAGAATGTCTTTCCACACTCTTCACAGCTGTAGGGCTTCACTTCATTGTGACTCCTTTGGTGTGATTTTAAATTACCCTTTTCTGAAAACGTTTTCCCACAATGTCCACAGTTGTAAGGCTTCTCTCCGGTATGAATCCTTTCATGACATGTCAAATGACTTTTTTGTGAGAATGTCTTATCACATTGCCCACAGTTGTAGGGTTTCTCTCCACTATGAATCCTTTCATGAGATATTAAATTTGATTTTTTTGAAAACATCTTCCCACAAATTCCACAGGAATGAGGTTTGTTTTCACTGCATTTCTCTGTATTTAATTGATTATTTTTATCACCTGAACCTAAAACATATAAAAATAATATAATTAGGAGATAGAAAGTCATAGAAACGTTCTCCAATAAAGTTATATCCAAAATTACCTCATTTGATTCATTTAACATTTAATTTTTCTCATGTTTTTATTATAAAGTTAAAATCTCACTGCATTATAATGAAAATATTTTCACCATTTCCCTGTCGGAGTAGGCAGAGAGGACAGAGCACAATGCTTTCCTATCTTGACATACACACCCTTAGTCTCTTTCACATCCATACAACTTCTCATACGATTTCTCTGACTTTCTACATTTCCTTCTTTCAGAAAATCATTCCAGCAATACTTTACTCTCTCACACCTTCCACACACATTTGCACTGTATATTTGCTATGTTAGTCTTTATTCATTCATCACACACGCCCAAACCATCTCTTCTTCACCTTAAAGCGTGTCCAGATGAGGCGTTTTATGCGCAATTCGAAACGCGCATTATTTTTGTTGCGTCCAGATGAGGTGTTGTAAAAGAAAAGTAAAGACAAAAATATTGCTTTAGCTTAATTTAATATAAAGATATGAAAATAGTACAGAAAATTAGGCAATTACAACCGGTACTAATACCGTATTCATAACTGGAATAGTTCAAGGCATTCAGAATCTTGTGAATCATTCGATACCGGTGATGGTGTATAACTGGAATAGTTCAAGGCATTCAGAATCTTGTGAATTATTCGATACCGGTGATGGTGTATAACTGGAATAGTTCAAGGCATTCAGAATCTTGTGAATCATTCGATACCGGTGATGGTGTATAACTGGAATAGTTCAAGGCATTCAGAATCTTGTAAATCATTCGATACCGGTGATAGTGTAGTTGGAGGCGGTTGAGAGTGGTATTCTGTCCGTTCACGTGGTGTTGTAGTGGAATAGACAATTCGTGTTGTATACAATGACAAGGATGGCGCTGTAGATCGTACTGCAAATTGTCATACAGAAATTCGATATGCTTGCGTTGAGTTCTTGTTGATGTAGGATAATATTGCTGTTGTGGGTTAGTATATCCAGATCATATATCCAACGCAACTGATAACGAGTTGTTAATCAACTAAGTACGAGTGTGGCTACTTAAGTTTTGAGACAGACAAGTAAAAACAAATATTTATCATCGAAAATGACTTTATTATTTTTCAAAATATTCTCCATGAAGTTCAATACACTTTTGCATGTGTTTGAACCAGTTTTCGAAGCACTCTTTCCACTCCGAATGAGGTAACTTCAAAACACGCGTTTTGAACGCATCAACCGCTTCTTCAGGCGTCGAAAAATGTTGATCTCGCAATTTATTTTTAATGTTCGGGAGTAAAAAGAAGTCATTGGGTGTCAAATCAGGGCTGTACGGCGGATGACCCATCAATTCGATGTTTTGAGTGCTCAAAAAGTCACTTGTTTGAGGCGATGTCTGAGAGCTCGCATTGTCGTGGTGGAGAATGATCCGTCTTCGGCAGTTGGTTTTCCTCATTTCTCCGAACACTTCTGGCAAACAAATGGTAGTGTACCATTCAGAATTGACCGTACGACGTTCCACTATAGGCACTGTTGCGACATGACCATTTATACCGAAGAAACAAGCCACCATTTGCTTCGAAGTGCTTCGTGCGTGAACAACTTTTGTTGGATTTGGCTCGTCTTGAAAGACCCATACAGTCGACTGCTGCTTAGTTTCTGGTTCATATGCATAGATCCATGATTTGTCGCCTGTCACGATCTTACAGAGGTCTTTTGAAGCACCGCAATCGAATTTTTTCAACATTTCTTTAGACCGATCGACATGAGCCTTTTTTTGAACGATTGTCAAATTATGCGGTATCCAACGCGAACAAATCTTTTTGATGGCCAAACGTTCATGCAATATTGAATGTATGCGAGTGGAACTAATGCCTTAACATACCTCAATCTAATGATAAGTCACATGACAATCTTGCAATATCAGTTCACGCACAGCATCGATGTTTTCTGGCACAACAACCGATTTTGGACAACCTTCACGAAATTCGTCCTGGAGCGAACTACGACCACGATTGAATTCGGAAAACCAGCAAAACACAGTGGCCCGGGATGGTGCTTCATCACCAAAAGTCAAAGCGAGTTGATCGGCACACTGTTGTTGAGTTAGTCCATTTCGAAAATCATAAAAAATCATCGCACGAAAATGTTCACAATTTAATTCCATTTTTTGCCGAGATGATTTTTCAAGACACTGTAAACAACACAAATAGCACTCGTATGACAAAACTTTCTGAGCACATATACCATTAAAAATGTCAAACTTTACGATGCTGATATCAGATTTGACGTATCTGCATTGGTGTTGCCATATCTCAAAACTTAAGTAGCAGCCCTCGTATGACGTGGAACCTGTTGCGCTCTATGGATAATGTTCATCAGTTCAATTTTCGTTTGTAGGCGTATGTCTTCAGGTACTTTAAGAAGCTCCTTATTCAAAGATAAGCAGAAAATTTTTTCTTCATCATATTCCATACAGGATGTATGTGGTTGAAGTTGAGCTTGAAATGTAATATTTTGAATTATATTAAAAAATTCTGCATCAGCAGCACTCATTTTCTTTTTCTTCGTCGGCAGTTTATTCGACGGTGGTCTCATGACATCTTCCTTATCATCTCGTGACGTAACAGTAGAATCCAAAGGGAGTATCTCGTCAGATGTGTCTTCAATATTAGTGTCTGTAGTTTTATTTCTCAACGACCGTTCAAGAAACATCGAGCGTTGAAAATATATGTAAGGGGTCTTGCTGGACGCTCTGGAACCTGATGGTGCAGTTTTTTTTTTCTTCATTTCTCGGACGAAGCAATCACGGAGTCCCTTCCATTTTTTTTGGAGTGAAATACCTGAAAATGAAAATAAGTTCCCAATTCCCAATTAACTATTTAGTGTATGTAGGTACAACCTAATGTACAGTACCCGGCGGTAAGTAATACACATCGAGCTTTAAGAAAGAGACTGTCGGACATAATCGGCTAACTTCGGCTTTGTAGAGCGTCGTCTCTGTTGCCCTAGAATGCTTGACAACGATTGACAAATCGTGACGAAACATATGTATGAATGACAGAGACGACGCTCTACCGAAGTTAGCCGATTATGGCAGATAGTCTCTTTCTTAAGCCCGATGTGTATTACTTACCGCCGGGTACTGTATGCACGTTTTGTATACACCGTGTCCATGAGTAATTTTGGAAATTTTAGTGAATCACTCAGGCCACAAGCAACTTTCATAGTAGAATACTTCCTGAATTTTCCAAAATATTTCTCGGACACTGTATTGTATACAAAATGGAATGGAAAATATGAAATTATGAATGAATTAATACTTTATTGAATATTTTTGATGACGCACCTATTGTACTATTTTGATGACGCACCTATTGTACTATTTTTATATTATTTCCCTATTTGTTAAAAATAATTCTTGTTATTTATTTCAGGTATTTAGCTACCGGGTGTTGTTTTGCAGAACTACACTACGCATACAGATTGGGAAAATCAACGGCAATCGAAATAGTATAGTAGAAAAGACACGTAACGTTATTTGGAACAAGTTAAAAAATGTAGTCACGAAAGAGCCTGCGACAGAAAAATGGGAGCAAATCGCAAAGAAATTCGAAAAATTTACCGAATTGTATAGGCGCCGTTGACGGCAAGCATATCCAAATTACAAAAACCACAGAGTCAGGATTGCTCTATTACAGCTACAAGATTTTTTTTTCTACAATATTGTAGGTATAAATACTGGGTTCAGAGTTTAGGCATTCCTCCGTAATACGTAAATACATTTACGTATTACGGAGGAATGCCTAAAATCTGAAGCCAGTATTTATTATATTTATAGAGATATTAAAGTTTTTAGAAGCAATGTGTACTAGTTACACATCACAGGACAGGAAGGGTTAATGACAGACAACATCCTTGGCAAAACAAAATTATTTAATTCGTAATATTTTAATAATGCACCTAAATGTAATAATTAATTATATTCACTTACCTAAGCTTTTTTTCTTTTCGTCTAAATCTCCTGGATTACAAAATATCTCCACAAGTTCTTCTCAAGCTCTCCGTTTTAAATTTCTATTTGAATAGTCCGTCGATTTCATGTCCCACATTGCTATCGTCTTTTCCATCTCGTCAATAAATAATTCGGTATCAAAGTTATCATGCTCCATTGCAAAAATCAAATACGGCCTCTCGCTGCGACTATCGCGCGGCTACTGGACGCAGCAATGGCGTCCTTAGTATCTCGACTCACGCGCGTTCTGCGCACGAGTCGAGGTTCCGGCGTATTGCACGCGATTCACGCGCGACTGTTTGTGAACGGCACGTATGGGCACCTAGTATCTCGCAATCGCACGATTCGAAACGCACTACTCGAATCGTGCGTAAAACCCCTCATTTGAACACGCTCTAACAGACAGAATAAGAGTGAAACATTAATACTTACTTGAAACTACCTGCGTGCCACGACCAACAACAGTTTCTGTGTAACTAACTCCAGAACATTCTTTTTTTATATCCGCTTCCTGAATGTCAATAGCAAAATCAGAGAATACTGGCGTAGTTCCATCTTCTACAACATTTTCTCTTTTCACGGAAAAATTTGAAGATATTTTCAAATCGGAGTTGTCGGAATGCTCCTGTGAACTCGTGACTGTGTTCATTTTTTTATTTAATGTCTCACAAGACGACTGGGTTTGAATATCTGTAATAACAAAAAAAATTCAAACCTTTTCAAGTAATCCTGGAACGAATGTTAAGGATTCCATTTAAACTCAATTTATTAATTTGTTTTTCAGGTCCTTTGCACATTACAAGTTTCCCTAATTCGTACAAGAACCAAACATAACAAGTACAAAAAATGTACGAAGGGAGGTCAGTTAAAAGAAGCTGTAAAGAAGAAAAGGAAAGGAAAATGGGCAAAAGGGGTACTGCTTTTGCATGACAATGCACCCGTGCACAAAAGCAATTCTGCATTGGTGCTCTTCACAACTGTGGCTTCTGACCATTAAATCACCCACCCGACAGCCCAGACCTGGCTCCATCTGACTATTATTTGTTTTCAAATATGAAAAATGAAGAAGTTAAAAGTGCAATTTGGGCTTATTTTGAGGGCAAAAGCATTTTTTTTTTCGTGGGTTTAATAAGCTGTATTAGAGTTAATGGTGAATATATTGAAAAGGAAAAACAAAGAAATATTTTTTCCCCTTCATTCCGTGAATTTATTGATTTCCCCTCGTATTTAATAATTATTTAATAAGAACAGTAAAAATGTATATGTTATACTAAAACATTATGACAAAATTTAGCATGTGAAAATAGTTTAAAATTTTTTATTATTTCAAGTATTGCTCTAAATTGAAGAGATTTTTCCTGAAGGAGCTGAGCAACACATGAAACACGTCTATATGAGGGGACACACGGTTAAACAATGTAATAGCTCTACCTGTAATAGCTCTACCTTAAACACTGTAATAGCTCTACCTGTAAACACTGTAATAGCTTTACCTACTGACATTTCCAAAGGCAGGTTAGTTTTGATCAGGAATGAAACATGTTATATTACCGACTAGAAATTAAGAGATTTTTCAGTCACTTTTTAATTGTATCTTTTATATGATTTGCTAATTCTGAAAAATTATTATTAGATAAACAACGCTTAGGCCTTGGCCACACAGGTAGGAGCCTCGCTTGATGCTTAGAGCTACACTGCGAGTTAGGTGACATATCCTAGCGAACCAACGCACCGCATACTATCGTAATGGCCACACTGCACGCTTCGCTACATGACGATTAGTCACCGAGTGAATCTCCTAGCAAACAGACGTGTTGGATAATTTTATTGTGTCACCAAGTGATTTTTACAAGATGGCGGAAGTTTTAATAACAGCTGTATATAAAAGGGAGCCTTTGTGGAACCCATCGAGCAAATTATACAAAAATGTACCTGTAATAAAATCACTTTGGAATGAAGTTGCACAGAAAGTATATAAAGATAAGGTAAGTTGTAATGAAATTGGTTAGTTTTGCGAGTGGCATCGTTTGTTGACTCAACCGCTCCCAAATGTCAAATGAATTTGTGCGAAGCACTTTGGTGGGGCCAAGCATGAAGTCACCTAGTCTATTAGTCAAGTAGCACCTAGCGAAGCACTTTGGTGTGGCCTTAGCCTTATGGTTTTCTATTCTAGTGCCAATGTTTCTTTGTCCTCTTGCAAGCACATTCCATTTCATACATCCCCCCGCTCTTGCGTTTATGTTCTTAATGTCTACAATATTTCTAAAATAATAGTAAAACAATAAACATACTTAAGTCTGTGGGATTATCACCACCATGTCTGGAATCTGTCCTGGTATCTCGTCCATATTCCTGTTTGATACCTGCCTCATGTACACTCGTGTAATACTCCGGGAACACTGCCGCAGTATCCCAATCTTCTGCCTTTTCTTGTTTCACCGTCACCTCTCTAGTTCCCTTGTTTTCCCGAGAATTCACCTTCTCCCTATCACCTGTAAACATTCATAAATCAATATTACAACATTTTGCTTAGTTATTATCATGCTTGATTATGTGACATATATAAGCAAACATACATTTCTCTTATAGTATATGAGGGTTCCAGTTCATTTTGATTGTTCGAAAAAAGACATTTGCACCACGCACACATACAGTCCCAGAAACCGGGATTCCTTGAGATTTCTGCTGGTTATACCATTAAATACGCAATATACGTGATTGAACCGGTATGAGGAGGGTTGAGGATCTTTTTCGAGCTGCCGGAGACAAAGATGCCTACTCTCAAATGATATTCAATGTTGGGGGGACCTGACATGACACTGAGAAGAAGATACCATTAAAGTATAATTTTATCCAAATCATCGTACATTGACGTCTTCATGTTTTCTGTCAAAACATGCCACTTGCACTCAATTCAAATCATTGTCTCATCGGATTTTCTCAGTCTTTCTCCATATCCACATTTCACTACCATACATCGAAGTTGCCACCAAAATACTATTGCTATCATCTTAGCAGATTCTGATACTGTCCGGTTTCAGAATGTGTTTTAGTGCCCCATTGACTTTATTTCTTATGGCCACATGTCATTCTCTAACTCTTTGTTTATCTGAGAAAATACTACCCAAATAGCAGAATTCCTCAACTTGATTCAATCTTTTCACTCTTTCTATCAGAATAATTCACCTTAACCGTTAAGAGTGCTGAGAGTCTATATATAGATGTTTTATATTATTGAAAAAAATGTCAAGCAGTAAAATGGTTAATCTATTTATGGCAGCGTGAGAAATTAGCTTACTTGGATCTGTAGACTTATAACCAGCATGTCTGGAATCTGCACTGGTATCTCCTGCACATTCCTGTTTAATGCCTGCATCGTGTATACTCATATCATACTTGGGAAACACTGCTGCAGTATCCCCATCTTCTGCCTTTTCTAATTTCACCATCACTCCTGCAGTTCCCTTGCATTCCTGATTTATCATCTCCCAATTACCTGTAAACATTTAAATATTAATGTTACAAAATTTAGCTTAAACTAATTAATTGACAAGTACAAGCATAAAACTACATTTTGTTGAAGATATTTGTAAACGATAGCTTTCATGAGACATAAGATATTTGTAAATGATAGCTTTCGTGAGACATACGAGGGTAGTCCCAAAAGTACCCGACCTAACAAAGAAAACACAAAAAATTTGGGTTTTTTTTTTTTTTTTTCAACATAGTCTCCTTTCAGCTCGACACACTTTTCCCAGCGATGTTCAATAGCTTCGATACCCTATTTATAGTGAGAACCGTCGAGCGCCTCAAAATAGCCATCAACCGCAGATCCACCTCTTGTGGCAAATCTTTGTTGGCAAATATTTTACCATTTGTTGTTCAAATCTTCAAATTTACCATTTGTTGTTCAAATCAAATCTTTTACCATTGGCAAATCTTTTACCATTGTTGGCAAATCTTTAGCCATTTTTTCAAGTTTGGAAAAAGAAAACAATCCGAGGGGGCTAAATCTGGCGAATAGGGTGCGTGAGAAAGCAATTCGAACTTTAATTCATTGATTTTGGCCACCGCGATAACGGATGTGTGAACTGGTGCATTGTCTTGATGAAACAACACTTTCTTTTTCGCCAAATGCGGCCGTTTTTTCTTGATTTCATCACTCAAATGCTGCAATAAGTTCGCATAATACTCGCCGTTGGTTGTTTTTCCTTTTTGAAGATAATCAATGAAAATTATCCCACGCGCATCCCAAAAAACTGACGCCATGGACTTGCCTGCAGATGGAACTGTCTTCGCCTTTTTTGGAGCCGATTCTCCCCTTTCAGTCCATTGTTTTGACTGTTCCTTCGTCTCAGGTGTGAAGTGATGGACCCATGTTTCATCCATGGTTATGAATCGACGCAAAAACTCAGCTTTATTTGTGTAAAACATCGCCAAACACTCGATTGAAACATCCTCACGACGCTGTTTTTGTTCCATTGTGAGCAAATGCGGCACCTATCTTGCGTACAGCTTTCTCATGTACAAATTTTCAGTCAATATGCGATGTACAGAACTTTTTGAAATCCCTACCATGTCTGCTAGCTCGCGCACTTTCAATCGACGGTCATCCAATACCATTTTGTGGATTTTCTTTACCATTTCTGGCGTGGTCACCTCATTTGGTCGACCACTGCGATGTTCGACTTGGCAGCTCGTACGGCCTTGTTTAAACTCTGCCACCCAATATTTTACTGTTGTAAATGAAGGAAAAGACTCCCCCAGAGTAGAATCTAGCTCCGCTTTGATATTGGTTGGACTTAGACCTTGCAAATGAAAGTATTGTATCACATAACGATGACCAATTTTTTCCATGTTTACAAATTCACTGAGAGCGTTCACTATTGATGGCTGCCAAACAAATACTAAACAACGTAGCATCTAAAAACTTGAAACTTAAGCTTTATAAGTTTAGTACTTTCTACCATAGTAATTTTTTAAAGCAACAACCGCCATCTATACGTCAGGTCGGGTACTTCTGGAACCACCCTCGTAAGATATTTGTAAATGATAGCTTTCATGAGGCATAAGATATTTGTAAATGATAGCTTTCCTGAGACATAAGTCACATTTTATATTTACTGTAGCTTAGAAATATTTATAGTTAAGGCATTAACACTGTGGAGGTTTAAAGAAATTGTAATTTGTTTAGTCAAACACTGTTTTATTCCATTTTATATAACGGTATAACCCTACCGGTTTCAAGATTTTCCCCCCATCATCAGGGGAGCACAACGAGGGAATCTTGTTTGTCACCAGATGGAAGAGTAAGTATGAGATATTTTCGCAAAGATATGAAAGAGAATTAAGATTATGTAGCAAATTGATATTTAAAGAACGTGAAAGTTTCTTTGCTGCCTTCTCATGGTTAAGTAAGAATCAAATGTGAACATTATGAATTCTCAACTTATACAACATCCGCTCATTGGCATCAACTATTAATGGGAACATGAAAAATTAGCTTACTTGGGTATGTAGCTTTATCATCAATAAGTCTGGAATCTGTACTGGTATCTCGCGCATATTCCTGTTTGATACCTGCCTCATGTACACTCGTGTAATACTCCGGGAAAACTGCCGAAGTATCCCATTCTTCTCCCTTTTCTTGTTTCACCGTCACCTCTCTAGTTCCCTTGTGTTCCTGATAATTCATCCTCTCCCAAACACCTGTAAACATTCACATGTTAATCTTTCCCTTTCTGTGCTAATAAAAATTCGCGCATTTCGGTTCTGTGTATTCAATAAACATGTAAAAATGAGCTATTTAAAATCGGAAAAATAAGAATGTTCATAGCAAATCGCTTAAATGAATTAAATTTGAAGTCAAAAGTGATAATAATTGAAATTTAATTGCTGAAAACATGAAAAAAAACATCGTCCGACGTTCACAAAACGGATGAAACGACCACCTCGAACGAAAGCCGGTTGACTACTAAAAAGAAAGAAGCGACCGAACTGAGATTCTATTTTTTGCGTTCCCATATACCAAAATACAGTGAGAGTGAGACGTGAACAGCGTCGCTTCCTCACCCATAGCGGTTTTTTAGAATAAATATACCTACGTCACACACTGCCACACGTTTGATTGTATTGGTGTATTTATTCCCGATTTTCACAAAATATCTCTGATGTGGCCCATAAGTGTTAATTATTATGTTATTAATATTATTTTTTCATTCAATGTGTAAATGTATTACGGAGGAATACCTAAAATCTGAACCCAGTATTTATTATATTTATCGAGATATTAAAGTTTTTAGAAGCAATGTGTACTAGTTACACATCACAGGACAGGAAGGGTTAATATTGAAAAATTTACTTTATAATCAAAGGAAACATAGAAAGTCAGAGAAAGATAAGTTGTATAGGAAAGTGCATAGATGTAGAAGAAGCTAAGACTATGTGTTGATACACTTGGAATGCTTATAAATTCAGTATTTATTAACTTATATCTAGGATAAAAACTTCAAATTAAAGAAGACAGATGTAGAATTCTTTTGGTTATCACTAATACTCAAATTGTTGGCCGTTCTGATCCATGCCCTGCTGATAACATGAAATTGCAAATATGTTGGCCGTTCTGATCCATGCCCTGCTGATAACATGAAATTGCAAATATGTTGGCCGTTCTGATCCATGCCCTGCTGATAACATGAAATTGCAAATATGTTGGCCGTTCTGATCCATGCCCTGCTGATAACATGAAATTGCAAATATGTTGGCCGTTCTGATCCATGCCCTGCTGATAACATGAAATTGCGAACATCACAAATCATTTGTTTTGAAGTGAAACTTGTATAGGCGCGGTAGGGCAAATTGGCCCAAACGTCACGAAAAGTAAAACGGTGTATTATACTATGCGTATCCAGAAAGTGTCTCACGACCGAATGGATTTTATTTTCAACATGTTGGCTACACTTCCGTGTAGCCTGACCCTTCCCCTCCGCAACGAGACCGGTTCGAGGTCAGTACGTTGAGAAGTGTCGACGCGACAACACGTTTCGTGAAAAATGTCAATCCAATCTCCCGCCAAGTGCGAAATACGCGGCGTCATCCGTTATCTCGTTTGGAAGGGAAAACCTCCGGTTGAGGTTTATAATGAGGTGAAAACTGCATATGGTGATAAAGCTATGAATCGTACGAGTGTGTACAAGTGGTGTCGCGAGTTTAAAAACGGTCACGTCACACCTCTTCACCAATCAGTTTCACTTCTACTGCGCGAGAGTCTCACTAATCATTTTTTATTTTATTTGAGTGCATTATCTTTCAATGGCTGCTCTCAATTCATTAACTGTTGTCGATTTTGTGTTGTAAACTTTATCTTTGATAAATCCCCAAAAAAAAGGTCCACTGCCATGTCTGGGGAGCGCGGGGGGTTATTCAATACCACCAGTCCATCTGATCTGAACATTTTCATCAACATAGGCCCTCACATTGCGATGGTAGTGGGAAGATGCACCATCTTGCTGTAAATAAAATTCCTCCTCATGAATGTGTGGCATGATACATTTTTGCAGCAAGTTCAAGTAAACAATACGATGTAAAAGTATGTGTACATTTTTTTGAGACACCCTATATAAAATAATCACTAGGGCCCAAGTTGGTACTATATGGTGGGTCATTCGATTCTAAGAAACCAGTGATGAATGCAGCAACAGAAGTGTGCACTAGCTCATTGTCGTGTAATAATCTCACGCCTCGTGACAGTTTTCCTCGGCATTTTGTTTTTATGGCATCATTCAATTTATACATTAATGACACATAATACTCACTATACTTGAGAAAATGTAGGATGATCCTGTGACATTTGAAATGTAATGTCTCAAAGGGATGGGTTAAAATCGTTTTTTTTTTACAAATCGAATCGGTTTTTTATAAATTGAAAAATTATTTTCCTCTAAACTGACATTTCAATTCCTAATTTTCATTATACTGACTTTCTAATGAATTGTATGATTTGTATCTATGTTTAAATAGGCCAAAATCCACTATGAATTAATACTAATTACGAACATTTAATTTTAGGTATAAAAAAATTGAAAATCCAATTATCGTATACCCCATCCCTAGCCAATGCAGACTAACGTAGTGACTTTTGACGAATGTCACCAAATATTATTTGATTTTAACAAACTGCCACATTTTTGCTAATTTGTAACAAGATGCATTAATTTGTCATTATTGTTAGTTTTATGTAATGTATTTACCTAAATAACTTGCTATTTATTAGAATCGAGGCTTATATTAAAGTTGATAAAATCATTAAAATTATTGAATGTCGTTACAAGGTTGCATTGGGGCAAATTTGAGAACTGTCACAGGGACCATGCTACACTTTCTCAAGTATAATAACTGTAGTGTTTCTCTCTCTTTGAATTCCCATAAAAATGTTGCCATAAATTTTTTGGGCTTCTGTCACATTGACTTTTTGCACCGTGGTGATCCCAGATGGCATCACTCAATAGAATCTATTTTCACCATGGTACATAACCATAGTTTTATCCTCTGCAACAATTGACTCAATATTTATTTTTATCATGGTAGATAACCATAGTTTTATCCCCTGCAACAATTTACTCAATATATATTTTTGTTTTTCATCACAGAGCATTGAATTCATTGCAACATTCAAAACGTCATTGCTTTTGGACAGCACTCGAGAGTTTTGACATCTTGCATTAAAATTGTTCATGCTACGAAGATCGTACAAAATTTGAAAAAATGTGGTTTTGAAAAGTTTTGCTGTTATTTCTTCTTCTGCTTGCTGTTATTTCTTCTTCTGGCTTCTATCTTGTAAAACTTGATCTTGCACTAATGCAACTGTTTCTGGAGTAAATGCTTCAGCTGGTATGCCTTGATGAAGGTCATTTGCAATAGATTATCTGCATGAGTAAAACTGTTTAACCCAATCTTTAACTGTGGAATATAATGAAGAAGATTCCCCATAGATAGCATCTAAACGTCGTTTAATATCTTATTTTGAAAGAAACTGAATAACTGCACAATATTTATTTTTTAAGATTTAAGAATACAACGTCTTCCTAGGCTCTAGTTTTGAGGGTAGATGTATCATATTTTAAAACTTCGTCTGACCATGATAAGGGCGCGGCTAGCGTAGTTTCTGTCTTTACGCGCTCTAAATTGTTCAGTAAATCATGAAAACATAACTTATTTTCTGTATTGCAAGAGTCAAACTGTACCCGAATCGTACAGCACATTGATATGTTTTGTTTCTCGCCAAAGTCGAACGACTTACCAGAAAGTTTATTTATATTTAATTTGATGCTTAGGATCAGAAACAATTTTCGTAACTAGAAAATTATAAATTAAACTCGTAGCCATTAATTTAGATGTGGAAATTTTGACATTTTAAATTCCATAGAAATGTCTTTTTCTTGATGGCCGTGAACTCTTATATATGAAGGAGTATACGCCAGTGTCAAGTGGTGTTCACTTCATAGGATCTCGTTCAAATGGCTGCGAGCTCCTAGATATAAAGGAGTATACGCCAGTATCAAATGATGAAAAATATTCTTCTAGAACTTGTCCCATATGTGAAGGAGATAGATACTACATAAATTCTCATCTTATTGTAAATATTCTTTTAATTGTAAAATAGTTTTACTCCATAGTTCCATAGCTCACTAGATCGGGCCAAATTGCTTTTGGTATACTCAAAATATCAACTACGCACGACGCGGCAACTCAAGTGCGTCGATGTCACACATGTGAATAGAACTAACGAGATCCTATGAAGTGAACGTCACTTGACACTGGCGTAAACTCCTTCATATATAGGAAGAAGTTCACTGCTATTATCCAGACCATTGTAGCACGAGTTACGCAAGGAGCCCTTCTATCTCCCACACTAAAATATATATACTATAAGATATACACCAGCAACATGTCTTCTTTCCGGGCCAGTCAATCTATCACCACGTAATACATGGATATGGCTTTTCTTTCAACCTTCAAGCACGCATGCGATTGGCACTCTCACATTCAAGACTGGAAGTTGAAAATAGACCCTTCCAAGAGAGCAGCAGTCTTTATCCAGAAGACATCTGGACCCCATACCAATAATAATGGGTGTTGTGTTGAATAGACGGGAGTGAATGGGTGTTGTGTTGAATAGAAGGGAGTGAATGGGTGTTGTGTCGGATAGAATGGAAGGGAGAAATGAAACAGCAGATTAACACAATTGTAAGGTATCTATTCAACAATATAGATCTTAAACATTAGCTATAATAACCTGTCCACAGAAATCTACAATTACCTCAATACATATTACAATAAATGTTTCATTCTTATCAATTAATCATACTAAAATACAGACGTGGGTTGTGTGATTTATTACAAACTAATTTTATTTTGCCTAAAGCTGTTAAATTCTCAATAATTATATAATTTCTTACAATTTAATATATGCAGTTATTTCAAAATTATTATTACACTATTCATTTATTTATTTATATATTTATATATTTCTTCATTATAATCTAAGATTCAACACGATCGTAACAAGGTACATTCCGAAATTCATAACTCATATATATATACATATATATAATCATATAGAATAATCCAACTTTCCCAACTGCGTGTCATTACCAAGAAATAGGATAATAAAGCAATGAGAACGTTCGCTCCACACCATAGATAAAAGCAACATGTACGGATCAAAGGCGATTCTCACGTAACTGTTTACGGACCATAAATAAATTAAGACGGGGAAAAAACACCATATACGTTTATTAAACAGGGATCAATTGTGGCTAAGCTTAATCAAATTCATAGACCGTTAACAGGTATTTCTTATTTTTATAAATAAAAAGTTACAGATATAGGCCCGAATTCATAGACAGATCTCAACAATTTTTTTACAGAAGAAATAAATATTTAAAATTCAATTTGTCATAGCTTCCATCATCATCATTTCCTCACTTTAAAGTGTGGAAACTCGAAATACAAATAATGAAATTTTTAAGTTCGAAATTAGTATTTAGGCCGGACTATGAATTCGGGCCACATACTCAATTTCAGAAAAGTTATTGAATACTCAAGACCATAATGCCTTATAAAATATTCTTCTAGTCAGTGGTAAAGCACCTTTTAATTTTATTTTAACACATTGTTTGCGGGAAACGATAAAACTCGTTCTATCCCGTCTTATAGTAGAGAGCGGGAGACGAGTTTACTCGTTTTGGTTTGCCAAGCGGTGGTATGCGGGAAACTTGTAAACACGGTCGCCAAATGGGGTGGGAACTGCGCGTTATCTATTATAAGATTCTTATAAGATCTTATAAGATCTTATAAGATTCTTATAAGATCTATTGAAAATTTCGTAATTATATTGTAATTTTATGTGAATAAAATAATTTTGATGGTGAAAGAGTATTTTTTTCTATGTTTACCTAGAATGTAGTAATTTTGTGTAAGTAAAAAATAGAGCAACCCATATTTTGCATAATAAAGATATAGATAGTTCTATTCAAAATTTCGTAATTATATTGTAATTTTATGTGAATAAAATAATTTTGATGGTGAAAGAGTATTTTTTCTATGTTTACCTAGAATGTAGTAATTTTGTGTGAGTAAAAAATAGAGCAACCCATATTTTGCATAATAAAGATATAGATAGTTCTATTCTTAGTAAGATACAAAAAGTTTTTCGAAAAAATACTAATTAGTTTGAGAGATATGGTTTTTTTACGAAAGTCTAATTTTGGCGCAAAAAAGTCTAAAAGTACCCGCATTGCGTCATCACTTGTCGCGAAAAGTACCCGCAAAAAATGTGTTAATAAAGATATAAATGGCAATGTCGAACACTTCCAGGAACTCGAAACGAAATAACCTTGTATCAGGGAGGTTATATGTAACAAATGAGTTTGTTTTATAAAAGTCAATTTTCTACTATACTGCCCATGAGGGCAGCTTATGAAAGCAAAAACGCAGCTAATGGCAAACGTTAAGTTTTGAGAAAACTGTACTTTTATGTTTTTCATTGCTGCTTAAAAATGTCATGATTCATAAACAAAAAAGCAGTAAAATGTGATTCATAAGCAAAAACATAGCAAACGCATAGGCACTTGCTGTCTTTTTGCTTATGAACCACATTTTGTTTTTTTACTTAGAAAAATCTAGTATTTTGTAAAATTAAAATAGACATTATGTCGATTTTTGTGTTGAATTAAACGGTTTTCTGTATTTTTTTTGGATTATGGTTCAGAATTTGATATGGAATATCGCCTCATACTTAGTTAAATTTCTGTTTTTTCCCGTTAGCTGCGTTTTTGCTTATGACGACAGTATAACTTTGTGCTGTTTTTTCACAAACAAGCATTGGTCTTGCATATAATTCTCACAATGTCACTCAACTGTCATGCACCGGTACTGTAATACAGTAACACCTTTGTGTCAAATTCAATTTTTTTTTGTGGTTTGACAGTTGCTGAGAAATTAGGGCAGGATCAAACAGGGAACTGTTTTATTAATTTATAGACATGTGCATTGTTGTCAATTATCATTATAAGCTTTTTAATAAAAGGATTACAAAATATAACAATTCCATGACCAACGCTTGTGCGTAGGATAAGCAGTAGTCATAATTTTCAAATCTCAAATTTTATATATCGACCAAGTGGTACGATTATCAGATTTTGTTTATATTCTGTGGCACTGCAATTCTGCAACTTTTGTTAAGTTGGCTACAAATGTTACGATTATAGATATTAAAAAACCTGGATTTAAGATCTAAAAGTTCAAGTTCCAATTGAAGATACCATGTACCAGAATTCCCGACTTGTATCAAAGCTCCAATTAAAAACTGACCGAAGATTTGTTTTAATGATAGAAATTTTATTTTTAAATTCAATATATCGTCATTTGTTTCGTCCAACTTGTGACAGATTGACAAGCAACTTTTTAGAAATTAATTCATTCGATTATATTTTTTTCTACATATATAATGTGCAAGAACGCGTTTATGAATTTTCATAATACTAAATAAAAAATATTGCTTCGGTACTTAAATTGAGTTGTACTGACGTTTTAATAATTTCTTTTTGGACATTTCACAATTTACAGACAATGATTTTAAAAATGACATCAATAAAACATTGCCAAATATAAGGAATAAAAGGTATTGTTTTATATAAATAGGAAATGCTAGCATTAAATTTATTTGATGATCTATTAAAAAAAAAACATTAATTTTAGTTATATAAGGTGACACAAATGTTGTAATTCTATTAAATGATGTTGACATGTTTTTCTAAGTCTTGACTTTGCAGACCACAGGAACAAGCAGAAATAGTGGACTCACGTTTTGGCAAAATGTGTTAAGATCACGCAATTTGACAGCCTTTAACATTTTGAGGGAATAAGTGAAAGGCGGAATGTATTAGGTGTTAACATAAGTTGTGTCCGTTTTATTCCAAATTTAAAAATGAGCACCAAAAGTAAAACAAAATGGTAAAGGTTATACGTCATTCGAAAGAAAATTTTCTGCTCTACAAGATATTGTGTTTGCTTTTACGTTACATATATTATTTTATTTGATTACAAGCCTTCAAAATTGAATGTCAAGTAGACGAAAGTGAGCATTTTCGACACCTCTTTCTGTTCGCGTTCAATCGACGGAATAAAGCTGCCAAAGCTGCTCGCGATATTTGCGAAGTGTACGGTTAAGATGCTAAAAATGAAAGGACAGCTCGTCGATGGTTTTTCCTTCAATAATGACGTCGAATTGCGGACATGGTTGGACGAATTCCTCGAGTCAAGACAGGATGCTTTTTATCGCACAGGCATTGAAAAACTTGTAGAACGTTGGCAAGAAGTTGTAAATAATGAAGGAGAATACATTATTGACTAATTTGTTGTAAAATAATGCAGGAGAATACATTATAGACTAATTTGTTGTAATTTTGTTTTGTTGTGTCCTCTTCATTTGGAAAAAAACGGACACAACTTATGTTAACACCCAATACATTAAAAAAAATTTAAATATAAAGACTATATATACATATATTTTTTTTTCATATGGCAATATTTCAACCACCACGTAAATATTCCATTCATTAAAAATAACATGTCAATCAATTATATTGGACTTCTTTTTCACATGATAATTAAACTTTATACACACATATTGATTATCCCATAAAACTAATACTTGAGATATAATAAAACATTATGAACGAAATCAATTGACTTGTCTTTTACTGTCATATGGATGTTATTAAAAGTTTAAATATGGTCGTTACGTGAGAATCTCCTCAGTTTACCACAAATACGTTTTATAAATAAATACATTTCAATCAACAATATTTTACAATCACCCCCGAGGGTTCAACTTCCTCAGGCCCCTTTCCCTTATATACATACAGAATAGCAATAAAACTCTTCCATATTAAAAAAAAAAATAAACAAACAAAACGAACTTTGTGACAAAAGTTATAATTAATCTTTCTTAAAAATATATTTTTTTTTATATATATATATATATTTATGGACCTCATTTTTCAATATTGACTTATTAATTATTAAACACCTCCCAATTTGTTTCTTTATGGAGAAAAAAATAAATCCCCTTTTTTTTAAATAGTAACTTGTGAGACAGGGATTTGAAAGTTTCCCAATACGTAATAAGTTGACTCAAATTGGGGAAATTCATAACAGTATGCATTTTTCTGTATTATAGTATAAATAGGCCAAAAACCCATACGACGGTCGTCGTCGAAGAAAGAATATGAGAATTGAATTTCGAATACGAGAGAGCGAGAGTGGAATACTTGGATTCTCTCCGAAAGTAATTCGAAATTTGAATCTCGGTGGGTCCGTGATACTGAACGAATTTTAAATACTTTGCTAACAATTTTTGAACCGGTGTAAAAGGGGACGATGTATAAATGATATATATAAACAAACTCTACATTTATGAATATATATTTTCATAAATGTAGAATTTGTTTTACTTCCGTGAATATTTCACGGGTTGCTACTAGTAGACATTAATTTAACTTTTTTGTCTATAAATTTCGCAGATAGACTTTGAACATTGTAAAATATAACTTTTATTCCATAGATAAAACAAATGCATAGGTCATGCATAGGTCATCATATTGAAAAGTCCACATTGAGAAATATGGTCCAGTCTCCTATGTACAATCATTCAGGGATCACGATTATGAATTTCCGATTGTACGTTTTTCATTCTTTATGAGGAAACAAACGGTGCAATCACATTAAATGATTTGTCGCTATATTACTTTTACGAAGGCAGAAATTTCTATAATTATTTAGGTATTATTCATCTAAACTATAAAACACATTCTTAACACGATCACTGACACTAAACAAGCAATATTGCAAGATAATAGGAGGCAATATGAGACGAAAACATTTGTATGAACATAACATCAATTCTTTACCATCGAGTCAATAAGATTGGTTATTTTTTTAAGGTTCAACCACTTAACAGGCGGATTTTTAACACGCGACGTAACAATGACGAACTGTGAACTAATAAATTCTATACGAAAATATATTCCGTTCGGAGAAAACAAGTTGAAACAAGATCTGACCAATCGACGCTCGGGAGAAACACTCCCAACAAGTCGAAACAAGATTTGCCCGAACGAGACTCGGGCTCATCAGTATAAAAAGAAACTTCATGCCCGAGTCCCGCTTGGGCAAAACTGTCAAATGGTTAAACTGCAATAGATAATGGATAAACTATTTGAAACTGATTAGAACCCTCAAGGTTACCTTTAGAGTTTCTCGAAAACAGAAGTCACGAATGAGAGGTTTTCATCTCAAACTTCCAGAATATTTTCCAAGCGCAATAACATAGGCGGAACAGACCAAGCGAAATAGAAAGCTATCAGAAAAGTTGGTACTTAGCTTGATACCCTGGTTTGACATAAAGACGGTAGCTTGTTAATATTTATAGCAATATCTTGTAACACCAGGTTCCCCGAGAGACTGTTTGGGCGCTAAAGAAACATGCTAATAACTGAACCATGGTGCTGAATAAAGTGATGATTTTGCCTATTTGGATGTGATCTCACTGTGTACTCAATCTTTAGTAAAGAAAGCAACCTTTTACGCTCATCGTAGTCAATAGTTTGTTGCCTGATTATTTCGTTGACCAAATCATTAATAGAACAGGTAAAGATACTCCCTCTCGTATCAAATTTGGGTGTTCCTAGCATTGAGTTATGATGAGTAGAAAAAGTTAATCGATAAAATAGAATGTTCTAGAAGCACGATCGCAGTCGTCAAGTCTCGAAAATTGGAAATAATACGACGTTCATCAAATAAGAATATTAATTTATCACGAAAACTTGATATAATGTCCATAAAAATATTTTGCTCCTATTTATCCTCTCCGCTATATTCAGTTCCAGTCACAATGTATACATTCATAATATTTGTCACTAAGCATGTCACCCTCGTTCTGCACGTGTCACTAAAATACTTGTGATGAAATCACCGTGATTAACGACTATCAATTTTTAAAACAAAATCAAGCGCGAATTATTTATATAATTAAATGATTACGAATCGGCTGTTTCTAATTTTTTATAATAAAT
Organism: Odontocerum albicorne; assembly: GCA_949825065.1. Taxonomy (NCBI): domain Eukaryota; kingdom Metazoa; phylum Arthropoda; class Insecta; order Trichoptera; family Odontoceridae; genus Odontocerum; species Odontocerum albicorne. The sequence continues at coordinate 6,222,443 of OX463862.1, forward strand.
ATCTCTTTAACTATCTTGCTCGGTACACGCACACAAATTAGAATAGTTTACGTGACGGTATTCAAATTTTTTTTTTTCATTTTTCTTTATATTAATTAAAACATCTTAGATCACAGTAGCAGGTCACAAAGGTTTTTCGTTGAAAATTAGATAACGATTGTGAATATTCACTCGGATATGATGAAGCATTTTTTTCTAAGGCGTGGCACTATTTTGTATAAGATAAGGAATCGCTATAGTTCGGAAATTCTAGGATGAGTCCTGTGACAGCTCACAAATTTGCCCCAATACAACCTTGTAACGATGTTCAGTAATTTTAATTATTTTATCAACTTTAATATAAGCCTCAATTCTAATAAATAGCAAGTTATTTAGGTAAATACATTACATAAGATTGTATTGGGGCAAATTTGTGAGCTGTCACAGGACTCATCCTAGAATTTCCGAACTATAATATATATCATTTTGTTTTATCAATAACGTTCAGCACCGACTACCACACGTTATACTCAAAATCTTTCATTCAAACAGCGGTGTCGTGTCATTCAGCCAGCTCGCAAAAACTGGTTGTTGAAATTTGGTAACCGGATGATGTTAAAATTTAGTACCCGTTGTTAAAATTTGTTACCAATTGTTCAAATTTAGTAGTGGCGGTTAATAGAATTTGATACCGGTTATAGCACACAAATCAGTTAATTATTTTAATTGTATCAAACCAGAACTTAAGTATCCAATAAATCAACTTTTCATCAGAACGTTAGTGCTATAAATGCTGCCTGAAACGTTGGGGCTAATATACAAATACGCCTAGAAATTTAGCGGGATAAAAAGTATTTCAATTAGTCCAGAAGACAATATTCACCAGTCACTACTGTTAGTAGAAAAAGTGTATTGGCAAAAGTAGCCAGCTAAAATATTGATAACAGGGGCGGGGGAAGGGAAAATGGGTGAACCAATTGGTGTTAAGAACCAAAATTTTGAAAATAACGTACATCATTTCAGTATTGGGAGAAAAATAATCTTGTAGCCATGGATGCTTAAAGTGGAACTGGGCAGAGCACATAATAAATTGCACAGATAAATGCAACAGGTCCTTGAATGGCATTCTAGAATTACTAATTGTTAGCAGACCTAAAACAGGAGGTGAGATGATATTCAAAAAGTAACCGAGGGAGAAATACGAGGGTCATCTAGAAAGTAAGGTTACAAGGGCTCCTGAGGCCGTGGGAATTTTTTTGTTTCGAAGTTGGCACACCTGGTGTGTAGGGGGAATCCTAACGGTCAGTTTGTTTGGTTCCGCATGTTTGTCGGCCATTTTGTTCAGTCACAGAAAATTCTTCCGATGTAGAGGTCGTCGTGCGCTCCCGCCACGAGCGAGATCCGCGCGGTCATCCGTTTTATGACTTTGCAGAACAATAGCGTATATCCATCAGAAGCTCGTGGAAGCTTATGGTAGTGATGTGATTTTTTTGGACTTTTCTGGACTCTATCGTGACGGGGGACGAGACGTGGGTGTGTCACTACACCCCAACAATTTTCCAACGATCAGGAGGTCGAGGAAGCTGTGAAGAAGTGGCTGAAAGAGCTAGCGGCGGAGGTCTATGACACTGGCATACAAAAGCTGGTGCCCCGACTACAGAAATGTCTCGATCTCGACGGCAATTACGTTGAAAAATAGTTTAATATATTTGTAAAGTATCCTGTGAATTTCAATTAATTAAATTCAAGCATTTTTCGATCCTACATAAATGTTGTAACCTTACTTTCTGGATGACCTTCGTAAAAGAGTTTTGGATATCCAATAACACTTGATACACAGTGACAAGATTAAGATCATGCATGACCACCTAATTCTTCTCTTTTGTATTGTGATAGGGTTCAAGTGGCATAAATCAACGCATTTGAAATAGTTTGTATTGTGATACGGTTCAAGTGGCATAGATCAACGCATTTGGAATAGTTTGATACACACGTACATAGATACCATCACACCATCTCCTGTCAGTGTAGGCAGAGAGAACAGAGCGCCAGACTTTCCTATCTCGGCACACATCCTTAGCCTCTTTCATATCCTACACCTTCTCAGATAACTTCTACAATTTCTCTTACTTTCTATGTTTTCTTCTTTCAGAATATCATTCGCTTGATTCGACCATACTCAAACACCTTTCACTCCCATTTGCACGGCTCATCGCCATTTTACAGAAAGAAGTACTCTCCGTAATGGGAGAAAAGCACAAACCTGGCAAAAACACAAGAACAATGAAGAAAATGATAAATTTAAACTGAGAAATTCTCCTACACTTTGACGATTGTTACTTACTTTGTGCTTCCGGTTTGATAGGTAACGCTGAAGTTTCGTACAAGTTCCGAGTGGTTTTAAAAACCAAATTAATTCAATCTCAAGTCAGTCTCGTTTGCTCTATCAGCAGTTATGCCAAAAAATATCGATACACGAATTCTTTACAGGAAAAACTAAAAAAAAAACTTGTCTTAACAAAAATTGTGTTTTATGCTTATTAATTTATCTTTAATATTGCAATGTTACGATGTGTACTCGTTTTTTTTTTTATCAATTTCTGTAATATTTGTACAAATGAAGATAAAGTTAACAAGAGAAATATTCAACATGTTATTCAAAATATTCAAATTGCATTTACAAAATTATAGCAGTTGGATTATTTTGCTTTAACCAAACAACAAAACTATGAAATTTCTTCTTTATTAAACTATTAAGAAAATATTAACTAAAAACGACTTATTTGGTCACTCACAGTGCGTCCGCTATGTTCACAGAAGACAGATGGTATGACTTCATGGCCCCAATGTCCACAGAATACATATGGTATGACTTCATTACCCTAATGAGGTATTAAACAGTGTTTTCCTCAATGGGCACCTAAACTAAATGAACTTTATTCTAATAACCTTTTTTGCTATCTTTTTAGTTTCGTCTTTTTGGTGATCAATGATTCTAATATAGTTTTGTCATTTTTGGTGATCAACGATTCTAATATAGTTTTGTCATTTTTGGTGACCAATGATTCTAATATAATTTTGTCGTTTTTGGTGATCAGCGATTCTAATATAGTTTTGTCGTTTTTGGTGATCAACGATTCTAATACAGTTTTATCATTTTTTGGTGATCAATGACTCTAATATAGTTTTGTCATTTCTGGTGATCAATGATTCTAATATAATTTTGTCATTTTTTATGATCAACGATTCTAATATAGTTTTGTCGTTTTTTATGATCAACGATTGTAATATAGTTTTGTCTACATAAAATTTATAAAGTGTTAATCATTTAACATTAAACGATTGGGACAGAAATATTTTTTTAAAAGGACACAACAAAAACTCACCGATTCTTTTGATGTCGTAATTAACAAAATAGTTAAAGACAGAAAGTCTCAAGTTTTACGTACTATATAAAACTCCACAAGACATTTTATAAACAATTTACTGACTTTACCATTGAGGGAGATCAATTTACACTAAATTTGAGGTTGAGGGAGATCAATTTACACAAAACTTGAGGTTGAGGGAGATCAATTTACACGAAATCCTTTATACTTGTCACTCACTTCAAGAATAAGACAGTAAATCAAATGTTTTGTCCGCTGATAGGTAATTCCATTTGTTTAATATGGTAAGGGTGGTGTGCGGCAAGTGACATCCTCATTTCTATTTTGTTTATCAGATGTCCACCTAGTCAATAGAAATTTGAGTCATAAAATCAGAAATAGTACACGGAATATTATATTATTCTTCAGATATGTGAAATATTTTCATGTTAATCGGTTTTTTTGTTTCATATTAAAAGAAAATAAATTTATAAAATCACTTAACATTTTGTAAGGACCAAAATATTTTCCATGTTAATTGATATGTCGTGTTAAACTATTGCCACTGTATTTTTTGTACTATAAATATGATTTCATAGGTTTGCACTGTAAGTAACTTAGTCTACAATGAGTATTATTATTAAAATTGCATCATTAACACGTTCAGTGCCAAAAACGCCTATAGGTGTTCATTTCAACTTTTATTGGGTGCACAAAATGCCTATCCTCATTCTATTCCCGATTTCTTTGGGTAGAATAAAAATCAAATGAACCCAGAGTGACCTTACGGTACTGATGGGGTTTGTAAGAGTTGTATGGCAATGAATTATACTTGCTTTTTTAATTTTTTATCAGTATAGTAATTATAAAAGAAATTATTCAGCAGTCAATGCGCTAACTAAAAAAGAAAATATTATAAGTTTCCGTGTATAACCTGGGTATATCGATACAAGATCGCTACAATCTTTGAGGCCAGAACAATTAGTAATTTTGCAGATATGTGCTAAAAAAAGATGTTCTCTCCCATTCAGTATATATTTTTTTCTGTTTTAGCGAATGTCTCACATTTTCTTCATTCAAAATCTGATTCCCTTTATCCAACTACACTTTCTTGTGTCTCTCTTTACATGCATTCCATCAAAATTTTTAACCATGTTTTTTTAGTCAATCTTTCTGTTACAAATTTGTTCCAAACACTCAAACCACCGCAAGAGCACATTTCTTAGTACTTTCATATTAACCACTTAACAGTCAGATTTTTAACACGCGACGTAACACAATAATGAACTGTGAATGAATAAATTCTATACGAAAATATATTACGTTCGGAGAAAACAAGTTAAAACAAGATCTGGCCAAACAACGCTTGGGAGAAACACTCCCAACAAGTCGAAATAAGATTTGCCCGAACGAGGCTCGGGCTCGTCAGTATAAAAAGAAACTTCGTGCCAGAGTTACGCTCGGGCAAAACTGTCAAGTGGTTAACAACGTAAATTATAAAATGGACATATACACAATATATATGCAAAAAAAGATGAAACCCACATGTTTTTACCTCTCTCTCTTTCTCGAGATATTTGAGGAAACGCAACATCAATTAGTACTTGCCTTTATGAAATAAAAATTATTTAAATTTGAATACAACATACATTTTTCCGGTGCTGAAATATTGCTCGAGATGTGCCAACTGCGAGACATCTTACACTAACTAAAACCAATCCGGAAGTAAATCAGTCAGGTATCGAACCTGGGGTGCTCGTTTGATTAGCGTAAATGCTAACTCTTAGATCACCGCTGTTAACACTATTTTGGCACCAGAAGAATAAATATAAATATGACCGGCTGAATCATACTTACTTAGATTAATACGTATTTTTAAGTTCTCTTTTCTTGGTGTCACTTACCACCTCAAAAAGTGCTACTCCTGTATATAAAGGGTACAACATATTTCGAACTCCTTTAGAATCCCCTCTCTTAAAGAGGATGAATGTGTGTCCATTCTCTGTCTCTTCCTACATAGTACATGCAGAAGGCCAATAAGAATGATATCTCCACTATGAATGTGGTTTGTTGTTATTAAATTTTGTAAATATATATATTTTGCGAACTGCGAAACTTCTGAATGTTTTCTTTTTAAGGTTGTATAATTGACATTATTTTTTACGTATATATCTAAATATGTTGTATCCACAGTGTTACGTTTTGTAATTAAACTTTCATTTTCCTCTTTTTAAGCCAACAAGAAAACCATCAATCCTTATAATGATTTCGTGAAAGGGTGGGTACTTCTCTCTGTATATAACAGTAACCATCATGATTTAAAAAAAACTTTTTTAGCATATATATATATAAACAAATAATAATCCAACGCAAAAAACCTTAATTCACATTTATCAAGTATTCATGCATTGACACACCACATATTCTCAGCTAAATGCTTGTAGACTATTTGTTTTTTTATTCGAGTATTACTATTGAAGTTTGCTTGGTTAAATTAATTAAAAAAAAAAAAATATATATATATATATATATATATATATATATATATATATATATATATATATATATATATATATATATATATATATATATATATATGCACAGTGGTACAACATTGAACAAACAACGGACAAAAAACATTACCATCAATTATTAATTCCCTCTGATTATTCTACTTTAAGGCGTCCTTACAACTATATCATGTAATATATTATGTATAACTAACTATTACAGTTTTTTTTGTCGGGTGAAAAAATATTTATTTATTTCAAATAAAAATGACATTACAATATATATATATACTTTAACATTATGTATTATTTATTTAGACTATTTCTTTCATCCTTTTTTCTTCTAAATGGAAAAGAATCACAGTGGTAATGCTTCTATCGCTTTTTGCCTAATTAAATATTATGTTTCGGGCAGTGTGCATGTGAAAAAAGCAAACATATAATTTATCTTGTAGAGAATATAAATTTGAACCACTCAAACTTAAAAAATATTCATAAACGGAGAAAATACAAAGAATTGACGTTAAAAAAAAGATCGTCCCACATTTGACACAAGGCAACCTTTTTTCTGGCCACACAGGGCTTGTATACATTACCAACATGACAAACTGTCAAAGCAAACTGTCGGGTTACGTAATGAATGCAAACCATATGGCAGTCTTATATTAGATGTAAACATATCCTTGAATTGCTAATTTATTGTGATATTTAGATGGAAAAACTCGTATATTTTTGCAACAATATTAATAAATTTAACAAGACGAATGTGTTTAATATCTATAATATTTTTACAATAAAACTATTAATTTTAATATGAAACCTAACATTCGGCGATCAAGGAACCTTCAAACTGAACACTAATGATTAATTCCTAACCATTTTCTAAATTCGCATATTGAAAACTGTAAAAAAAGTTTTGTTTTAATCATCTTGGATATTGAAGAAACTATTTCCAGTGATAAAAGTTATCGAGAGATAACAATTTATAATTGACAAGTTTCAATACTAAAATGAAACACAGAAAGACTGTCTCTCTACCAACTATGGCTCGGAATTCCTCCAATTGGGGAGCTGAATCCCAGTGTCTCTCAAACGTCAAGTTTGATCTTCACGTGATGTGCCCGGTTGACACTGGCAATCACTTTTGAGAAGAGTCTGTCTTTAGAGGCACGGAACGGCTCTTCACCTGTCTGGATACTTGTCCATTCGTGAATATTGCGTAACCGTGATAGGCGCCTTCTACCAATCCCACATCGATCTATGATTTTAGCTATCAATATTCATTTTAACGAGTGATATTTTAATCATTTCAATAAATGTCCCAGATAAAGAATCTTCCAACATTTGATCGGTATATAAGAGGCAAACAACATGAAGTAGAAAATACAGTATACAACACTTAATCGTGTGTTGCCATAGTTTTAGGATTCAAGTTTCATTACAAAAAATTTATCCCATGTTGAATATATATTACACACTTGTGTGATCAACAGTGCAGTTATGCCAACTATCGACAATGAAGAAAAATCAGATCGCTATGTTAGCAGTTAAACTTAAATGTATGATAAAGATAAAATTACCACCATTGATGATACGTAATTAGTAAAATATAGTTTTTGTTCAAAAAGTTCAAGCGATACTTTGTGGAAATCCATAATTAATGTAATAAAATTAAAACACGCAACTTTGTTTACTCCCACATTTTTTAGCATATCACCTTGCACATCTCTGCCTACCCCAACTGACAGATGTAAGTATGTAAGAATACCACTCTGAAATGGTTTGGAAGAAAGACTAACAAAACAAACATACAGTGCAAATGAGTGTGGAAAGCGTGGTAGAGGAAGATCAAGGAAAGTATGTTTTGGATCAAATAAATAATGGTATTTTGAAAGAAGGAAACGCAGTCAGAGAAATCGTAAGAGTTGGATAAAAGGGTGTATGGATGTAGAAGTCTGTCTGTCCTCTCTGCCTACCCTGACTGGGAATCAGCGTGATGGTATGTGTTATTTTAGTCGAGTTTAACAAACATATCTGAAGACACAGCATAGCCTACTTTGTTGAAAAGTGCACAGTGATGTACTATAAATTTTAACGGAAGAAAACAAAGTCTAGTGTTTGATTTTTATTCCGTTGATATTTTTCTGTCCATCAATTGGAATATTAAAGTCAAAGTGTCGCATATTTGGTTTTCACAACTCAACTCAAAAGAAAGTGGAAAACCATTAGATGATTCTAAGCTGATATCAAACATAAAGGAGTTCAGAGCCATATTTTAAGAAAGAGAACCACAATGGAACTTGGTTACAACAAGAATGGAAATATTATTTACGAGTTCACTATTATATTTTTATTAAGATATGGGTTCTGCGAGATTAACAGATTATTCAATATTTACTTGATAGATTGATCTATTTAAAATCTTATATTTTTTTACAGTTGAGTGAAGAATTCCTTAAGTTTTTAACAGCGGCGACACAATTTTTAAATGTAACTTATTCTCAAATGAAAGTAGTCTACTTCCAACCTACAAATTAGCTATACTATGAAGAGTTTTCAGCAAAATTACGAGTTTGCAGACAAATATAGTTAATGTGTAAAAAAAAAAACTATTCTTCTAACGTTTCGTTAAATTTACGATTTTCACAAACGTGACATATGAATTTAAGTTTCGCAAGCTTAAAAAAGGTTTCGAAAATACAATTTTCCTTAATACGGTCTCATTCCAAGTTAGTTGCCAAGAATTATTCATAAAAATTAACGTCCCTCTAGGAACATTTATAAATTATCAAATTACTATATTGCTCACACGTATTTATATATTGAATGTGAAAAAATTTACAAATCTCACGTTTTCATAGGAGAAATAGATTGAAAATCCCAATAATGAGCATGTGGGTCTAGAAAACGGGGGTCAAGATAAACTCGCTTTACGTGATTAATTGGTTGTAAGAAAATTCACATACGTGAATTGATTTTAATCTGCGTGAGATTGGTTGTAATATTTACTGATTGTTTTATTATTTTTGGGTTATATTTTTTTCATTTGGAATCCCTCTCGCCCAAATTAAAATCAATTTACTTAATGCGTTTTTAGTCACGCAATTTATCTTAGAACCAATTAAGCAAACGAAACCTGTATAATAAAGAATCTGAAAGCTTTGTTATACTAAAGCACATGACAGGTATAGAACACAATGTTAGAATGGCCATGTTATAAACGAATGAAACCAGGATCTCATCTTGTAAAGGTAACCTCCTTTGCAGTCAACCATAAAGCAATATAAAAACAGCTGGCAATCTTCTTCCCATGAATAATTGGCAAAACTAGTTGCACGAGAGTTAGTCTATTGGCCCGCATATGTCACGGTCAAGAAGACTGGGCTATAAAAACCTTTTTCTAAGCAGACAACTCGATAGATCGTTATAAAATACGGATAAATTGTAATATTATCCTCACTGGGCAGAGATAAAATTGAGAGACAAACTAAATTTATTGTCCTCCATTTTGTTTCTAGACTCGTAAAAAAATCATGAGATTGATTGAATAAAAGATATTTTCATATTTGATTTCTGAAATAAATAAATATATTTGAGAGCACATCATTTGATTCTGCTTATCGAGGCGTTTTCTGGAAAAAAAATCCAATTTCAATAATTTTATTTGTAAACTAAAAAATTTGAACAATATCATTATTCTAGTTCATTCATTTGTTTTACTCGTTCGTTATCGTTCATAAATGAGCATTATCGTTCTAGTAAAAAAAAACAAGTAACGCCCAGAGTAACTTAACGGTACTAATTGAGTCTGTGAGGGTTTATGACAATTCTATACGGTCTCACCTTTTTACTATTTTTTTTTCTTAAATATGTGCAATTTTTTTTTTAACAATTGTGATTATTCATCAGTGAATGTGTTCATTTGATTCACGGGATGATATTATACATAAATTTGCAAAACCACAAAAAAATCTCAATCAATTTTGAGATAAATGAAAAAATCTATACGTAAGAGGTAAAAATATTAAGATAATTTTTTAAATCCCGGCAATATTTCGATTATTAATCGTCATCATCAGTAAACAGGTTTCTGGAGATGCATTGTACAGTTGACCTCAGTTTTAATGGTACGAAGTGCCATAGCAAGTAGGTTGTGAAGATCAATAATATATTATATCTATGTTAATCTTATTAGTCCGATAACGTAAGAGTTCGCCGATTACCAAGGATTATTCAGTCATGTCCGCAGAACTGATGACCAAAGGTCCGTTTATAATACATGATTATCTAAGCCCTTAAAAAGATAGACCCACTAGATTAGTTCACGCAAAGAACGACGGAGAATTAGCTAGTGGACTTGAGGTTAAAGAATGCTGGAGAAAAAACTGCAGGATTATCGAGAAAAAAAAAACATCATCCTGGAAGCTGTTCTTCAAAAGCTCCATAGCTTCTTCTTGGTACCATATCCATCATCAAATGTTAGCTTTTTTTCATCATTCCCGAAAGGTTATTTTTACGGTGTGTCGTCTAATATTCATAAAGTATATTCATGAATAAATAAAATATTTATTTAATTTATTACATCTCGATCAAGAACCATTTGATTTGTTGAATTGATTCAATCAATCTCATCATTTTTCAATTAATATCGTATTCAAATAATTATCGACAGGCCACAAAATAATAGTACACGCGCGCGTCCGCAAAATAAAAAAAAAACTAGAGCGAGTAATGAAAACAGATAATTTTATTAAAATCCTACCGTTCATACAGTTAATTATTTACATAAAAATATATCTCTATACGCCAATAACCGCATTAAATGCACTTATCGACAGAATTGATTATCGACACGAATGCAGGCAAAATCCCTATACACAAACTATGATAAAAATAACTATACAAAAAAAATTTACAGTAAAAAAGAAAACAAAAACAACGCAGTCATTAATTAAATTTTTGTTACAATAAACAACTAAAAGAGTGACACATACACACGACTTCACATATCCAAACGACAAGTAGCTGACACTGCGACAGATCGACAACCAAACACGCTTTTGTTGTATACTCGACAGGTGTTCGTAATATCTTTAAATAAGACTGTTTTAAAGTACAGTGGATAAAACATATTCACCCAAAGAAACAGAATTGAAGATAGTCCCTCCGAGTCTTGAAACATTTATATAAGTTATTTTTAAATCGTCTTCAATTCAATCAAACCACTAAATTGATTAGAATTTAACCTTCAACATCTCTGAATCGGTCATGCGTATGCGGGGTAGAACGTGTCTAGAAGACAACATTATCTTTGACCTCATTAATCGAACCTTTGAGTTAGAGAACCACTGGAGTAGACACGAAACTCGCAGTTTGTAACCGCGCATATTGGCAAAATATATTGTTCACTAAAACGCAGCAGGCAAGGCGAGATCTGTACTGACAAGACCTAAAAGGGGAAGAGTGATATATTGAATGACTATCTGTGAAACAATCTGCGATACAGAATATTTTTTTTGAATTACAGTCCTTCTGATTTCGATATCAATAAAAAAAAATTGCACAACGCTCGTCATCCAGGATGGGCTTTAGACGAAGGGCCAACTACCCATCTCTGTAAAGCATTAAAAGGTTAAAACCAAAAATAATACGGTACACGTTGCATCATCAAAAACCCTAAGCCGAAGGTTGAGAGAGAGACTAGATGCGATATTGTTTTTTTATATAGAAGTTTAAAGAAAATTATAATTACTACCGTCAGATTTAAGATAAAAAAAGAAATCGGAATTGTGTTTTTGACCCGCGATAACAGTCCAGTGTCAGATACTGAAACCTCGAAAGTGCGTCGTCACCATGCGTGGTTCACTCGTAGTTACGTGATACATATCCGAGATTAACGCTAAGATAACTAATTCATAAAGCATATTGTTACACCTTATAGTAAAGACTATACAAAACCTTAGCAAAATATTTTCATATGTATTGTCCATGAAAAAAAAAAAACAAAAATATTTATACATACGAGGGACAAGATACACATATATATATATATAAAGTATTGTATATATAATATATATATATATATATATATATATATATATATATATATATATATATATATATATATATATATATATATATATATATATATATATATATATATATATATATATATATATACATAATTTTTTTTTATATATATATATATTATATACACATCACAATTTACAAAATAGCCTTCAAATATTAAATAAAAATATGAATATGTACACAAATATATACAAAGCACAAAACACGTTATGTATATAAGTACTTTTCTTTCTTACTAATTTTAATTTATAATTTCACATTTTGTTTAACTTTTTTCACAATTATTTTTTTATTTTTATATAAAAAAGAAGTAAACAGTTCCTTTTTTTTATTTCATTTTTATTAATAAACTATATAAATTACCTATATTATTGTTTTATTATTATTATTATTCATCAATTCATTTTTAATGTTGTATAATTTCTTGTATCACATTTTTTTTATATAAAAAAACGTATCGACAAGCTAATCCTGTCAGTTTTTTTTTTCGAGTAGTAAAAACTATTTTTTTTTTTACAATTTCACCAAAACACACTTAAATGTCAAAGCAAGCTCCATCGATACCACACTTGAATTAGTGAACCCGAGAATGAGGTTAATCTCTACAGGCTGTAACCGCAACAGTCCAAACGGCAAAGTCACCCGACAAAGGTGATCCAAACACGACACATCCGCAATGTACACACCGGCTTAGCTTCGAGTGAGACGAACACCAGTCGGTTTACGTTCGGTACCATTCGGCCAGTTGGCACAGACCGACTCACACGTCTATACTAATTCAATAATCATACAGCTTTGCAGATCTGCCTAGTGTGAATGCATCTTAAAGCATTCAAAATATTACATGGCACGATCGACCGATTGAGCGATGTCCAATGAAAAAATAAATATAGAGAAATTGATGTCAGATACACATTTCATCTGTACTATCCCTTTTGGAGATAGTGTGAAAAAGGCTAAATCTAATCAAAACCTTTTTATTACTCTAAGATTGATCACCATTGTGAGATAATCCAATAGGTAACCTTTAAAAAGTCACTGGAAATAAAATTATTTAAACTTTAATATGATAATTACGAATTTACATTATAATCATTTTAACAAAAAATGTATTTCTTTTGTAATGAAATAAAATTCATCGATTTACACAGTAGATAAGTTTCGAGAAAAATCAAATTAATCAAAATCAAGCAAATTTATGCAAAGAAACTTGAAACCAAATTGGAAGATATGTTCCTGAATACATTTGAGTCACCAATGCAAGTGTTCACTGTCCATGTACGCAGACGGCTCAGCAGGGTTCATATGTCTGCGGCATTTGCGGGAGGGAGTGCGCATCCAGGATCGGGCTGTTCTCTCACAGAAGATCACACGATCGACGTGGGAGAACGGTTCAGGACTGACGGAGTGGCGAGGGGATCCTCGACTACGAGGCCCGGCAATGATGATTATCACTGTCCATGTTACTAGCCTTCCTCTATATTTATTGATTCATTGGATTACAAACAAAAATGTACATACACAACACTTTGGACCTGAACCATTCCCGATTGATGGCTTCCATAAACTATTCTGTGATGAGAAAAACCAATTTTATAAAATATTTTTTAGACTTTCAGAGTTCGTACCGCACGTTTTTGACTCGAGAGTGTCACAATGACCATAACCTAACCCTTTGCACTCAAAAGTTTTTTTTCTGGGTCACTTGAAATATTGAAAAAAAAACAAGCTTTTTATTATCGTTGCTTATTTGTTTTAAATAAATACTTTCAAACAAAAACTGTACTAATTATTACCATGAATAAAAATATGAAGACACGTACGACACAATTTGCTACAGAAGTTAGCGTAAAATTAGCTGCGTCGCCGCGAGCTTTGTGATGAAATGAAAGTGTGCCGATTTAGCACCCTTGGATGTGAAGGGTTAAAATTATACAATTATATTTACTATCCATACTAAACGATAAAATATGTTAATCTTTATTGCGCCGATAAAACAGTTATCCTCAACTCGAGGGTGCTTAAAAAAACACTTGTATTTTACAATGAACAAGCCACAGAATAAAAATAAACTCGAGTTATTTTAAAAATGAACTTTTTACCCAGTTCGACGACGCATTACAAATAACCTATTAGCCCCGCTATATGTGAACTATTTTGTTCGATTCTCAAGAACAAAAGGGATAAAATAAAATAGTATATAGTACGAATTGCGACTAAAAGATTTCTCGTAATCAGCATCCAAACAGCGAAAATGATCCAGTCATAAAATACTTAATCACGAATATTGCACTAGCGGTAGCCAAGTATGTAGAATTATTTTTAAATTCTTCCGAGATTCGAAATATAATTATATTTTCTAGACCAAAAAATATTAACAGTATGAAAAATAAATTGAGGGATCAGAGGAGAAATAAACGATGAAAACACTATAAAAAAAATTCTACCCTACCTTGGTGCAAATTCTCTATGAATGTCCGTCTATTAGCCAATAAGCATAAATAAATTGAATGGGAGTATCAGGAATGGATTAAGCGCTGCAAACGGTGCCTTCAACAATAGTCAAGTCATATGGGAATCCTTAGTCTGATGAGAAAGTGTCTGCTGTTTGACGTGTGGCTAAATCAATATTTTTATATACAACTGTAATATAACTAAGACACAACAGTAACAACGAATGATTCATTCATAAAAAGATTTTATGAATAGATACAGTAAAAGTAAGTTCTATAATTGTTCTCTTCCTATGGCTATTTGAATGTATTTTATGAAGCTTATTAAAAAAAATAACTAAAGCTTTTTCGACAGGTTTAAACACAATACCGTTAAAAGTGTGTTTGGAATAGTTAAATTAAAAGATGTTAACATAGTGACAAACTTGTATTGGCTGCAGAAGGCTGTGATCATTCTGGGAGAGGACTCCACGGATTATATTGATATTCAGCAGGCAGGGCCATCTTAATACATTTAAGTGGCCTGGGTGTTTAATTATCAACATGTAACCACTTATAATAGATTATCTACTTTAAGAACATATAATAGATTATCTACTTTACACAGCATTCAATTGCTCCATTAACCCTTTGCCATCTGACGGTACAAATTTGTACCACCAGATTTAAACGTTCATTCTAGCATTATATAATACATCAAAATTTGTTTGATCAATCCCTGTCGTCACATCACATATGTGTACTAATATTTTACAATGCAAACAGTATTGGAACGTGTATTTATTAACGTGTTCCTCGCGGGAAGCACAAACGCCTGTGATCTGATCTGTAGCATTCCTTTGTGTATTTTACGTAATGTTTAGTTTATCTCCTTTATTTAATGAGTCTCCTTAAGAGTAATGACTATTATTTATTATCAGAAAATTACTTGAATGTCATGTTTACTTGGTGGTGTAATCAAATATTAGTGGTTCTAAACAAATTATGCGTTTAAACTTAGAAATTAAAAAACGCCGAACACAGGATTCGTGGAATTTGATTTTTAACGCGGTGTACAGGTTAATAATGCCACCAGGTATCTCAGGTGAATGTTGACTGTCACACTGATTGGACGCATGTTTTATTGTTCATTTTTGGATATAAAAATATTAATGAAAATGTCAGGTAAGTGTGTTTATTGAAAGTAGAAGTTCATTAACATTTGTTTTTGTAAAATTGATTGCTATAATAAGATTGTTCAAAACATATTTGTCGTTTTTTTATGCCTTTATTCACTGACGGTACAAATTTGTACCACCCTTTTTTGGATGACTGAATAAAAAAATAACATTTAAAAAAAATTTAAGCCCTCTCTAACATCCCACTACAAGAGATATTTAACAAAAAAAATGCAATGAACAAGTTATTTCTATGTTCAGGTAACAAAGGGTTGTCATGTTTTTTTCTGAAAATAATACCCGGGTAAATGGAGGGATAACTGTGTTGATTTTGAGCTAAGTCAAAAGGGGTGCCCAAAGATTCATAAATATGCTACAAAAATATGTACAAGGGTGATTAAGATGGGTGCCTTATGGAATAATGCGTTCACTTCAGTTTATATTAAAAATCTAACGATAACCGATACTGTTCAACGCTACAGCTAATTAACAAAAAAAAATAGTTACTGTTTATCCAAATATTTATACTATTTTATTTACGAACATCATTAACCAAGTAATCCGCGGAACGAAGTGTTTTTATTATTAAACATTACATTATTCAAGATCCACGTTTAAACAAAACAGACGAGCATTAACGATATTATCAATAAAATCAGACACAACAACAGCGAATACGGATTTCAATGACATCGTAGATGCATTTACGAACAAGATAACAAGACATAAACTGGACTACTTTGTTGAGTGATGCAAAATATAACATCATCCGAGATCATCATCCGAAATGGAAAGAATTAGAATTTTTATTACATATATAGAGTGCAAGGTGCAAACTGCCCAGGGGGCGTTGCCTATTCAAATGCGGCACAGCTGATTTTATCGACCTAATATCCAATTAACAATTTTCCATCGTGATTCAAATCAGTTTTACTCAGTCTAAACTTCCTCACATTGAAACTTTAATCTCGGTTCAAGATTTTTGCACCTATGTCACTTTTCCACTGACCGCCTCAAATTGAATAATTGAAATGGCACCGCGCCGAAGCGCTTTTATATTTGATAGCATGTGTCAAGACTAAAAGAGAATACAAGATTACGATTAAAATTCATGAGCGTAAAATTTTAATCCAAAAAAAAAAATTGCAATATAATTTAAGTATTGAAAAATGTTCATTTTGGTTCCCCTATTTAGTAGTGATTTTATAAGATACATTTTATAATCTTTTGAGGATGCTCATTTTGGTTCCCCTATTAAGTAGTGATTTTATAAGATACATTTTATAATCTTTTGAGGATGCTCATTTTGGTTCCCCTATTAAGTAGTGATTTTATAAGATACATTTTATAATCTTTTGAGGATGCTCATTTATTTCAAATCCTGCATATATCAAAAGATCAATTTTAAATAAAAGTTCTATGAACAAAAATAATATAAATAATTGTAAGTAGTGAAGGAAAAAATAACAAATGTTCAATCATTTAAGTTATTCCTATAATTTTTAAGAAAATGGATAAATGTTATTGAATATTTTTTTTTACTTATTTGGGAATTACTTTAAAAGTTAAAATTATCATTAAATAAAAAAACCCAAGCAAACATATCAATATTACCATTGATACTGCATTAATAATCAAGTTTTCTTTTTAAACATGCCACAAAGTAACACATGACAAAAAAAAGCTTAAAACTTTAATTTATTTTTATATCTTTCCATGCGCATTATCCAGAAATCAAATTACAGAAAACCTACTCAAGATTCTCCCGTTTATGACGTTTTCACACGAGGTTTAATTAGCTAGTCCCTTGAGAAACATCATTTAAAGGTTTCACTGTATCTTGTATAGTTTGTCATTGTTTCTTAACCTTTTTAACTTTGCGACCCCTTTTACTAAAAGATTTTTCTTTAAATTGTTATTTTCCCTTTATACATGTAAGTTATTTTTATATTCACCACCCACAGGGTGAGAGAAAGGATTGTTTAAGTTGATAAAATCTGTTTTGTCTTGATTTGCAGTATAAGCAGAAAATATAATTGTATATTTCAACCACTGTTCTTCTTTTACTGGGACATTTGTACAAATTTCCTTCATCTCTTAAGAAGTCAACATTTTGTTTTAGTTGTCACAATGTATACATACAGGTGTCCCATACCTCAACGTCAAGCCGGTATCGAGGAAGAGGCCAGCTTATGACGGTTCAGAAATAAAAAAAAATTATTGAAAAAGCTTAATAATTTTCGAGTTATAGGCATTATGACAAGAACTAGCTAGTTCATATAAAAAATGGTGACACTAGCTGTCTTACTCTAACTCGTTCATGCGCAGTATCGTTGGTCTCGCTCAAATTTATTGAATTTGATCTTTAATTACAGAAATTAATGTTTTAAAATTATTTTTAAAGGAGTATTAGATATGTATTGTACCATTTTGAAATCTTGACTAAACAGGCCATCTTTTGATGTAGCTTGCCTGGTTAGCGTAGTACATTATTTTTACAGTATGATGAGTTGAAGGTAGCTGATAAAACTCCGACTAATAGCAGGGTTATCTAGGATTGCGATACAACCATGAAAATCATAAAATATGGCAATTTATAGTCACAGCATATAAACATTTGGCGCAGGGTAGCTACTTTCACAATTTTCCAAGAAATGCCTATTATAACTCGAAAAGTATAAGGTTTTTTCAAGATTTTTTAAAATTCTGAACCATCATAAGCTGGCCTCTTCCTCGATACCGGCTTGACGTTGAGGTATGGGACATCCTGTATATGTACGCAGAAAATAATAATTGTACTTCTCAAACTGTTCTGCTAAACATAAAAGTCTTAACTCCCAATAATTTACTTTTCAAACTGTTAAATAAAAAATATATATCCACGTAACAGCAGATTATACAAAGCGGAAAATAATTCATTATTTTGTAATATTAAGAAAAATTTTATCAGTTCTATTTATTATCAACTCGATTCCTAGTGACACGAGTCGAGAAAATTTCTATTACATAAAGTTTTTTTTGTGAATTGAGTAATAAAATAAATATTGAGTCTGATTTTATATTGTTGAGAAAAGAAATAAAGACACTGCTACACTCAAATGGAATTACCGTGAGATCAAAAACTGGAGTTTTAACTGCGAATAAAAAAAGCCGTATCGAGCTAAAGTGAAGTGATATAAACCACAATATCAAAGTACAGTTAAAGTATGGTTTCGAGTCGATAAATCTCGATACATTTTTCGTATCTCTATGTTAGCATCACAAGTACAAATTATGTCATCGATCAAATCGCTACTATTTATATTATAATATAATTACACAATCGAGTGAGATTTGCATTCTGTTAACTAGTCCATAAAATAAGCCTATTTTTAGTTTCGTGTCTACGAGTTAACCGAGAAAATAAAGTACACCCATACCTCGCTATACAGCCGCTCTTTATACGGCATTTCGCTATAATGGCCTTTTTTAATTATGGCACTTTTTCCATTTACGGCCCACAATGTTTCATTATACGGACAAAAAAAATGCTGCACTGACAAGAGTAGTACTCACTGAGATTATTTGAATGGACTCATGTCACGATTCAAAATCCGCGCTGCATAAATCCATTGTTGTTTGGATTCAGCCCAGACGCTACACCGCGACAAGAAACCGTGTCCACACCAAGATTCACGGTGCGATTCAGTCCTTTGCGAATAATGACTGAAGTTGCTCTCTCGAGAATTTCCCTAGCTGTTTTTTATATAATTAAGAATAGCAATAAGTGCAATAAAAAACAACAAAAAAGATGGTGGGTTCGAAAATTATTTCATGGCGGGAATCAGTGTGGGAATAATCTTTTTGACACGTCAACATGTTTGACATGTTCATCATCAGATTAAAAGTTTTTAAACATTTTATTTTATGTTTTTTATTACATGTATACATATGTGCATGGGGTTCGAATTGTCAGTAGGGTCACAGTGACACACTATGCTGGAAGGTGTAAGTCTATAAAATGCTGTGGAACGCCGAGTTGCATACTATCAGCAACACTACTGGCTAGTCCGATTCGTTAGCGTCCCCGTCGCGAACCCTGGGCAATGTGGTCACACTATGTGGATCATAGCAGATAGCGGAAGGATGAAAGGCGAGTCTCTGGCGCCTAAAAACCAGACCCCACCAGCTAAGGGAAGGAAAACCCTAACAGAAAACCAGGGCAGGGTCTCAGGCCTTAAGGTGGCAGCCCCACCAGGAACCTAAGATACGATGGGTTAATCACCTGTCTATCTGAAACCACACGATTATGAAACCAAAAGCAAAAGAAGCCGGACTGACCCCGAATTAGGGGGGAATGGCAGCGACTGCTGGAGGAGGCCGGGGCCCACAATGGGCTGTAGCGCCATTGATGATGATGATGATACATATGTGCATATTCTTTTGTTTTTGAATTTCTGTTTATTATTCCATTGTTTTGTACTTTTATTTTTATGTGACCATTTTTATAGGAAATAAAAAGAATAAAATGCTTTAGGAGCCAAAAATTATGTTATTTTATAAAAAAAATGGAACAGATCCAATTGAATTTGTATGGGTTTGTATCAAAATAATTGATTCATTATACGGCTTTTCGCTTTACGGCCAACTTTTCCGGAACGTACCTAGGCCGTAAAGCGAGGTATGGGTGTACGTGAATTACTTCAGTTTGTTTATAAATGCAGAACTTTGAATACATGATCTAAAAATTGTTCATGAAAAAAGCTAAGTGGCATTTATCCATTAACTATTGTTTCCGATCGCAAGATATATCTTTCGATTCGATGATCTTTATTTTAAATATTATTTCAAAATAATACAACACTATCATAATTACAAAATGTGTTTATCTGTGTCTCAGTGTTACTCGTAACAGTCTCATTGAGGTAGATCAGGTGAATAGAACTAGCTACCTCCATCAGATTCTAAGATAAAAACTAGTGTTTTCCTATTGTATAACACTGCTTACATGGCAATATTGAATTTTAATGGGTTTTTTTTATTTTATTTTAATATTATGTATCAAAAAGGTCATTTGACCGTTAAAATACAATAAAAAAAAATAAAAGACTTCTGAAGTAAAGGCAGGCTAATGGCAAAGAGACATTCAAGGGGATTTTTACAGTTAACACATTCAAAAGATATTTCAAGAGGATTTTTACAGTTAACACGTTCAGTGCTGAAAACGCATATATGCGTTGATATAAACTTTGCCGGGTGTTGAAAATGCCTATCGTCGTTCTATTCCCAATTCCTTTGGGTGAATTATAAAACAAATGAGTCCAGAGTGGCCTTATAGTAGTATACTATAGAGTTCGTAAGGGTTGTGTGCTAATGAATTATACTTGCTTTTTTAATTTTTTAACAGCACAGTAAATATAAAACAAATTATTCAGCAGTCAATGTGTTAACACATTCAAAAGATATTTCAAGAGGATTTTACAGTTAACACATTCAAAAGATATTTCAAGAGGATTTTACAGTTAACACATTCAAAAGATATTTCAAGAGGATTTTTACAGTTAACACATTCAAAAGATATTACATTGAAACGTAAGTAAACGTGCGGCAGTAAAATATACGTAATTTCAAAATTGCGGTTCCAAACCTTACGAAGAGATTAATAGATATTATTTTCAACATTATGTAGAATCACATTGTATAAACATTTAGCAAAGCAGCCAGTGAGATGAGACGTGAGGAGACAGATGGTGTATCGGACGGGTGATGCGATGGAGCCTGGCGCTGCTGTGTGACAGGCTGGTGGCGGTGTGGCGCGCTAGTCGAGCGTCAGGATGGCCTGGATGGGCGTGAGGTGATTGTGGTGCGCCCCGCGGTGAGGAGAGGGGCGCGGGGGCGAGCGTCACTTGCCCTCCTTAGATGGACGCCGCCGCCGTCCGCTCCACATCGCTTCCACGGCTGCAAGAGAACATCGAAACATCGCATTAGTTTCCACAATTAACACAAACCTCGAGAGAACACTTCAATATGTCTCGCCTCCAATAATGACAAAAATTTCGCAAAGTAATTTGAATCTATTTATTATGCGTAATAAAGTTCAAAAGTGATAAAATATTTTATTTTTTGAAAACCCTCATATTACTACTAATTCTTTTGAATTAAGTCTTCTACCTTGTAACACTTGCTCTTGCACAAATGCAACTGCTTTTGGAGTAAGTGCTTGTGCTGGTCTGTACTGACGAGGGTTATCTTCAATAGATTGTCCGCCTAAATTAAACAATTTAGCCAAATCTTTCACTATGGAACATGGATGGAGAAGATTCTTCATACACATAATCTAAACATTGTTTAATTTCTGACATGCCTTGCCTTATTTTAAAAGAAACTTGATATCTGCTCATTTTTATTTTTTTAACATTTGAGAATATAACGAAACATCACGTCTTTTATCAGCTCTAGTTGACATACTAATGAAGGTAGAGATATAAAATTTGAGTTGTAATATCACCTAACCATGTGATGGGTATCTGTCCATACATGCTCTAACTGACTCAAGCCAGAAACTTTTAGATCTTACTACCTATATTTAATAGTCGAAAATGAACGTGCATTGTAATAATCAAATAAAGTGACACACATCTAATTATTATCACAGACAGGCAGCATATACAGGTCACATCCCATTATAACGAAATTCAAGGGACCCTAAAAAATATTTCGTTATACTGAATAAGAGAAAAAAATAGTATTGAAAAAAACTGTTTTACTTCAGAATAAAAAGTTGTATAAATACGCTAAATTCAAGTATTGTGTTATTTTGATTGTACTGAATTTTTGTTAGCATCATTCATAATTGCATTTTCAATGTATGTAAATTGATGAAAAATATTTTTCGGGACATCAGTGCAACAAGACAGAAACTCTTTCAATCTTTTCAAAACTTCTGAAATGTAAAACCTTCACAGCAGATAGCATAGCTTCATTTTTATTATCATGAATTTTTACCACATTTATAATTCCCAGATCTATTGGTTGCAAAAATACTGTACGAATTAGAGATATAACTAAAGTTCAACGTTCTAGCTTGCATGTTAAATTATGTGCTGGGCAATTAATCAATTAAATTAAGATTTATATTTTTTCATTTCAGTGCCCAAATTCATTAACCACTTGTTAAATATTGCTTGTGTTATCCCAAGCCCATTGATTTGAATCCCCTCAACTGCATTTTGTGCCGAAAAATTATCATTAGCTAGATTTGTTAAACATATTCTTTTACGTACGTTAGATTAAGAAAAAACATTAATTATTTTGAAAATTTCATTACCTCGGTATTAGTTATAATGAGATTTGATACGTGTGCTAATAATACCTATATAAAGTTCAATTGTCATCCGTTCGTGAAGGCAAAGGATAATTGAAGGAAACAAAACACAACCAAAACAGCACTTCTAGATTTGTCCAGACAGTTTTTAAACCGGTTCAATGTCGCAGCGCTCACTGCACTATTGGACAGTTTGTTCTAAAATTCCACAACTCGGTTAGCGAAACAATGTTACATTGAATTATTGTGGAGTGTAGTTTAGGAAAGTTTGACTGATGCCATCTCAAATTAGTTCTGAGCAATCATAATGACTACTCAAATTCTTATAAAACTCCCATCAAGTCTACATAATTTCATCATCTTTGCAGAATCATAATGATAAATGATCTGTATCGTATTGAATTGCATTTTCTGTATATACAGTACAACTTGGCGGGTTTATTCTACATTAAAACCAACCAAAAATATGTTGAAAATCCTCAAGTAAAAACCAGATTAGAGCCTTTTTAAAATATAAATATATATATATCAACGGGAATTGAACCCGCGACCCACAAGTTAGAAGACGGAGTTATGGCTAGGACACGGAGGTCCTGAGTGTTATGATAGAAATTTGCTTTTACACCCTAGGAGTTCTGAGCAGTGGGCCGACCTGGATGGAGGTGTTTTGTGGCATCTATGTGTTCCTGACGGAATGAATTTTTCTTCTATCCGGAAAAATATGCTAAACTCGAAGCTGACAATCTTTTAGTTCTTTAAGACACATATCAAACTATCTTGAATTGAAAGGAAAAGGTTTACAAAATTATTTACTCACTATGTATTATACCAGGGGTTCCCACCCTTTCTTTTAAATGAAAATGACAGAGTGGAAATGACATAACACACACCAGCACCCCCCCCCCCCCCCCGTCCTTTAGGTACCTATGCCTACCTTCCAGACTCCTGATTAATAAGATTTATAATTTGAGTTACTATATTTTATGTATACAACAAAAATGAACAAAACAAATATAGGAAATAATACCTCCTATAGGTTCAAGACACGTTATTAGCATCATTTAATAAAAGGATTAAATATATACCAAACAAATATTAAATGACCAAATTATTATGCATAGTTTTTGACATTTTTCTTAAAAATAATTATCTTCCTCCAGTGACACCTGAAGACTAACTTTGCCACCTGTCTGAAATGTTGGGCAATCAACTCAACATTCAAGGCACAGTGAATAAATAATTCTGAAAAAGAGTTTTTTCAATAATGTCTAGCAAGTAGCCTGTGAAAATATCAAAAAATCACCTTTCTCAACTTCTTGATTACATTTGACTGTGGGATAAAAGATTTTCACTAAATAACTCAGACATCACAAAACAAGGTAGAATTGGTTTGTATGTCACTCTCAAAAAATTGTCTCTTAAGTTATATACTAGAGATGAAATTTTGTAGGAACAGCAGAATACAAGAACATACCTGCACTGCGTGTTTTTCTTCTGGGGCCAGTAGAATTGGGCGTAGTGGCGGATCCTGAAGCAGGGGCAACAGCACCAGGTGCAACTGGGATGCCCTCTTCCTGCTCCTTACCCCCCTCTTTGCCGCGACGCCCGCCTGACTGCCGCACCGACCTACGCGTACCCACTTTGTCCAATGCCACCTCGCAGTTCTGCACCTTAGCCCCGACACCCTTGGTACCAGAACACTGCGCACCTCCGCTAGGTGACACCTGGCTCTTGCCACCGTTGTTCTTACTAATCTGGTTTCTTGTCACATGCGGGTTGCTGTCCTTGGTCTCCCGTTTGCCCTCCTTGTGACGCACCTTTCCCGCTACGGCGATGAGTGGCTCATCACTATCCGAATCGGATTCCAATTGTTCATTGGGATCACCGGTTTTTCCTTGACCCTTGGGCGTTTTTATTATCGTTATAATCTTCTCACCAATCTTTTTCCCCTCGGAAACCGGTTTTTTCTCCTGATCAGTCTGAGTTTTACCACTGACAACCGCTTTGACCGCTTCTCCGCTAGCGCTGATAACTTGAGTTATTAAATCGTTTGTCTTGACCGCCTCCGGCGTTGTGTTGTCGGTGCATTTCCTCAACTTGGTCTTCCCCTGCAGGTTTGGTGATAATCCATCTTCGCAACTAATGCTAGAATGGTTCGAACTCTCCGATTCTTGCCTCTTTCTTTTTATGGCCGTGCTTGAGACAGTTTTATTGGTCACTTGAATCTTTGGACTCATCTTGTCAACAGAGCCACTTCTCAAATTATTTCGTACATTAAAGTTTGCAGGAGAATTAGCCCTGGAATCGGGTTTCATTAGATTGGGACTGTGTTTGGGTGTTCTTAGTTTATCTGCGGGACTATTCAATTTGCTACTCGACCTGGTTCTTACGGAACTTTTTAAAGAGCTCTTTTCTGAAACGGACGGTGATAACGAACTAATTTGTTTGTCAGGAAATTCTGAATTAGGTATTTCAATCAGTAACTGTTCACAGTAGCTCTTATCGGAGAATTCACATTTCTCTAACCTCGGACAGCCTTCACTCACACTGGACTCTTCCTGTTTATCGGATTCCTTCTGTGTATTTAGTTCTAAATGTTTTTCACTATTTTCACTTTGCGTTTCACTCGCACCTTTATTAGAAGTCTTTATACTATCACTAGTTGTTTCAGCTTCTTGGTCTGAGAGTTCAGACTCCCTCACTTTGTCAGAATTGGAGTACGTGTATAAGGCGGGGGTGACCCTCAGGGGTCGAGGGTCAAAATCATCATTCTCAGACTTGACCTTTCCTTCACAATTGATTTGAGGCTTTGGTCCATTTAGATCCTCAGTTTTTATTTCCTCTTTTGAGTTCTCTTCCCGTTTGGTTTCTTTCTTGTGACCAGCTTCTCTTTTCTTGTCATCCGCAGTTAAGATAGACACTTTGGTGTCTCGAGACATGTTGCAATACTCTTCCACCATGAATTCATTCTCTTTCTTTATAATGCTCTTATTCTCATTAACATCTTTGCTCATTATGAGATGCTTTTCATTCCCCACTAAAATACATTCTAACGTCTGCTCAGATTTGATATGGTCGTGTTTAGAACGATTGAACTCCTCCATGTACCTATCCGATTCTTTAATTAACGCATCCATCTTATGTTCCCCGTTAATGTCCGAATGTAAACCTTCCATTTTGGCTAACTCCGCTTCGATATCACCCATATCTTCTAAATTGTCTATATGGCTATATTGTAAGTGCATCGCATAAGCATTGCACTTTTTCAAATCTGCATTTCTAAAAACATCCATCTTTAAGTCATCGTTACAAGACAGGTCGTCGAGCAATTCATTCCGGGACTTTTCCGATAGCAAGGTGTCTTGCAGGATACTCCGACTGGTGCAATCCAGCACCAAAGAATTGCACTCCCGTGTCCCTCCTTCACTGCTGCCGCACTGTTTGTTTCCATTAGGTCCACTAGTGCCAGCTTCCTTGTCAGGTGGCTCTCTGTCTTTGATCTCTTCTTTACGATGGTGTTGCGTATCCTGCGGTCGGTCAGTTTGCGTGGAGAGCGCGTGTGGAGACTGGCTGGCTTGATTAGGCGACTTCTCAGACAGGGCGTCCATGGATTCGATACCCGAGTCCTCACCTTGCGCTTGAGACCCGGCTCCCCTACTCTCTTGACTGGGACTCCTGGACGAAGGTTCCCCATCCTCGGTCAGTCTGTCTTCCATCTTCTTCATCACTGAAGTCATTTTAAAACTAACCTCATTATTGTCCAACTCGTCTACCTTTTTGACGAGGCCGTCTTTATGCGACCCCACGTTAGAGTCCTGCGAGATGACAACCTCGTATTTCGTCATGCTGGGAAATTTTACATCTTCGAGTAGTTTCTGTTTGATCTTGGCTTCCATTTCGGCTATATTGACTTGCGGCAGTACGGTTTTCGTAGGTTTACTACTACTGTCCTTGTCTTTCGGACTTTGTAATCTGGCTTCGCCGGAAGTTTGCCTTAGCTCTGAAGATAATTTAGCGCCTTCCATGGATAATTTTTCTATTTGCCTCTCGGCAACCATTTTGGAGTAGGATTTGTCTTTGCTGCGGTCTTTCTTGAGCTTGGAGCCTGGCGGACTGATGGCGTGGGGCGAAGGTGTGAAGGTGCAAGGGAGCACCGAGGAGGGAGATGGTGAGGGCTGATGCAACAGGGTGCCCTTGTTTGTGGAACCAATGGCTGAGGCTGGAGGAGCTTCCCTTGAGACAGGGGGAGGAGTCACTCCGCTAGATTTGCCGTCCAGATCTGCTGCAATGAAAAGTAAGGCATTATTATACTACAAGGGATACAATGTAATAGGGGGACCGGAAAGAAATCAAAATTTTCGGGAGTACCACTTTAAGGTCAGTCTGCGTCGAGACACAAAAGAGAAAACACGTGCTTTTTGGTGCTAGTAGTTTGTGAGGGTTGTAAATTCATTATTTTTGCAAAGATTATTTTTTCCGTCGTTTGTGAAGAATGTCAAGGCCGACTATTGACGAAGAACATTTACGCCACTGTATGTTGTTTTTATTTGACCGGGGATTGAAGGCGAAAGAAGTGACAGAAACAATTACTGCTACATATGGAGACGTATTAAGACTCAATAAATGTCATAGATGGATAAAAAAATTTAAAAATAATGATAGGGACCTGAAGAACGCCCCTAAAACTGGAAGACCAACAAAATTGGATGATGATGCGCTGACGTCATTGGTTGAATCTGACCCTCGTCAAACAATAGCTGAATTATCAATTAAACTCGATTGTCCATGGTCAACAGTGCAGGAACATCTTAGTCGCATTGGAAAAATTCATAAACAAGGAGTTTGGGTTCCGCACGTGTTGACGCCAGCTGCGCTCGAGCAGCGAATAACGATATGCACGTCCCTTTTGTCCAGGTATAAAGTGGACCCATTTCTTCGAAGAATAATAACTTGCGACGAGAAATGGGTCTTGTACAATAATCCCACACGAAAAAAACAATGGCTTTCTCGGGGCCAGTCGGCTGTTCCTACACCAAAACCAACGTTGACTC
Organism: Odontocerum albicorne; assembly: GCA_949825065.1. Lineage (NCBI taxonomy): Eukaryota > Metazoa > Arthropoda > Insecta > Trichoptera > Odontoceridae > Odontocerum > Odontocerum albicorne. The sequence continues at coordinate 6,250,354 of OX463862.1, forward strand.
TAAAAAAGGTTCTCCTCTGTGTATGGTGGGATATCGAAGGTGTTGTTCACTATGAACTATTGAAACCAGGAGAAACAATTAATGCAGCTCTTTATTGTCAACAACTGGAGAGAATGAAAGAGGAACTAAGAAAAAAACGTCCACTTTTGGTCAATAACCAACCCAGGATGCTTCAACAGGATAACGCGCGGCCACATACTGCGATAATCACCCAGAATAAAATAATGCAACTTGGACTGGAACTTTTACCTCACCCCCCCTATTCCCCTGACATAGCCCCCTCAGATTATCACCTTTTCAGATCATTGGAACACTCCCTCCGCGATAAAACATTCAAAAATATTGATGAAGTAAAAAATCATATCGAAAAGTTTTTTAAGGAAAAACCATTTTTTTTTTACAAAAATGGAATTGAAAAGCTGCCTGATAGATGGAGAAAGGTCTTGGAAAACGATGGAAACTATTTCATTGATTAATTTCTTTTTGTATTTTTTTTAAATAAAATTTTTAAATGTATTACTTTTTTTTTGATTTCTTTCCGGTCCCCCTAATATAACAGAATATGGAATGAAGTGATGTGAAGTTAAAGCTGATGTATCGAGTACTATGAGAAGAAAAGCATTCTGAGATGGTTTGCGCAAATTGAATGAACAACAAATAATTGATGGAAAATTAATTAAGAGAAAGACTAAGAAAAGTATAGTTGGATTAAATTAATTATATTTTCAAAAGGAAATGCAATAAATCATAGTTGCATGAGAAGGTGTATGGATGTAGAGACGCGAAAATGTGGAAAGTTCTGGTGCTGTATCTTCTCTACTTCAACAGGAATATGTATGTTTAATATAATTTGCTTGAAGGACTTCTGAACAGTGTTTTAGACCAGTGTTCCCCAACCTTTTTAGACCTGTGGACCGGAAAAAAAAGGAAAAAATTTTCGCGGACCACTAATACTGAAATAAAAATGGTTTTTTTATTTAATATTTTTTAAATCTTATATTGTGACAGATGGACATACGAGTATGTAACTATAATTGACAAATATACATATAACAGTTAAACTATTTTAATTGTAACATTGTCTGATACAATTAAAATTTAACAAAAGCCATGGGGTTTTTGCAACAAACTAATGCGAAACCTGCTGTTGATCTTTGCTAATACGAGTATATTGGATATTCTTGGCTGCAGTGCTGTCTCTGACATACGAAGTGCTGCATTCATGTCCAGTATATTCCTTTGTTTCGATTTTATTGAGGACATGGATGAAAATCTTATATTTAATATGTTTGCATAGCGAATTTCTTGAAATTTGGCATACTGTTTGCGGCCCGGCGGAAAGTCTCTGCGGCCCGGCACCGGGCCGCGGACCACCGGTTGGGGAACACTGTTTTAGACACTTAGATACTTTTGTTTAAATAATTTCAATGATTTGTATTAACAATAATATAACTGGTTGTATTACACTTTCTTTGTATAAAGTAGAACCTGGTCGGGTTACTGCCTTTTGGCAATCTCTTTCAGTCAGATGATGTTAATGCGGTCGTATGTGAAAACCAGATTGATATCCTTTTTTGAACAATTTTAATTCCAACGGATATCGAACTTGCAACCGAACCTGACGGGAGACAGAAGACAGGAGTCTTATAAACTAGGTTATAGCTTTACATAAAAAAATAAACCTTCAAATAAATCAAGGCATTATTCTTTTGCATCACCATCAACTCGTAGCAAACAATGTTAAAATCCAGGCAGTTTCATTAAGGCCACTAAGCCTTTGAAACAACCAACGGCCTGCTATTGTTACAAAGAATGAGTAGAGAGGAATATAGGGCCCCAACGAGTGGATTTTGCCTGCAGAAGCATTACCACCTGGCTCTAACTGCCCGGGAGTATCTTAAAACTAACAGGCTCTGAACAGTAATTGGGAGAACCAAGGACAATATGTCAAAAATGGGGGATGTTGCGTGATGAATCGATTCTCTATATGGGTAACGATTAGTCCATGAGACACTTGCCGCAGTGGCAGAGGAGCCTGGTGTCTCGCACTGAAGAGGACTTGATTCTTGGAACATCAAATGCTGTATAGGTGGGAGAATTTTGGGTGGAACCGACATAGTCTCCGGAAAGTAATTTCGTATTTATCGGATATATGTTGTAAGGACAATAGTTTTGCAGCTAACTTAATTCCAAATATGCTGAATGTATGTTACTATGAAAGTTAATAGTTGAACGCATTTTTTCAAATTGATTGAGTTTTTTGCAAAGTGCTTAAGTTTTTTTACTAGCGTAAAGAAAAAATGCGACACAAACCAAAAAAAAATATACGTACCGTATATGGCAACGATGCAGTAAGCGATCGTGTGTGTCAAATGTGGTTTAAAAAATTCTATAATGGTTATGTGACATTCGAAGATGTCCGATGTAGAAGGCCGATTACGAGCAAATCAAGGCTTCGATCGAGAATAACCAGCGTTCTTCAACAACTTCAGCAGATTGTTGAGATACTGAAAATATTGAACTACGAAAGTACTTTCCGAACAAGCTTTTAGAGCAACCCTATAAATTGGACATGAAAGGAAGCAGACAAACCTTAAAATTGCGATATCTCGGAAACATGTTTTTATCACTTACCAACTTTTGGTAATAATTTTATTTTTATTATAATTATTATAATAAAAATAAAATACCTGATGACATTGGATCATTGACAGACTGGCTAATCTTCCGCCTCTTCTCTACAGACACCAATCCGTTGGCCCCAGCGCTCATCCCTGACTCCGCGAGGCTCCTCTTCACCCCTGAGCCTCCCCGCGAGGGTGACTCCGTCCCCATCCTGGCCTTCAGCGACTCCTTGTCACTTCGCAAGAGATTGCTGCTGGACTTGTGCATGGTGCTCTTGCTCTTGTCGTTGTGTTTGGATGTCAACAGATTTGTTAATTTCCTCGATGTCAATTCAATATCCCTAAATCCTTCCATCTGTTGGACTTTACTGGTATCTTTGCTGACAATTTTGGACTCCTTTTCCTCTGATGATTTAGTGGAAGTCTCACTCCTCTGAGTACCGACTTTACACCTCTTGGCTTTGTTCTTCAGATATTCCAACGAAGGACTCTTGTGCACATTGCCCACTTTCGTGGAGAGAAGGTTAGGTGATTTGGTCACAATGTGGGCATTCTTAAAAATAGATTTCATATGATAGTTTCTAACCACCTCTCCCAGTTCTTTCGCTTTACAGTGGGCGGCAATCTCCTCAGATTCCCCCATGTGACTGTTGACTTTGATGGGTCTAATGAGAGAATCAGAAATCTTGTTCATATCTGAATTAAACTTGGACATTAAGTCATCTTCGGGCCTTCTACATTCAACTTCTTGCTGCGAGTTCTTCCCTTCTAATTTCTTGTGTTTATCTATTCCGGAGAGTTCTATTATCTTTTTCATCTTTAATTTTCTCATTGGTGTTGTATCTTCCATTAAAGACAAATCATTTGGAACGATTAAAGCCTTCTTTTTATCCTTTTTGGACATTTTGATGACAGCCGGATTTCTCCCCCTGAGGTAGATGTGGATGGGAGGTACACGCGGCTCTCCCTCACTGGCGGGACTGGCCGAGGAGCTGCCTGTAGTGACTGCACCCACGGCTTTACCACCGACGACCCCCTTTTTAGCCACCTGCGAGTTGACAAAACTGACATCAGCCTTATAAACTGGAGTAACGACTGGTTCTGACTTTTCCAGCTTCAGCTTTAACTTGATCTTTTCTTTCTCCGTGCTGGTCGACTTTTCAAGCACCTCTTGGATAGTGGCAGACTTTACAGTGGCCACCTTTGGGACAAGCGACTCTTTGGTCTGTATAGTTTTTAAGACTTTACCATCTTTAGGCACCACTTTCTCCTTTATAGGCGGGAGCTTATCTTTCAGCACTGGTTTGTCTTTATTCTGCACCGGCCTGAGCTGCTCCTTCACAAGACCCTTGTCTTTGATAACCTTACCCCCGTGAGCCTTCCCGTGCTTGCACGGCAATCTGTCTCTCTTGAAAGGCTTCAATTTGGTCATCCCTTTAATTCCATCCGCACCAAACCCTTGAGACGACATTTCTGATTCGCTCAAGTCTGAATCAGCTTTCTTCGATGGAAATTCAGTCGATCCCGAAGTCTCATCATCAGAGAAGAATGGATCTGGTTTTCCTGGATGCAAACTATCAAAGTAAGGATCATGTGGCAAAGATACTTTGTCATCTTCAGTTTCGCTGGAGGACGACTCAGTGGGCAAGGGGTCCAAGTCTCCGGTAAGAGAGTTGATGATGTATTCCCGCTTCTTGCCCTTGCTGTTGAGAGCGACGGGCGGCTCGGGCGGAGGCGGGGGTGGCGGGGGAGGCGGTGGCGTTGGGGGCGGCGGCTCAGCAGACGGCTGCCCAGTGTCGCATAGCAAGTCCAGCTTGGAATCGTGCAGCGTCTTCGAGTCCAGCTCGGCTATGTCTAGGTTGAGATCCGCGGCGCTCAGGCTCGGCAGCAGCTGGTCCAGGTCACAGTCAGGAGGACTGTGAAGCGCGGTCGTAGTGGAGGCGGACGACGCGGCCGCCTGGGCTGCCCGCTGGGACGCATTGTACTGCTGTTGGTAGCGCTGGAACTCTTGGAAGGAGGACTGCGTCTCGCGATCCATGGGCGTCGGCGGCGGTAACAACCGGTAGGGCGGCGCGGCGGAAGGCACTGGCGTGTACTCCGGAGGGAAGGCACTCGGGTCCGGCCGTTCGGGCTGCTCCGTCTGCAGCAGGTTAACCAGCAGAGGGCTGGACATGGCCACGGTGGGAGGCGGCGCGGGGGCGGGGGCAGGCGAGGGCGCTGGCGGTGGCGCCCGTTTGAGCGGGTACGGCGGTGGCGGGGGCGGCGGCGGCGGGGGTGGCCCCAGCCCGAGCGTATTCTCTTTCCGGCGGATGACCCGCGCCTGCGTCATGCTGCCGAAGGGAAACTCGGGCCGCTCGAGCGAGGTGCCAGGTGCGGCGGCCGGCACGAGCGGCAGTTTCCCGTCCATAGGGCAGACGGTGTTGGGCGCAGGCGCGGGTGTAGGCGGCGGCGGCGCGGGCACGGGCGCGGGTGCGGGTTCCGATGCTGCCGAGGTAGAAGGCGCGGGGGTGGCGGTGGCGGGCTGCGCCGAGGTGGAAGGCTGCGGAACCGGCGCGCGCAGCGGCACAGCGCGGTCCCCCTCCAGCTGCACGGAGAGCACGCCGAGCGCGCGCAGCTGCGGGGCGCCGGCCGCCGCAAGGGTGCGCAGCCGCAGCGCCGCCGCCAGCGGCACCGACAGCGTCACCCGCACCGAATTCCACGGCTCCACCTGCAAAAAAATAGAAACACTCTCAATAACGCAATAAACTCCGAGTAGAGTAGAGGTGAGCAGATCCAAATTAAAAATTCAGAGATTGGGTTTCTTGAACAAAAGTAACATTGAATGTGATTGTGGGGCTAAACAAGACTCACAACACGTGCTAGTTTGTCTGAGCATCGAGACTAGATGCTTGGGGCATGACCTGATTGATGCGAATGGCAGGGTGTTAATAACTGATAATCTGGACACGGAAATGATTAAATAATGAATTGTATCAACTGTAACTAAAATAATCATAGAACACTTAAAAAAAAAAAAGAAATTCTCAGTTGACTAAAAATTTTCGCCACCATCATCCTCATCAAAAGATAATAGTATTTCTTCAAGATAAATAATGGGTTGCACTCTTTACGACAGTGTCTCTTAATCTTGTTAAGCCGTGACCCAGATTAGACTATTAGTTTTGGTTTCGTGACCTAAGTAAAGATTAATAAATACAGAGTAAAGATTAAATAATACATACAGAGAAGAGCTACATATATTTTGAGGGAATTCTGAATACCGAGAATCCGTTACTTACAATGCAGTGTCTCAGAATGTGTTTAAAACTATTTTTGTACATTTATAACGTATTTTATTATGCAATAATATTAAAACAATTATTTTCGAAAATATTTCATAACCTATTCAAAATACTAAACATCTCAATTTTGGGTCGTCGTTGATGTGTCGTATATACTACTAGTTACTAGGTTATTTCAGATCAGGAATTTGACCTGGCAATGTCTTCAAAGCAATATATTTCTGATAATAAAGGTAAAATTATTACTTTTACAAGTTACAGTTATGAAGCGCACGGATATGAAATAAAGGACCAATCTTGTACAGCAATTAGAATACGGCATGCCACAAGGAAATGTTTTGGGGCCAATACCGTTTCTTATATAGATCAATGAGTTGTGCAAGTTGTTAATCAAAGTAAAATGATGAAAGCTGTCCGTGACAGATATGTTGAGGGCCAAATTTAAAACAGGTGACTGTTAAAACTATTAAACTTATAAATCAATGTCAACAAATTATAAGCATAGCCTTTTATTTTATTTTATTAAGTAACTTAACAGTGCAACTCAATTCATAAGTCGAGTATGTAACAGTAAACCAATAAATATAAACAATTTTAGATTTAGAAATAAGACACAAAATAATACAAATCATAATGCACAGGATCAGTGACATATTGCGGGAGGGAGAAGGAAACGGAGGCCAATAGAAGTCAGTACACCGAGGCGAACATCTGGTAAACCTTTTTGATACAAAGATTAAAAAACGACAACATATATAATTGAACATTGATATGTAAGCAGTGTTATACAATAGATATGTCCATTACCATATATAGTTTACGTTTTTTAGTGTTGTCATTTGTTTACTCCAACACAACACAAACAAGACTCCCTTGATGATGAGGTGAAAACCTTGAAACCGGTAGAGTTATACCGTTATATTAAGTAGAATAAACAGTGTTGAACCAAACAAATTACAATGTCTTTAAACCTCCACAGTGTTAATACCATAAATAAAATTTCTTAGTATAGTGACAACCCTGAATATAATTACAAGACAGAATTTTATCATAGAGAAGAGGCATAAAACAAAACAGAATGTGTTTATTTCTTACTTATTATAAAACATTTTAAATGTATTTTAAAACAAAAATAAACAGTCTGGCCTACAGGTATACACCACCATGGGTAGCAGGGAAAAGGTTAACCACTTAAGAGTTGGACTTTTAACACGCGACGTAACAATGACGAACTGTGAACTAATAAATTCTATACGAAAATATATTCCATTCGGAGAAAACAAGTTGAAACAAGATCTGCCCAAACGACACTCGGGAAAAACACTCCCAACAAATCGAAACAAGATTTGCGCAAACGAGGTTCGGTCTCGTCAGTATACAAAGAAACTTCGTGCCCGAGTCCCGCTCGGGCAAAACACTCAAGTGGTTAAGTAAGATATCTCATCGCACATTTGACAACCTTGATTTTGATCCAACTATTTATTCCGTGAAAGTTGAACGCAATTGATTTATACCACAAGAACCTGCAATAAATAGACTTGGAACTGAAGGGGGTTTGAGTTTGGCCAAAACAAAACCGCATAACCAATCAGTTAGTTGATGGACCTTTAGCAGTAAGCATTGACCTCTCCTGCATACATTTCAATTGTTAAACCCACTATAATTGTCACTCACATAAAACCACGGAAGATATAAATAAACTAACTTTATTTTCACTTAATTATTTATTTCTTTTAAACAAATGTTTCCTATAGGTACCCATTTTTTTTTTAAGTCACAAGACTTCTTTAAATATTTTTTATTGGTTGGAAAAGATTGTCAGGCATCAATAAGTCGCCAGGTGTAAACAATACAAATATATATTTTTTTTAAATTTCTCCACTAATTGAAATATGTAAAAATAAAACCTCGAGGCAGTTTTTATGAGCTGCTGCCTGTGGGCAGTGACTATTTGGTTTCATCTAATAAAACATATTTTTATCAAAATATTTACATCATTTAAATTCTACAAAAGCTAAACGTTATAAATCTAAACTTAACTAGCGGTTTAAATCAGCGGTTTAAATCAGCTGTCTCACTAGTTACATTGCCTGTTCCGAGACAACTGACTGACACCACCAAAATTCACATACAAATAATGCAATAAATCTGAGCTACAACCGCTAGCGACACTTTATAACTCTCAGCAAAAATAACTAACTTTAAAAACTTCATATTAAATTTGGGATTTATGTGGTCATGCTAATTTTATATTAACTATATTTTATTTTTTGGCCGCAGCTATTTCCGGATGTCTAAAACACATTATCTGGAAAAACAAGTATATGAACATCCAAAGCAAGGTGATGATATACAAGACCTGTGTCCGCCACATAATGACATACAGCATAGAGTCCAGAGCCGACACTGTCAGAACCAAAAATCCCCTTCGAACCAACGAAATGAAGACACTTAAGAGTATCGCTGGCAAAACCCTTCGTGATAGAGTACGAAACACAGAAATCCAAAGAATGTACGAAGTTGAAGATATTGTCAGATGGGGACGACAGAGAAGAAGGATCTGGAACGAACATGTATCCAGAACGGCGGAACCAAGAGCCGTAAGAATGGCCAGGGACAGTATCCCCCAAGCAAGCAGACCTCCAGGACAACCTCCCAAAAGATGGAAAGACAGCTGGCAGTCGACGTCACAAGAGGAAAACAATGATGCAGGACAGGCCAACAGGCCTAAAATAAGAAGATATTTTATTTAAAAACTATTTATTTATTTTATTTTATTTACATCATTTAATCTAAATTCTACAGAAGCCAAATTCTACAAAAGCTAAACGTTATAAATCTAAACTTAACAAGCGGTTTAAATCAGCTGTCTCACTAGGTACATTGCCTGTTCCGAGTTTTGTTAACTATGATGGGAATCTATAGATAAGGGAACACGAGAGCATAATCAACTTCTTAAAATAGGCAAAAGCCTAGGTAGAAGGTACTAGTTTTACTAAATAATAAAATTGCTATCTCACAAGTCCATCGCAAATGCTTTTGTTATACACAGCACAACCCGGAGGGTCTATTTCCATGTGCCAATCTCTTCCAACCAACTTGAAAGATGTTTAAGAGGACATAAAATCACAGTGGTGCTAAAAAATTCTTAAAAATAGTTTAAAAATGTGAGAGCAGGTGTATTTCATTGTCATATACCCTTACAAACCCTATCAGTACCGTTAGGCTACTCCGGGTTTCCTTGTTTTTGAATCCCGCCAAATAAATCAAAATAGAACTGTGTTGGACATTTTGAGCACCCAGCAAAAGTTAATATGAACGCCTATAGGCGTTTTCAGCACTGAACGTGTTAAGCTAAAACCAGATTTCTTGAAAAAAATTGTTTGATTTCCAACAAGAATTGAACCCGCAACCAGGTCGGAAGACAAACTTCTTACCAACTAGGCCAAGGAGATCGTCGACTCATTCTAGTAAAATCTACCAATAACTATACTGGTTCAAACTAAATTTATAATGAAAATATTCAGGACAACATTGAATCCAGATTCTAATGATTATTTTTTTTCTCAGCCAATAAACATTTATTCATATTCATCTAAATACAAATATAGATTACAAATCTGCATGCACTTGTTGGTCAGGACATAACCCGTGTTATGCATACTACCTATTTGGTGTATCTTTTGACTCACGAAAGACTCACCATATCCACTTTGAGAAAGAAAATATGAGGCGAATCTGGTGTGGTTTACAGTAAGTGTGCCTTAGTGGTCATGTAGTTGGTGGAACAATGCTTAACTTGAGATGGGGAATATGGGGTGACACAGGGGTGCTTTACAATAAGTGTACCTTGGTGGTCATGGAGTGGGTGGGGCAATGCTTACATTGACGTGGGGAATATGGGAGGACACAGAAGTGATTTACAACAAATATACCTTGGTGATCATGGAGTAGGTGGGACAGTGCTCACCTTGAGACGGGGAATGAAGATATGGGATGAACAGGTATGCTTTACAATAAGTGTACCTTGATGATCATGCAATGGATGGAACAGTGCTAAGCCTTTAGGGTTGAATATGAGTATATGGGGCTACACAGACGTGCTCTATAATAATGGAGAATTTTACAATAAATGTACCTTGGTGGTCATGGAGTGGGTGGGACAGTGCTCACCTTGTCCACCTTGAGGGGCCCGGTGGGGGATATGAGGTGGCGCAGGTGGCGCAGCAGGTGGCGCAGGCGCGCGGGGAAGCCGGCCGCGCGCAGGTCCCCCTCGCACGTCACCAGCACCCCGCAACCTCCACGCCGGTCCACTGACATCTCCTGCAACAAAAAGAAAAGACAAAAAACATTAACAAAACATCAACAACTATTTTATGTGGACTTTGTATATGTTCCTAATGTGGTGCTAGGAAAGAAATGGAAGTATTCGGTTGTGCTCCTTACAATTCTGGATAATACGGTTATTATATTCCCTCATAATTCAGTCGAGGAGATGAATGAATTATGTTTTTTAAGGAAAATTTAATGCTCTGTTTTCTTTGCCCAGTTGGATAAGGAAATAGTGTAATAGTATGAATTAAAGATATTTAAAAAAAAGTTCCACGGTTATAGCCACTATTTGAGAAAACATAAAAGGAATTTTATTATATTGCACTTTCCATGTCTACTCCAGTATTTTGTACTCGTATACTTGCTCAACTAAGATAACTCCATATGTTGTAGAATACCTCATTTCCTGAAATCCGCCTTCTCATTAGGATCTACCATTTCTAATAAATCGGTGTGTAGAAGAAGCAGTCTGCAAGAGTCGCTGACTTTATCGAAGACTGGGAACAGGTGGCTCGGGATCGTGGAAAGCAGAGAGCTGTTCTTAGGTTAATAGTGTCTTAACAGATAGACATGTGAGAAACAGTCAGTATGCTGCGAATATGCATCAGCATAACCAGGTGACAAGATCTACATGTCTGTGACATATACGGGAGTATGCATCTAGGATCGGGCTGTTTTCTCACGGATCACATGATCGATGTGAAAGACCAGCTCGAGATTGACGTTGGAGTGGCGAAGGAATCCTCGACTACAAGGTCCGGCCCAGTAACGATTACTATTTCTAAAAATGACAACTCAAATTCTGGTACAAGGCTTAATTTATTCAGCTACAATGATCATTATAATAAATATAATTAAGACAATAAATAAAGCAGACAGATACCTAGGAAGCATAATATGGAGTAATGAATGCATCTTCTCAACTATCCTCGATGGATAAGAGGCGTGGACTATGAACCAAGAAACATCATATAGAAATGAGAATTTTAAGATGTGGATCTACAGACGTATCCTCAAGATATCTGGACAGATTGTGTTATAAATGTGGAACTGGAAATGTATAAGAACCGAGAACTGCTTCAAACTATGAAGGTTTGCAAGTTGCAATATATCGGTCAAAAAAGAATAAAACACACGATAATTTATAAAATAAGGGAAAAATAAATGGTAAACGAGGCATAGAAAGATCTTTTGGCTTAAGAAACATATGGGAATGGTTTACGTGAAGTTCTACTGAGTTGTTTGGGCTGGAGTGGAGATAAGGATTGCCATGATGGTGGCCAGCCTCTGCTAGGAGACGGCACCTCGAGAAAAAGAAATGCATGGGGGGTTGATAGTAAGGTTAAAATTAGTAAAACCATATGGATCCATAAGACGTTCAAAATTGAGTCTTATGTAGATCAATGCCAAAAACCAAGCGAGATGAAAACCCTCAATTCTATTGCAGGCAAAAAAATATGGCGAAGAATTCCCGTATGTGAAAAATATTGTAATATGAGAATGAAATTGGAGAAAACACTTGCAAGCACAAACCAAAACCTAAAACCAATCTTCCTACCACCCTTACAACGAAATCAAGAAGACTAGCTTATGTCCGACACATTACGAGAACTGTCAAAATCAGGATATCAAAACTTATCTGCTACTAGCAGGAACAAGATTCCGTGGTCGTCCATAAATGAGAAAACAAAATGACAAGTGACTCAGTACATCTGAATGTTTTTGATTGATACATCTGCGCTCGGAATAGGGATGCCTGGACACGTATTGCTAATTCGGCGCTAGATCTCGATTGACTGGCATTAAAGGAGACAAGTAGACTATGAACTGGTTTAATATAATTTGTCTTACATATTATGACTGCGTATTCCAGAACATAGGCTGTGTTGGAAGATAGCAGCTGAGCAGGCAGACTGCAATGTATCGCACCAAGCATCAAACGGGGCCAAAGCATTTGAGAACCCTGAAAAATTAGTCTCTTTAAAGTTCAACACGATAACAGAGCAAAAGAGATGAACCTCAATAAGGATATTCTACTGGCATAAATGAAAATTAATCTAGCTGAAAGAAATGTTTCCATTCTCGGTCCGAAAGTTTACAACAAGCTGCCTGACCAATGAAAGGTTATGATCTTCTATGCGATCAAAAAAGTCTTGGATGTGTGATTGGATGAATTGGGGCAAACAAAACCACCTAAAAGTGCTCTTTTCCACTCTACTTAATACATAGTTTCTAGCTCACATTCATCCCTTATAATTATACTTCTTTCGTCATACATAAATACACCACATATTTAGTCATAAATAAATACACTACACATTTTGTTATACATAAATACACCACACATTTTGTCATACATAAATACACCACATATTTTGTCATACATAAATACACCGCATATTTTGTCATACATAAATACACCACACATTTTGTCATACATAAATACACCACATATTTTGTCATACATAAATACACCACATATTTTGTCATACATAAATACACCACACATTTTGTCATACATAAATACACCGCATATTTTGTCATACATAAATACACCACATATTTTGTCATACATAAATACACCACACATTTTGTCATACATAAATACACCGCATATTTTGTCATACATAAATACACCACACATTTTGTCATACATAAATACACCGCATATTTTGTCATACATAAATACACCACATATTTTGTCATACATAAATACACCACACATTTTGTCATACATAAATACACCACACATTTTGTCATACATAAATACATCGCAAATTTTGTCATACATAAATACACCACACATTTTGTCATACATAAATAAATACACCACATATTTTGTCATACATAAATACACCACATATTTTTCATAGTTCACGCATTTACTCAATTTCTTTCATTCATTTTCTACATCCAGGCTTCACACTCCCATACATCAATGTTGTTATTAATACGCTGTTGTAAACCATCAATCTGGCAGATCTAGTTATTTTTTAATTTAATTTCTTTTATTTAAGAGAACATCAAACTAATCAAGATTTTCACACAAAAAATATAATAAATAAATAACACCAAGGATTAAAACCACAATTACCAGTGTTCATCTCGTGCGCAGTTCCGTCATGATGGCAAATCAGTGAAAATACTACAATTACACTCATTCCTCAAGTCAATTCAATCACCATCCTCCTAAACTCGGACAGTGTTGAACCAAATATGTTCATATCTGAGTCATCTCCCGCGTTATACCCTCGACACATTCTTACTACAGAGTTATAGAAGTCGGTGTAATGTCTAAATGTAGCTACACTGAACAAATCCGATCTTCTAAGAGAGCGAAAGGGAACAACAACGAATTTCGTGAGTCATCCAAAATCGGTTGTTGTGCCAGAAAACATTGATGCTGTGCGTGAACTGATATTGCAAGGTCGTCATGTGACTGATCGTGAGATTGAGGCATGTTTGGGCATTAGTTCCACTCGCATACATTCAATATTGCATGAACATTTGGCCGTCAAAAAGAATTGGTTGCGTTGGATACCGCATAATTTGACAACCGTTCAAAAAAAGGCTTGTGTCGATCGGTCTAAAGAAATGTTGAAAAAATTCGATCGCAGTGCTTCAAAAGACGTCTATAAGATTGTGACAGGTGACGAATCATGGATCTATGCATATGAGCCAGAAACTAAACAGCAGTCAACTGTATGGGTCTTTCAAGACGAGCCAAATCCAACAAAAGTTGTTCACGCACGAAACACTTCGAAGCAAATGGTGGCTTGTTACTTCGGTATAAATGGTCATGTCTCAACAGTGCCTTTAGTGGAACGTCGTACGGTCAATTCTGAATGGTACAGCACCATTTGTTTGCCAGAAGTGTTTGGAGAAATGAGAAAAACCAACCGCCGAAGACGGATCATTCTCCACCACGACAATGCGAGCTCTCACACATCGGCTCAAATAAGTGACTTTTTGAGCACTCAAAACATCGAATTGATGGGTCATCCGCCGTACAGCCCTGATTTGGCACCCAATGACTTCTTTTTATTCCCAAACATCAAAAATAAATTGCGAAGTAAACATTTTTCGAAGCCTGAAGAAGCAGTTGATGCGTTCAAAACGCATGTTTTGAAGTACCTCATTCGGAGTGGAAAAAGTGCTTCAAACGCATGTAAAAGTGTATTGATCTTCATGGAGAGTATTTTGAAAAACAATAAAGCCATTTTCGATGATAAATATTTGTTTTTACTTGTCTGTCTCAAAACTTAAGTAGCAACCCTTGTATTAGAGGCATAATCCAAGTTGCTTCATACCAATGACTTATATTGGGTGTACAAATAAGTCACCGCCGTTTGACAAAAGTTGGCGCCACCAGTAAGTTATGGTTAAAATTGTCAGATGTAAAATGTCATTATCGTAAGGTTGGACATCTGTCAACAACATGACCTTGAAATATTAGTGAATTTTTATCAGTATAACATATTTTTTTGTGTTCGAAAATGTCAAGTTTTGAGCCGAATAAGAGTCATTTGCGGGAACTTTTGATTTACTTCTTCAATTTGAAGAAATCTGCAGCTGAGGCGCATCGATTGCTTGTAGAAGCATATGGTGAGGCTGCCTTAAGTGAGAGAAGTTGTCGTGAGTGGTTTCAAAAGTTTAAGAACGGTGAATTTGACATCGAAGACAAAGAACGTAGCGGAAGGCCGAAAGTGTACGAAGACGCGGAATTGGAAGTATTATTGGATCAAGATTCGTGCCAAACACAAGAAGAACTTGCACTTACATTAGGAGTGACTCAACAAGCAATTTCACATAGGTTGAAATCATTGGGAATGATTCAAAAACAAGGAAATTGGGTTCCATATGAACTGACACCGAGAAACGTTGAACGCCGATTTTCCACATGTGAAATGCTGCTTGCCAGGCATAAACGAAAGGGTTTTCTGCACCGTATAGTCACTGGTGATGAAAAATGGATCCACTATGATAATCCAAAAAGGAAGAAATCATGGGGAACCCCTGGCCATGCTTCAACATCTACAGCTAAGCCAAATATTCATGGAAAAAAACTCTTGTTGTGTATTTGGTGGGATCAGCTTGGTGTCGTGTATTATGAGTTGCTCAAACCGAACGAAACCATTGCTGGGGCTGTCTACCGAGCACAATTGATGAGATTGAGTCGAGCACTCGAGGAAAAGCGCGCCCACTGCTACTCCAGACACGACAAAATTATTCTCCTGCATGATAATGCTCGTCCCCATGTTGCGGCGCCGGTCAAAACCTTTTTGGAAACAATCAATTGGGAAGTTTTACTCCACCCGCTGTATTCACCAGACATTGCTCCTTCTGATTTTCACTTGTTTCGATCGATGACGCATGACCTGTCTGAGCAGCACTTCACATCATATGAAGATACCAAAAATTGGGTCGATTCGTGGATAGCCTCAAAAGATGAAGCATTCTTCCGACGCTGTATCCGTATGCTGCCAGAAAGATGGGAAAAGGTAGTGGCAAGCGATGGGCAATACTTCGAATAAAACATGAGGTTCCGTTCTTTCACAATAAATGCCCAATTTTTGATAAAAAACGGCGGAACCTTATTTGTACACCTAATACAATATCATCAATGAAGACAAATTTTTAAATGGCCTTGTGATTGTCATTAGGAATCCCAGCAATCTAAAGGACTTCTTCACTATCTCGTTATATCTCTTTTAGTGCCACATTGACTCACTGTTCAATATCTCTTTTCGCCTTTCCATCCTTCCGTTCCACCTTTCTTCTTTCATACCCCATATTCTTGTTAGTGCAAAGTGGAGGCTGATTTGAACCCAAAATGCGAGTTCATTCCACAGCAATGGCCATTGAATATTACAAGAAGTTGACCAATCATTATAACTACCGGCAGTGCTCCATCGACAATTTTCTTTAAATCAAAGCACAAAGGGAAATGGACTAAAATATACGCAGCTTGGTTCACGCGTTGTACACTCATGACACTAGTAGACAAAAATTGCTTGTATCTTAAGACGTACTTCTGATATAAATTCTGCGAGTATGATAAAGAATATATCATTATACTCCGAAATACGAGAATGTATCGAGTGAACGGTGCCTTGACTGAGAACTTTTATACTTCAAAAGCGGTAAAGCAAGGATATGCTATGCCATACAGATTGTTCAATATTTACATAGATTCATGTGTGATGGAAATACAGAGGTTAATGAGTGGCATACAAATGTCTGCAAATTGCTGTATGTAGATAACACGATAATGTTAGCAGAGAATGAAGATGCATTACAGAGTTTGATAAGTAAATTGTATGAGAGATGCGAAGAGAATAAAGATCTGAGAATATATGTTGCGAAATCCAATATCACAGTGATGGAAAGAAAAAGTAAATATGATTGATATATGGGTGAACAATGTCATAGTGATGGAAAGGAACAGTAAATATGATTGATATATGAGTGAACAATGTCATAGTGATGGAAAGGAACAGTAAATATGATTGATATATGGGTGAACAATGTCATAGTGATGGAAAGGAAAAGTAAATATGATTGATATATGGATGAACAATGTCATAGTGATGGAAAGGAAAAGTAAATATGATTGATATATGGGTGAACAATGAAAGATTAGAGTAAGTTGAGGATATTTTCTCAGATGATGGAAGAGTTACGATAAATATCGAACGATGTGAAGATCTATACTCAAACCAGAAAGTATCAAAATTTGTTGAGATGATAGTCCACATGGGAGTGGAACGTGGACACGGAAAAAGACTGGAAGGAAGAGAAATGCTGTAGAAATGTGTGCACTGAGAATACACAGGGGTGACAATGTATGACAAAATACAGAATCAAGTGATACGAGATGAATGTGAACTTCACAGTGACGTGTTGAGTGAGGTGAAATAAAAGCACTCCCGAGATGGTTTGGGCATGTATAATGAATGAATGAAGAATGACTATCAAAACAAATATTTAGTGCAAATGTGAGTGGAAGGAGTGGTAGCACCACAGCACCATCCGAAGTTTGGATTTGAGTTGCTAAGACTGTCTGTTTGCCAAGTTGCAATAACTTGTACACAATAAACCAATACACACGCACGTGCCTTCCATCTGCAGGTCGGCTGTGATACGTACTTGATCAATCAATGTAGTGTCACATGAGAAACCCCTTATCAAAAAACATCATGAAGAATCTGACATTATTGTACAAGGAGCTATGAAGGAGAATGTTTGTTCCATGGAATGCAATCTTAACACAAATTAAATAGTAAATAAAGGCATCTCCATTTCACGGTAGCTGAAATGGGAAAAAATATTTCTGTTCTGAATTGTCACTAAGCAAGCAAACAACATTATGAACATCTGCAAGAGAACAACACGGAACTTCCGAGAATTTGAGCTTAGCAGAATAAGGAAACTTGAGATTGGTAGAATTTCTTTAATGTTAAAATCTTAACAAGTTCAGTACCGAAAATAACTACAGGCATTCATATTTATAATACTTACAGGCATTCATATTAAGTTCAGTACTGAAAATACCTTTGCTGGATGCTTAAAATGGCCATCACCGTTCTATTTCGAATTTAATTATATTGATTTTAAAAAATGAGCCTGGAGTGGCCTAACAGTACAGATAGGGTGGTTTGTAAGAGTTTATGACAACACATATATATATATATACGTAAGCTCGGACAACTTTTTACTATTTCTGGAAAATATCAGGATGATTCATGTAATTTTTATTTAAAAAATATGGAACTATAATTTAACAAAAAATAGATATTTGTTAGTCGTGTATTGAATAATAATAAAAGGGCAATTTATATAGCACCGTTTAGTCAACTCTCTTCAATAGCGGTCCAACTCAGGACCTGAACTCACTATATGAATGGTTGAATTAAAATAGGCACTAAGTACCTTAAAAATAAAAAAACTAAGTATGCAGTTTCGTTCTATGAATGAAACTGAATGAAGAGTATAGAATTAAATTAATATAGAACAAATTAATATAGAACTATAGAATGAAACTGCATACTTTGTTTTTTTTTGGTACTTAGTGCCTATTTTACTTCAACCATTCATATTATTAACATATTAGGTCCTTACATATGAAATTGGCGTTTTGCCGTACTGGCAACTTTGATCTCAAATATCTTATCTTTGGTTAGGAATTTCAAATTCAAATTTATACAGCTATTTACTCAAGTATTTGTGTTTCGAAAATTATAATTCATTTGTTTTTTCCTCAATTGTTTTTTTTCTTTGCGTCACTCAGTTTACAAAATGGAAAACTTGAAATATCGCGTTATTTACGAGTACGAGTTCCACCGTGGCACCAGTGCTGCAGAAACGGCTTGAAGGATTAATGATGTGTATGGCGACGGTGCCGCAAAAGAAAACACAGTGCGTTTTTGGTTCCAACGTTTTCGTTCTGGAAATTTCGACCTGCAGAACAAGCCCGGTGGACAGCCGGAGACCAAAGTTGATAATGAAGAATTGAAGGCTATTGTGGAAGCGGATCCATCGCAAACCACGTCCGAGTTAGCTGCAGGCTGCGGTGTTAGTGATAAAACTGTTTTAATCCACTTGAAGCAAATTGGGAAGGTGAAAAAGCTTGAAAGGTGGGTACCTCACGAATTGAGTGAAACAAATCAACAAACGCGCGTTGACTGCTGCGTTGCATTACTCAACCGGCACAATAATGAAGGGATTTTGAATCGAATCATTACCTGTGATGAAAAGTGGATCCTGTATGATAATCGGAAGCGCTCATCGCAATGGCTGAACCCTGCCGAACCAGCCAAACCATGCCCCAAGCGAAAATTGACTCCAAAAAAGTTACTTGTGAGCGTTTGGTGGACTAGTGCTGGTGTCGTTCACTACAGCTTTCTTAAATCTGGCCAGACGATTACGGCAGATGTCTATTGTCAGCAACTGCAAACCATGATGGAAAAGCTAGCTGCTAAACAACCGAGGCTGGTTAATCGCTCTAGGCCACTGCTGCTTCATGATAACGCTAGAACACACACTGCACAACAGACGGCTACCAAATTAGAAGAGCTTCAATTGGAATGTCTAAGACATCCACCGTACTCTCCGGACCTTGCCCCGACAGATTACTATTTTTTTCGAAATTTGGATAACTTCTTGCAAGGGAAAAAATTCAACTCCGATGGGGCAGTCCAAACCGACTTCAAAGATTTTATTGATTCCCGTCCGAATGGTTTTTTTAGTAAAGGGATCGATGAACTACCTATGAGATGGCAAAAGTACATAGATAGCAATGGTACATACTTTGATTAAATAAATATATTATATTAAAAAAAAATCAACTTTATGTTCCTCCCAAACAAAACGCCAATTTCATATGTAAGGACCTAATATTAAATTTATGTAGCACCGTTTAGAGAGTCAACTCTCCTCAATAGCGGTCCAACTCAGGACCCGAACTCACTATATTATTAACAGTTTAAATTTATATAGCACCGTTTAGAGTTAACTCTCCTCAATAGCTGTCCAACTCAGGACCCGAACTCACTATATTATTAACAGCTTAAATTTATATAGCACCGTTTAGAGTTAACTCTCCTCAATAGCGGTCCAACTCAGGACCCGAACTCACTATATTATTAACAGTTTAAATTTATATAGCACCGTTTAGAGTTAACTCTCCTCAATAGCGGTCCAACTCAGGACCTGACTGACGAAATTGTGGAAAAAATCGAAAATGCGCTCCGTGACGATCGCAGATTGGCTGTGGATGAACTTTCTGCGATGTTTCCGCAAATCTCCAGATCTCTACTACACGAAACCATCACAGAAACCCTCGGATATCGGAAACTGTCCGCGAGGTGGGTCCCAAAACAGCTGACAGACCGACACAAGTTGAATCGAGTGGAGGCCGGGCAAGAGTTTTTGAGGCGCTGCAAACTCCATGGAGATGAATTTCTCCGCTCCATCGTTACTGGAGATGAAACTTGGGTTGCACACTACACGCCTGAAACCAAAAGGCAGTCTCAACAGTGGCGTCACACCTCTTCACCCTCCGCCAAAAAGTTCAAAACCACAATTTCAGCCAAGAAAATCATGGCATCCGTGTTTTGGGACTGTGAAGGCATAATTTTAATTGAATATATGCCTCAAGGGGAGACCATCAACTCTGCAAGATACTGTGAGACCCTAAAAAAATTGCGGAGGGCGATTCAGAACAAGAGGAGGCATGCTGACAAAGGGAGTCTGCCTACTGCATGACAATGCCAGACCGCACACGGCCAACGCCACAAAGGAACTGCTCGCCTCGTTTAAATGGGATGTCCTGAACCATCCCGCGCATTCCCCTGACCTAGCACCTTCAGATTACTATCTCTTTACCTCCCTGAAGCTGCACATGGGTGGAAAAAGGTTTTCAACTGACGAGGAGGTAAAGGAGGAGGTGGAGAAGTGGACGGAGGGGTGGGCGGGAAACTACTTCGAGGAAGGCATCAAAAAGTTGATACCCCGCTTCTCCACCTGCATTGAGAGGAATGGCGACTGTGTCGAAAAATAGCTTACATATGTACTATACTATGGTAACCACGTAATTTTTTTGTTTAAATAAAAAAAATTGTAACCTACAAAAACTCAGTACACTTACTTTCTGGATATGCCTCATACTTCTGGTTGGTTGGAAGAGGTTTCGGCATGGTAATAAGCCCGCCAGGTTTTACTGCATACAACGAAAGTGTAATATAATAAAATACAATAGAAATGGCGAAATATTTCCTCTAACATAATTTTTATTCCGACTCTTTAACATCTTTCTGGTTGGTTGGAAGAGATTGCCACATGGAAATAAGCCTGCCAGTTTGTACTGTATACAACGAAAGTGTAATAGAATAAAATACAATAGAAGTGGTGAAATATTTCCTCAAAAGGTGAAACGTGAGCCAAGTTCTTTTTGCGTATTTAAGTCCAAATATGGAATCTCTCCTCTTTACCTACTCCTCACGGCAAACGGCGACTCATTAAAAAGTAAAAGACCACCATGCAAATGCATATTTACAAGTCCAGGTAATTGAGGGCACTAAAATTGCACAATCATTTTTTTTATGATTCATGAAAAATTATTTGGTTTGATAATACGATTTTACAAACCGACATTAAGGGCACCAACGACGATCTAACCAGGACGGCTGACAAACGCATATTATATACACTAGTTGCAACCAGTGAAATATTCACGGAAGTAAAATAAATTCTACATTTATGAAAATATATATTCATAAATGTAAAATTTGTTTATATATATATATATATATATCATTTATACATCGTCCCTTTTTTTTTTTTTTTAACCTGGCGAGTTTATTGCCATGTGGTAATCTCTTCCAACCAACCAGAAAGATGTTTTTATAGGCCCTAAGTGTTAACCAAACTGGAATCCTAGTTAAAAAATCTGGGTTCCAGCGGGGATCGAACCCGCAACCTCCGGATCGGCAGACAAGTGTCTTACCACCTTTACACCGGTTCAAAAATTCTTAGCTAGGTATTTAAAATTCGTTCATTTATCACGGACCCAACGAGATTCAAATTTCGAATTACTTTCGGAGAGAATCCAAGTATTCCACTCTCGCTCTCTTGTATTCAAAATTCAATTCTCGTAATCTATCTTTGGCGACAACCGTCGTACGGGCTTCGGCCTATTTATATTATGATACATACCATCACGCCATCTCCCTATCCGGGTAGACAGAAAGGAGAGAGCGCTAAACTTTCCTATCGCGACACATCTTTCGCCTCTTCTACATCCATACACCTCATACAGCTCCTACGATTTCGGATTTTTCACATTTCCTTCTTTCAAAATATCACTTGATTCAACCATACTTTCCTTGGTCTTCCACGCCTTCCACTCACATTTGCTTTGTTAGTCTTTCCTTATTTCTTCGCTCCACATACCCAAACCATCTCAAAATGCTCTTCTTCATTTTGTTCAACACATCGTCTAAAATTCCCATTCATCCCTAATCACTTCATTCCATATTCTGGCATACATTGTCCCCTACGTTTTTTTCTTTCTAAATGTACGCATTTCAACAGCAGTAATTCGGCTCTTAAATCTTATTTCACTACCGTACATCAAAGTTGGTACTAAAATACTGTTGTGGACTATCATCTTAGCAGATTTTGATACTGTTCGGCTCGAGTATATATGTTTAAGTAACTAATTGACTTTGTTTCCTATCGCTACACGCCGTTCAATACTCCTCGTAACTATTTCATCATCTGAGAAAAAACTACCTAAATAGCAGAATTCTTTAACTTGCTCTGAACTTTCATTACTCACCCATATATCGCATTTATTCTCCCTTTCACACTTCTCTATCACCATGACTTTCACACTTCTCTATCACCACGACTTTCACACTTCTCTATCACCACGACTTTCACACTTCTCTATCACCATGACTTTCACACTTCTCTATCACCATGACTTTCACACTTCTCTATCACCATGACTTTCACACTTCTCTATCACCACGACTTTCACACTTCTCTATCACCATGACTTTCACACTTCTCTATCACCATGACTTTCACACTTCTCTATCACCATGACTTCGGATTTAACAGTTATTCTCAGATCTTTCTCTTTACATTTCTTACACTATTTTTATAGACAATAATCACTGGACAACAGTTTATGTGGCAAATCACGATATTGGTAATTGGAGATCTTTGATGCCCTGCAGAGTTATTGATAATATTCTCATAAAAAATGCTAGATGCTTAACAATGACAGCTTGGTCCCAACCATAGTATATGCAAGCAAAGTTTGTACGTGACAATAAAGAGAGATGACCGCAAGATGAATGCGGTAAAAATTAGAGTTATATGCCAGAACCGAGCCGGGACGAGGTATTTTGGAGCCACGTCCATTTGTAAACGCGCCCCTACAATAAGGTGATAATTGATATCGAACACCACTAATCTTCAGATAAAATTAAAATTGGGATGGTACGGTCTGGTAATGGATTAAAATTAAAAAAGGTAAACGTTTATAACTTTATTTTTTTTTAACTTTAGAGGGTGGTTAAATTATAAATAACTTTATCGACATTGATTTTGTTCCGCTATAACCGACAATATCTATTTTCCAAGACTAGATCTGAAATCAGTTTTGGTTATTTTTAATTAACTAAAACTTTTGTCAATGCGTGATCATTGTCAAAAATATACGAAGTGCGATATTAATATTGAGATATGATTTTTAATTGCAATACTTTATGCTGTTTTATTTTGCCAATTTTGGCTCCCATCAGATATCGCGCCCGGGGCCGGTGTCCCGGTTGCCCCACCCTTTTCCCGGCTCTGTGATAGAATAAGGAATAAATACATGATGCAAGAATGCGGATTGAAATAATATTAAGAAATTAGCGTTGAGATAATATGGGCATAGAGATAGAATGAAACAATAATTCACAAAAAGATGTGAGTAGTTAAAAAGATCCATTTAAGACTAGAAAAACGTTGAATTACTAAAGTAAGAAATATGAACGCGGCAGAAATGAAATATGTATGTAAGGGTTTAATAAAGTGGATATATGATCTTCTGTGCCTACCTTAAGCGAAATATTGCTTGAAAAAAAAAACTAGCCCTTCGAAGGTAATCCTAACACCTGCTCCTTTGGTAGAAGTATTTGATAAAAACGCTTTATGGCGGCGTCAGGCGCAATTGTGAAACCACCCGCGCAGGTGCGTGTATTTTTTTTATTCATGCCAAATGTAAACGTATCGTTGTTGGCTGCGAACCGGCTGATCTCAGTGTACCACTTCTACCCCAACGGGCGTGGCTCGGTGTGTTCAAGATATCCAATCTAATGTCCGGAAAACCACTGTCTTATAGGTTTAACCTCCCTGCCATCGGGGCTTGCACACATTAAAATAATACAAACACAGTCGTCTCCACACCCCCCCCCAATCATACTCGTTCACGAGGGATAGCTTATTGTATCATCGATTGGAAACCCTCCTATTTGCCTATCCAGACATAAATGCATGTTAAATAAATAACCAAGGGCATAGCGTACGTGAAAAAGACTGAATGAGGAAAATATTAAACAAAATCAAATGTTTGGGACAGAAATGGTGAAAGGTCTTCATTTTAGGGAAAAATAGTTTTAAAAAACTGCTACAAAAGGGTGCAAGTAAATAGGCGAATATAGTAGAACCAGTGGGTATCAAAGTGTACGCCGCGAAATCTTCCAATATTTTAACTGAAATGAGTGTGTGTGCAAAGCTAGGTCGCTGCGATAAAAAGCAGGTATCGTGCAAAAATCAAGTTGGAACAGGAAATGAGGGTGACTGGGTCCAGTTTGAGTCCAAGATTCTACTCACTTGTCCCAATAATTACGATTTATTTATTCGATTTTATTTTATTTATTTTGCACATGACAAGATATATACACAATTTGCGGAAAAAAAAACAACAGGTAATTTAATTTGGACACACAATTTTAATGGATCTGGGTTTGTTGCCTTTCATTTGTCGTGTCCCCAGTAAACTAGGCTTTTGCCTGTATCTCACTGAGGAGATATAGCATGAAAAAATAAATCGACACTTTTTTCCGATATTTGATTATATTATATAAAACCCCGTTGCACATTCTCATCAACATGACAAACAGTGACACTCAATTACATATGTATACATCAATATGATTATTCAAAATATGTACTGATGTGCCCATAGGCGTCACCCGTCGTCGTGATGAGATTCGCCTATTCCAGTCGCGACTGTCACGGAAACGGGATGGTACTAACGAGTTTGGCAAATTATGGACACGATAAGCGGACCACTTACGCTGTCCAAAATTACTTCGTGGTCGCTATAAAAAGGTTGGACCCTGAACAAAATGATTTCACTCTTAACCCGGCTGCACTGCCGTGTGAATTCGTCACCTGACTGCCGTGCTGAAAGGAACTCCCTGGTTGTCTACAAGACTGATCTTCATTTCATCTGAAAGTTGTGCCTACACCAGCGCCAACCTGGTATTAAATAAATGCCAATTCCAGCCGAGGACCAGTCCCCAGCTACCATCCGACCAGCCAAGACGTCTCCACTTCAGCTCTTCACGTAGCTGACTTCGTCCTGCCTGGACCAACGTTGCCGCCTACTAGAGCCGCCTCGCCGTCCTGCCCGGACCAGCATTGCCGCTGCCTGAAACCACCCTGCCGTCCCGTACGGACTAGCGTTGCCGCCTGCTAGAGCCGCATCGCCATCCTGCCCGGACCAGCATTGCCGCTGCCTAGAGCCGCATCGCCCGGACCAGCGTTGCCGCCTGCTGGAGCCACCTTGCCGTCCCGCCTGGATCAGCATTGCCGTTCATCTAGATCCGTCCTGCCCGGACCAGCATTGCTGCCCATCCGGAGCCACCCTGCCATGACCAGCGTTGCCGTCTGCGAGGGCTGACCTGCCGTCCTGCTTGGACCAGCATTGTCGCTCATCTCGAGCCGTCCTAGCGTCATTCTCGGGTCAACGCGGCTAACATACCTGAACCGTTACCGGCCTACTGTATCACCTCTACATTCAAATTAAAATTAAAAAGTTATTTTGTGTTGTCATTGTCGCCCTGAGCCCCCATGAATGCTCATCCAGTCACGGTAGTAGTACCGTCAAGACATTTATTTTTTTCTATTACTGGGAGGTGGTATCAGTACTTATTACAAAACTTTTTTGTGATTTTAATTAAGTGTTTCTTTATTTTTTTAACCTAAACCCAGAGCACCATAAAAAATCCTGATACAATAAGGACGCCGTGAGCCGAAAAAGTTAGGGAGCCACTGCAGTAGACCCAATTATCCCATTAACCGTATTACAGATTAACCGGGGCAGCAAAAAAACGATTTTTTTATAACATTTTCGTAATATTATTTAAAATGAAAAAAAAAATCATTCGACCATAATAGAATACCAGTAAATTCAAGTTGCAAAATCGGTAATATATAACAGATAATAAAACTGACAAAATTGTGAACACGTCATCGATCAGAAATACCGGTTGATAACGTAGCTAATTATTATTTGGGCGCGCTTAGATTCAGTTTTTGTTTACTTTTGATGCAAGCGGGCGGGCGCGCATCACGTCAAATTTAAATTATGTGTGCATTACGGTAGATTTATTATTAACTATTTTTATTATTCATACTCGTTTTGTATACCCACAATTTCGTATTTTCGTGTCACATAGCCGTTGTGTTCTAATTTTGTGTATTTTTTCTTGGATTCATATTTTTTTGGCGAGTTTTGGAGTCGAGGTGTTAATTTAACATCTCCCCATTTGTGTATGTTCCGAAATCTGCTAAGCACAATTTGCCGAAAAACGATCAGCTGTGTAGGATGATTGTGAGTTTTTTTTAAAATTTATTTTTTCAGTTCCTTTTTGATGGATGTTATCCGTTTTTTTCCTACCGCTCCAGATAATCGGAAGCCTACTGTAACATATTTGTAAGAGTCCAACTAGTGTTCCGCATAAGCTGCGCGGAAATGTTGCCGCGCATTACACATAATACTTCACGCATTTTTCTGACAAAATAAATAAACATTTATACATCTCCACAAATTCTCCGAAATATTTATGACACTTCACAAAAAATAAACGAATTCTTTCTAAGAATTTCAAATACGACTATCTTGACCCTGAACTGCAATAATTGGTATATACATCACCGTGTAGCTTCCATGTGTTTGAACTTGCACAATAGTTTAGGGTTTCAACATCTAATAAGAAGTTTTATTGGTAAGCTCCCAAAATATTAAATTCATTTTAGACTAACGAAACGAAAACAATTTTTTTAAATTTGTTGTCCAGTGTACGTTGTTAAGTGATAAATTAGATTTATTTGTTCAAGGATTAAATATCGTTTAATTTTTGACTGCCTGATTTTAGTGATAAATTAAATGACGTGGTGTATTTGTATATATAATATTTTACATAATTAGTGTTATATAGTGTTTATTAATATAATAAAGCAGATTTCTTGCAACGCGCAAGAAAAAACGAGTAAAACTTGGCCACGCAGAAATATTTTATTCCGTGCAGCAAATAAAAACAATCGAGTGAACATTACGACCAACATTCTTTGAAATATCGAATAAGCATATCTCCGATATTCTTTGCTCAATCAGATGTGCTGCACCCTTTTGGATATTTGAGAATAAACTAAATACGCAATATTTAAATAAAAATATTCCTCGTCCATAATTCCCATAAAATTCCCATCGTATCTCTATTTTCCTCAAGATTTATCTTTTTCTTTATTATTTTTTCCGTCTCAAATATTGCTTTCATACACTACGTTGAAATATGATCATAGATACCAAATATAATTATGAAACAAAAGCTGGTCGAGAGGAAGAAATTGCTTTGAAGCAGTAAATCGAGCAGATGTATTTGGATGAAAGTGTTAAACAAATAATAATAATAAATAAATACCGTGCCTTCAAAAATATCAAGTAAAATGTATATTTTTTTGTAGTTAAATTCAGTTTAAAAAAATCATTCTAAACAAGACCATACAGAGTTAAGTTTCTTCAAATATCTCGAAACATGTGAAATGCGCGTTGGATATTTTTGTAAAAATACGTGATTACTAATTATTTAGATCACTAGGAATCGATCAATTTCTTTAGTGCTATTCAATAACCATGGGTCGACCTTCCTGACTTACGAGGGTAGAACGACTATCTTCCAGGCGAAGGGTTTGGGTTCGATTCACGATGGTGCCAAAAAGTGAAAAAATGTTGTTGTTTTTATTACATAAGACTCAAACATCTAACTGGTTGGTTGGAATAAATAAAAGAGAAGCGAAGCCGGCAAACTGAGACCACTTGCCCAGTTCCGAGTGGCTGGAGGGTAGGAACCCGCATCTTTGCAGGTCATTAAGTGCGACATTTTGAATGAATCCAAATTTTGTAGAACAAATCATTTTATTTTTATTAATATTTTTTTATTCCTCTTTTATAATTTTTATTTTAATCTTAAAAGGAACATATTTAAAATACCAATGGATAAAAGAGGATTCAATAAAATAATCCTTCCCGACTGATGGGCACAAATAAAACATTAACAAGGCATAAGGGTTACTTTAACACCTGCCATGCTCATAATTTTCCCTTTTTTGAAGTTAGGAACTAAAAACTTTTTGTAAAAAGTTATTTTTTTACAAAAAAATGTACATTTTGAAGTGCATCTAGTTGAAGTCTCTTAAATACAGGCTTTTTAGGTTATAGTCTTAATAAAGCCTTCCAACATGAAAAAGTTTCCCACTCCCGAGCTGCCGCTATTGTACGAGTATTACAATTTAGTTGTATTCAATATAACCTAACGCACTTACTGCTTTGTAGCAATTTCTTCCCACTAACCAGAAATATGTTAAAGAGGTATGTAGTGATAACCAAACTACATTTTTTTATTTGGATTCCAACGGGAATCGATCTCATGACCTTCGGGTTGCAAGACAGGAGTCTTACCAACTGAGCCATGAAGGTCGTCAGTAATAAGTTTCCTCCGGAGTATGGGAAACCATGTCACATAGAAGCCTCGTAAGGTTTCCATATCACTATAGCATCTTTAAAACTATTTTAAAGATGTTATAGTGATATGGAAACGACTTGGGCCCGCATTCATAGTCCGACCTTAACACTAATATAAAACCCTAACCATAATTTAAATTAAGAAATTCTTATTTTAAGTACAAATTAGTAGTAGCTTCCTTAAAGTCACGTGGTTTCATTACCTCACTTTAAAGTTTGGAATGTATGATTCTGAATACAATCACTTTACGTTAAGTTTAGTAATTAGTATTTAGACCAGACTATGAATTCGGGCCTTGGAAAGCGACTAAACGGAACTATAGAAGCAAATTTTCGATTTATATATTTTTTTTAAATAGGCAATCCACCCAAACTAAGATGATTTGTGACGAAATTAAAAACATTGTAAAAGAGTCAATATCATAAAATGAATTAAAAAAAATACAATTTTAGATAATTCAAAGTTTCAACTAATTGAGCATAAAAAAATTAACAATCGATCTATAAATGGAAAAGTTCCTCGAAGAAACGCAACATTCATTGGACGCGGTCAAGATATGGCTTTTAGTAAATCAAATCTGTCTCGCCAAGGACAACCGAAAAATACATGGTCTATAGTTTCATCATCCAGATGACACTCGCAGCCGGGATTCGACAAAATACCCATTCTGTAAACGTGACTAGCCACCACGCAGTGGCCCGTCCGCAAACGAAACATGACAGACACTTCCATCGTATTAATTCTTATAATATTAAACCACGGTTTCAAAGGGATAAATTGTTGGATTGATTTATATCTAGAGCCCTTCTTTATACCAGTTATATCCCAATCCAACGCCCATCGGTGCCAAGTATCATGCTTAATTATGAATTGTTATTAATCTGCCTGGAAATCATACGAAATGACTTTCATTCATTGCGAGTCGTTGTTTTACTAAAAAAAAAACAATATTTACTTATGAGTCGAAATTTGTTTTATCGGACATTTGATTATATTTAATACATTTTAATTATTAATTTTTTCATATGGTACCCACCCACCCCTCAATCAGAATTAGTGCTTCGGACATATTGAAGAGGGTGGTCGGGAAACAATATTGTTTTCGGTCCCAGTAAGCTTCGTGTTTAGAGCCTCTGGAATGGGCACGGAACTCGCGATTCGCCATTGACCGTGTTAGCAACACTACCGCTTGGCACGTGCGATTATTCTTACCAGGCGCACTCTTTTATCAGACTGGAGCCCTTTTTTTTCTTTCATCGTTAATCGAACCCGAAACCCCCCGGGTGGAAATCAAGAATCTTACAATACTACTAGGCTACGGAAGTCGTCCACTTTATTGGATAAAACATTCATTGTATCCATGCATTCGTATCTGAATGCATGGATAAAATGCTAAGTAAGATGAAGAAAGAAACTTAAAGATGGTTTGGACATGTGGAGAGAATGAATGATTAAAGATTGACTAAGCGAGTATGCAAGAGTGCAAGGTGTACGTGAAAGAGGAAGACCGAGGAAAAGATGGCTGGATCAAATTTTGAAAGGTAAAGTGAGAAGTATGAATTATAGAAGATTGTGCATGACGAGATGTATGAATGTGGAGGAAATGAAAGATGTGTGCTTCGATAGGAAAGTTTGGAGATCTGTTCTCTCGGAAGGGGCACGGCGTGATAATATGCATGTGATTAACATGATTGGAAAATAAATTATATTAACAGTGGACCGAGTTAAAATAAACATCTAAAAACCCAAATTATCAATTGTATCAAAGAATTCTACCTCATGTCCTAATTTCATAATTGGCAGCGAACCTATACAACGTGTGGCTCAATATTTGGGAACGTGAATTAATTAAAAATGGAATCCCTCTGAAGAAATAAAGGTGACGATAGAGATGGCGAGAAGTGCTTTCATCAAAATGAAGGCTCTCTTTAAAAGCAGAGACCCGAGCTTGGAATTGAGAACGCGTATAGTTCGCTGCTACATATTCTCAACTCTCCTCTACGAAATGGAGGCGTGAACTCGGAACCAAGAAATGTTCAACAGAATCGAGGATTTTTAGATTTGGATCTACAAGCGTATCCTCAAAATTCCCTGGACAGATCGTATAACAAATGTGGAAATGTATAAGGACCGAGAACTACTTAAAACTATGAAGATTTGCAAGTTGTAATATCTCGGTCACGTTATGAGAGGAACAAGATACATCAAAACAACTGCAGTAACTATAATAAGCATTGTGATAGGAGACGGCACCTCAAGTAGTAAATTGACATAGTTAAAAGTTAACTAAAAGATGGTCAAAAAGCCTGAAATCTGAATACACTGGGGCATTAAGAATCGAACGCGATACCTCCAGGCAAAAAACAGATAATCTACCACCTAGAAACTGGACTCGTTTTTATGCATTTTTAAGCATCAAATCTCAAAAGGTTTTTCGAGAACCAGACAAGACAAGGCAACAGTATCAAGATATTTTGAAATAAGTGTCAGTTTATCTATTTAATGTCAGCTTAATTTAAGAGTATTAAATGTCATATGTGTGAAATCAGAATGAAGTCATTAAAATGAATGTGAACTTAAGACTAGTGTATTAAGTAAGATGAGCACTCTTAGATGGTTTGGACATGTAGAAAAAATTGAGGATGAAAGACTAACAAAACAAATATACTGTGCAAATGTGAGTGGAAGGCGTGGTAGAGAAAGACCAAGGAAAGTAAAGTTGGATCAAGTGAATGATATTTTGAAAGAGAGAAGTGTAAAATGTCAGAGAAATCGTAGGAGTTGTATGAAAATGGATCTAGAAGAGGCGATAGGAAAATCTGGCACTCTGTTCTTTCTGACTACCGACAGAATACTGCGTGATGGTACAACATGTGAAATCAAATATGTATTTCTGAAATTAATGTACACCGAGGAAAGAATGGAAATTTTGTTGAAATTCTGACAATAAAAGTGGGAAGCATGAGGAAAAGAGTATGTTTTATAATATATATAGATGTTCAAAAGCGGCTTCTTAACAGAAATGTATAGAATTAGTTATCTCTGCTTACCCAAAAGGGGCATAGTTTATGTTATGTAAATTAAACAAATTAAATTTGGATATGTACAACCTAACCTAACATAACTACATCAAATACGACTAAAACACCCGAAATGTTAACGAAGACACGTAATGTGTCATTTTGTGTATATTTATCCTTACAATACAGGCACACGTGCAAGTAAATCCAAAATTTATATTACAATT
Source organism: Odontocerum albicorne (assembly GCA_949825065.1). NCBI lineage: Eukaryota > Metazoa > Arthropoda > Insecta > Trichoptera > Odontoceridae > Odontocerum > Odontocerum albicorne. The sequence goes on from OX463862.1 coordinate 6,282,428, forward strand.
ACGAAGAATAAAAGCGTTTTCAAGGCCATTCTCCGAAAAGTTACTAACGAAATTTACGAATAACACTTCTCAAGGGAGCAAAATTAAGAACAGTGATAAAAAAAATTGCGTGTATTTTCAGTAGGGTTGGTAAGAAATCACCTATCAAATAGTAAAGCATAAAAAATATGTGAACTTGGGGTCGAACCCCCGCATCGTGCTTCAAAAACAACCCCACTAGCAGTCGACCACAAGGAGAGCAAACATTAAACTTTTAAATATTTAAAACTGAAAAAAAAAGCAATCACCGAAAAGGAAAAAGAAGAATGCAATTTCCATCAACCTGCTCGTTAAGTATTAGAAACGACAACCTTTGACGCTTAAACTGAATTTGCGAACATTTTTAGTTAAAAGCCAAGAACGGTTCAATACCCGAAATGTGTATTGGAAATTTTTAAGTAACCTTGGAAAGATAAATGTTTTTATAACAAAATTCCAGTCAAATAACTATCGAGGGATATTAAAAATAATCTAAGACCATTAATAAAAGATATTTGACAGTTTTTAAATGGCTTAGCAATATCGGACGTAGCAAATTGTGAAAATTATCGTAGGAAGAATACAGGCAAAAATTCGGTATATATACATACATATATTCATAAAATCACGCCATTTCTCTGACAGGGTTAGCGTAAAGGACGGAACGCCAACTTTTTCGACCCTAATACAGCATATAAACCTTTTCTGAATATTTTCAATATTTTTAATTTACCTTGTCATCTTACATCAAATTCTTTTCAAAACAGATTACATTCCTCAAATCACTTATTCGGTTTTCCTTCAACACTTTTATGTTCGTTCATTATATTTGCATTACTTGTTAAAAATATTCTCATCAACAACTCGCCAAACATGACCGAACAATCTCAAGATAAGTTAGTTCATTTCATAGCACTTATCAGACACTTGGCAAAGTTTTTTTTCATACAATTCGTTTCGGGAGCGGATATCGTGAAAGAAGAATATATATTCAGACATTTGGCTGTTTCTTTGGACATATTGCCGGACGTAATCTGAATAACCTTGAGAAATGAATAGTCGACGATTCTGTCGCAGGGAAACCTAAAAGGAAGGAGCATCAGCCAGTTCGAGAGACGAGGGAAGGAAATGACAGCCTTTTCAACGGCCTAGCAAATGGGAGGAAATGAAAACGAGCCGATCAGAATATACACAATCATTACTGTTTCATCATGAACCTCAGCATTAAAGATATGACTTTTTAACATCTAAAAATGACGAAGAACTTCGTTTAAAAAATATTGTTTTCTGACTTATTTCAAATAAAAACTATGGTTTATTTTTCAAAAATTTCTTTCGCGACCGACCGTCTCTAGATTTCAGTGACGCAAAGCTTCAAATAGAGAACAGCAGCAGCCATTTTGAAATGGACGGGGGAGTGTGTCGTCGAGGCATGCGACATTTGTCAAAAATAACAAGCTGAAACGTTATTTGGATGGTAGAAATATGTTTTCCCAACGAGACAACACATTATTCGAGCGTAATATAATATTGAGAACTTTTATTAAATACAAACTACGCAATATAGTTTACCAAAACAACATAAGCGACATTCGACAAATCGAGCTTACCCCATTTGCATGACACACTTTTATCACTAAAACTGCACTTCACACACTCAAATACGAACTGTTATTATAACAAATAGAATTTTGAATGTCTCCACTATCATATTATAGTGATTAAATTATGAAATATTTGCCGAGCGGTACCGTATAAAATTTACAAATAGTCGATTCGGTACGAACAATAACAACGGGCGCCATTTGCAATTTCTGACTTGACATGCGCACTATCGGAGAGGATGGTAGATAAATACATACAACATTGCACGGCGTGAGAACGGCTCCCCATTGCCGTTGATTGGCGCTCTCCGTGTTCAATATTCAGTGAGGCCAACGCAACAAAACCGTTTATTGCACAAAGCGCCCAACGTAAAAGCATAATAATATTTTATTACAACCTATATTCCAAGTCTAATATTACACTTTCACTGCATACAACACGATCTGGTGGGGTTATAACCATTTATATTTTTGAAACCAACTAGAAATATACTCGAATGTAAAATACACACCGGAAAACTTTCATTTGGTAATAGTTAGGAATTGAATCTGAAACCTCAGAGAGAGATAAACAAATGTTCTACCACTAGGCAATATGGTACAATAAAGTTTTGAACAAATTCGTTTATATTATCTCACCCTTGCGGGCTAGGTAGAAAAAAATATCAAAACTCTTTTTTTCATTTCGCGTCTCCAACATTATCCCAATACTTCATACACATTCATTATACTCTTGCTTTTAGCATTAGTTCCAAATTCTGACCCAATATGTTCGACCATGTTTTAATTTTTGTACCTTTCGTCGTTGCTGAGCTTCGTAGTTGAGATTCCATTTTCATTCCAACGTCAATTCAACTGGAAGGCAAAACTTATTTTAAGTGAATGGCCGTTGCACACCAGCAAACTCTAGGGCCATACCGCTGTACTGAATCTGATGATATACCGAAGTGAGACGATCGCAGCTCATTGACATATATTTTTTTCTCTTTTTTTTTAAATAATACATATCACCGAAGCCATAGGTATCCTTATACTCGTGAATACTATGCGGAATATATGCCTGTGTCATTCGAGGGGAGTAGTACAGCGTGGGATCACCACACGGCCATGAACCTCTTAATTTTACCTCTACCACACACTTATAATCTATATATTCGTTTATTCAATATTTCTTCACTCATCCTCTCCGCGTGCCTAAATCGTCTGAACGCTTTTTTTTATTCCCGATCGTTATACATTCATTTTTTATGACCTCATTTATACATTGACACATCACATTTGAATGCACACGTCTCTAGAGTATTCATTTTATTTATATTATTCTTCTGTTATGTTCATGGTTCACTTTTATCTATCAAAGTAAGCAACAACACACTTTTGTGAATTTCAATTTAATTTAATTTGATATAACATATTTTCATATACGAGTATAATGTTCCATATGCGTTGTGACCTGCCACTACACTTCTAATGTATCTGCATTCAATCCAAAGGACAGTTTTATATATCGCCGTTTAGATAGCAAACTCTCTTCAAAGACACTAATTTAGGACTAGACCACTATCGCTAAACAAATTCTGTCTGGCAGCAATAGCTATAAATATTTTTTATGACAGACAAATAAATGCAATTAAAAGTGGAAACTCAAATCATGTGTATCTGAGTTTTATGCCTGTCATTTATCGTGACCCCAGTAAACTAGGTTTTTGTCTGAACTGGGGACATATGAACTTGAAATTACAGGTTGAATATTTTACTAATGAATTATTATCAATTACGTATAGTTTCTTCATCTAAAACCTTGTGTTGTGAGACCTAGTTACCAGCATATGTCACTTGACTCAATCCTCAGCGTTCTGTATTGATATAAATAAATAAACAGCCTGTTTGTTGTATGTATATGTCTCTAGTGAATGCGAAACACATCACTTACACTATCGAAACATAACACGTGTTATCCAATTCAAACTATCTTATTCAATTAGGTTTTTATTTAAGTAGGGCTTAATAGTTATGTCAATAAACAATTCATGCCATGTCGTCACAATAATCACGTTCCGATTTTTTCGCACCTTTTTGTTCTTCGGTACTTTATTGTATGTCATGGGAGTTCTTGGTTTGGTTTTCTGGACTGCTTTTTAATATTTACTCAACAGTTCTACTTGTTGACAACCTGTGTATTTTTAAGACGTATTACAAAAAGTAATATTCTAGAAATGTTTTATGAGGTGTACTCAGGGGGTAACAAAATGGTAAAGTTTATTTAACAATGGTCTTCTTCATCAACATTCAATGAAAATCAATACTTCTGACCAAAACCTTTTTTATTCATTAGCTAGTTTTTTGTCCGTCCTGAAACTTTTTGTGAAAAACAAATTGAACTTTAATTTCACTGGTTTCATAATATTGCCTTTTGAAAACAAAAAAAATATATTTGAATATCGGTTTTGAACAGATGATGAATATATGCAAACTGATCATTGATAACGTACCCATCGAGAAAGTCATGCGATTCACTTGCCTAGGTGTAGAGATCTCCAGCAACAGTTACCTATACAGTGAAGTACGAGCACAAACCAATAAAGTGACAGCTCTGGCTGGCTGCCTGCGGGACACTATATGGAGAAACAAACACATGCTAACCGAAAGTAAGGTCAGGATATACGAGTATAAGACATGCGTCCGCCCCATCATGACATATGGGATAGAAGCGAGAGCCGATACCATCAAGACAAAAAAACCTTCTCAGAGTGGCAGAAATGAAAACCCTACGCTCCATGGCAGGCAGAACCTTTAGAGATCGGATCAGAAATGAGACAATAAGGTCTGTCTGTGGTGTTGAAGATATAGTGAGGATGGGAAGAAGCAGAAGGCACTTCGGGAGGGATCATGTGGACTGCATAGAGGATATAAGACTGGCAAGAATCACTAAGACTGAAAACCCTAACAGCAGGAGATTACCAGGAAGGCCGCCGAAAAGGTGGAAGGACAGCTAGACGTCATCATCCCAGGACAGCCCACCGTCACAAACAGGTCATACGACCTAAACAAAGAAGAAGATGGTTTTGGACATTCTTCCATAGCAATAATTATTTCATAACATCTTTGATTTTTTTCTTATGTTTATTAATAAAAAGGATTTTTAGTTTATCAATAAAAGTATGAATTTATACGTGGCCGCTGTCATATAGAAAGTTATGGAAGCTTGCTTTGAAATGCCAGCAGCAAATTTTATATTCGAAGTCTGTCATCCCATAAGTAAGTAACAATAAGTTATCCGTCGGCCCAAAGGTAGCCTGTGAAGAGCTCGACCACTATAAAGTAAGAATTCAGCCATAATCTTGCATTTCAATATGAAATCGTTTCTATATATTAATAGACGAGCAAAGCGAAGTTCATCTATACTTCCACTAAAATTCGCATTTGTTCCAAATTTGTGATTCATTTTTCTTCAAAAATACGACTAACATAATAAAAAAATTCGCGTTTCAAACTTATCTTTGATGAAAAATGAGTTCAAGCCATAAAATGTTCAATCACTAAAATAATCTCTAAATTATATTTTTTTCAATTGAAAATTTAACAATACAATGAACAAGTTGAAAATTTAAAAAATGTTATTTAACAATTATTTACCAGTTTTCTGTGTTATCTTCTTAAAACTGCTGTGTTTTTCAGTTAAAAGGTCTGTTAACCTTTCCCTTCCTGTGCTAAAAAAATCCGCGCGTTCTGGTGCTGTGTAAAAATGAGCGATTTAACATGAAAAAACATCGGCCGACGTTCACAAAACGGGCGAAGAGACCACCTCAAATGGATGCCCTAGAGCTACTGAGATCTGAGACGGGACTCGGTCTCGGACTGTTATACCTCGAAGGAAGAAACACAATTGCGATCTGAGATTATATTTCTTGCGTTCCCATATACTGAAGTAGAGTGAGACGTGAATAACATCACTTCCTCACCCATAGCGGTTTTTTAGAATGAACATACCTACGTCACACACTGGCACACGTTTGATTGTATTGGTGAATTTATTCCCAATTTTCACAAAATATCTCTGATGTGGCCGATAAGTGCTAATTACAATATTATTAATATTATTTTTTCATTCAATGCGTAAATGTATTACGGAGGAATACCTAAAATCTGAACCCAGTATTTATAATGTTTATAAAGATATTAAAGTTTTTATAAGCAATGTGTACTAGTTACACATCACAGGGAAGGAAGGGTTAACGATAAAATTGAGTTTAATTTTACTAACTCTTTCTTGATTACAAAAACTTACAAAAAACTTTTATATTATGAACTTGAAAAAGTTTGTCCACTTCCAAAACAGTGAGTTCCATCAAAGTCCAGTTTGTTTATATATATTTTATAAAGAGGGGCTTAATCACCCATTTTTTTCAATGTAAAATATTACTATCAAAAGATTTTTTTTATTTGTCAGTGTTAAATACTCGTATTTGTTATTTTTTTTCTTAAATAAAATTAAAAAATCTACACTTTAAGGCCAAATTCTCTCTTAACTTCTCAACTGCCAACCAATGATCAGAATTTGTGACCTAACAATCTATCCTGATAAACTGTAAAAAAAATTGTTTATAATGTGACAACCTCCATGGCCTAATTGGCAAGACCTCTATCTTCCAGCTCAGAGGTTTCGTGTCGATTATTTTTGCAACCCAGATTTTTTTAATTATTTCAGTCTGGTTTTCACTTACGGCTTCTTTATTGCCAAGTTATTCTATATGTAACGAAATTCTTCTTCAATGTGTAATGCAATACAATGTCGTACCGCGGATGTTCTATGGTCAGCTAACTTACGACCTAAAGGGAAGCTTGTGAGAAATTCACGGTATGAACGTGGAAGTGGAAATTAAATCTATGTAATATCGATAATTTTTTGTAGCACTAGTTTTTTCATGCTACATATTTATAATATATTATAATATACAAATCCAAACAGGTACTACAAGATTTTTTCGAATTTGGAATAATAATAAACGCGCGATGAATGTTGTACAATTTGTGCAAGTATGTTTCTTATGTTGGTCCCTCGAAATATCAGTCTTGAATACTCTAATCATAGAGAGTAGCCTCTGATTGGTTAATGGGGGGCGAGAGGCGCCTAATCATTTCCTGTTCAAAGTTATGAAATAATATATAATAAATTAGGTATACTTCAAATATAATACACAGTTTTGGGATATTTTGGAACATAATCACGAGGATTTTCACTAATACGCATAACTGACCGAGGTACTTCTTTACTTTTTTTTGTTTGGTGTTGCTACTAGCAGCATTTCCCGAATTCAAATAATTGGCCTGTTGTATTTTTCCATTCCACCAAATTGCCATGTAGCAATTTTTCAAACCAACTAAAGGCTGTTAAACATATTTTAATAAAAGTAAAATATACTTATCTAGCGTTGTATACTAACTGAACACTCTAAGTTGATTATATTATCAGGAAAAACCTCACAAAATATGTTATATTTTTGAAACAAAAATCAGTTTCTATCAAGTTACATATAATTTGAAAGCCCATTTTAAAAGCTTTTAAATTAGATTCATATAATAATACACAATTAAAAAAATATCAGTTATTCGTATTATCTCTGTCAGTCACGTATTTTCAAATTATGCTGATTTTTTAATTTTTCGCTAAACTTGAAACAAATTATTAAAATATGTGATTTTTGTTATACTCCAGCGGTTTTAAACATTTTCATAATTGCGTAGCACCAAAACTAATATTTAAACGTATATATTCGAACCGGACAGTATCAAAATCTGCTAAAATGATAATCCACAATAATATTTTGGTGTAAATTTAATATATGGGAGTAAAACTTGGACGTGAAAAAAAACTGGTATCAGAATAAATGCTGTAGAAATGCGTACATTGAGAAGAATACATGGGGTGACAATGTATGACATAATACGGAATGAAGAACGTAGGAATGAAAGAAGAGCCTGCTGAGATGATGTGGACATGTGGAACTAATGAATGAAGAAAGATTAACAAAACAAATATGATGAAGAAGAACACTCTGAGATGCATTGGGTATATAGAATCAATTGATCAAGAAAGATTAACAAAAAAATATATACAACATAAACGAGTGAAAGGTACGTGAGAGGAAAACAAAGGAAAGTATGGTTGGATCAAGTGAAAGATATTTTGAATGAAGGAAATGTGGAAAATCAGAGAAATCGTAGAAGTAATATGAGAAATTATATGGATGTGTAGAAGGCTAAGTATATGGATCAAAATAGGAAGGTCTAGCATTCTGTACTCTCTGCCTACCTTGAGAGAGAAATGGCATGACTGTATGTAAGTAAGTTCCATGCTTCTCAAAGCTTTTATCATTAAATCATACATGTATTTTGATTGATATTGTAGTGGTTCAGAGATGTGTGTTCAGGATCGTCTGCCAGGTTGTGATGCACTTCTGAGGCAACACATATGGAGAATACATGAGCCCATAATGCGAACTGACAACTCATTAATTAGAATTATTGCAAGATAAAAATTAATGCATAAAATATAAAAATTATTATTGCCATAAAAAATTATAATCTGAACAGAATAGTTATTTTTTTTAATTAAAAAAGAATTGCTTTTTTAATTTATTTTATTATTACATTTGCTTGTCTTGCATTGCACACCCTTACAAACTTTCAGAAAATTATTATTGTTATTATATAATAGAATCGGATTATAAAACTACTGTCATAATATTTATGATTTATCATGAATTCAACGAAAACATCGTGGACCTGTTTGAAAAATTATTTTAAAAACTACATAACGAGGCCCTTTCATCTCAATAACAAAAAAAATCCAATACAGTAGACAAAAAATAAAGTTTCTCAAATTTTTGCATATTTTTATTAATTACTTATTGTTACATATCATTTGTTTGTCAAATAAATTGATAAAATACCCAGTAAAAATATGCCACGTCACCATGGTTGTTTGATATTTACATAGATTGAACTACAGAGGTCAATCGGTGACACAAATGACAAATGGGGATTGTTGTATACTGACTACATGGTAGTGTATGATAAGTGGAGGATGAGGTTAAATTCCAGTCTGGTAAGTAAATCGTATGAGAGATAAAAAATCCGAGAATGAATGTTGCAAAATCCAAAGTCATTGATCAATTCGGAACAAGCAATTTAATTGATGAGGATAAAATCAACCTCAAAATTCTACTTCTCTCTGAAGCAACATCTTTGACACAAAATCAAAAGATACAATAGAGATATCCCATTAAGGGATAGTATTACAAATGTGGAAGTGCTTGCGCATATATATAATTTGAACTGCTTAAAGCTATGAAGGATAACGAGTTGCAGTATTTCGGTCATATGCTGTGGCACAAGATACAGTATAACACATCATCTAAGGAAAAATGAATAACAGACAAGGCAGACAAAGACACATCTCTTGGCTTGTCGTTGCCGGGCCTCGCAGTCGAGGATCCCCTCACCACACCAACGTCAGTCTTGAACCGTTCTCCTACGTCGATCGTGTGATCTGCTGTGAGAGAACAGCCCGATCCTGGATGCGCACTCCCTCCCGCAAATGCCACATACATATTGACGCTGCTGAGCCGCCTGGCCATGTTGACGCATGTTCGCAGCGCGCTGACTGTTTCTCACACGTCTAGCCGCTGAGACGCCATCAGCCCGAGAACATACGGCTCTCCACCCCTCACGGTCCTGAGCCACCTGCTCCCAGTCCTCAGGCACGGCTCTCCACCCCTCACGGTCCTGAGCCACCTGCTCCCAGTCCTCAGGCACCCCGCAGAAAGTAAGCGACTCTCGCAGACTGTCCTTATGGCGCTTCCTCTGCCCACCAACTCTTCGCTTGCCCACCACTTCCCCGTACAAGACGCGTTTTGGGAGTCTGTGATCGCCCATGCGTATCACGTCCCCGGTCCACCGCAATTTCACCTTTACAACCATATCCTCTATAGGTTTACAGTTGGAGCGTTGCAGGACCGAAACATTTGTGACACGATCACTCCAGTGGATTCGAAGAATTCGGCGAAGGAGACGCTGGTGGAACATTTCAAGGCTTTGAGTGTACGTTCTATAAGGAACCCAAGCCTCAGATCCATAGAGAACTTGCTGAATGGTTAGGGTGTAGTTCTAAGTTGTTCCGGGGTGCAGTGAACAAGTTAAAGATTGCCATAATGATGGCCAACCTCCGATAGGAGATAGCACCTCGAGAAGAAGAATTTCCAATATTTTTTACTGCTATTATGTTTCCTTTGTCAATTTTTCATTTCACTACCATATCCATATTTTAGTTTGAATCATACGACTTCACGCAATATCTGGTCGCATGAACGTTTCTATTATGAGGTGGATCCATCCTCTCTCTACATTGATAATATCTTATCATAGTCTCTTTGAATACCTTTTTTTTTTTTTCAAAATGCAAAACCTCACATTTTTCCTCGATTGTGACTTCCACTCAAAAAAGCGAATTGTATATTTTAGTCTTTTGTCACCCATTCTTTCAATATGTCCAAATCGCCTCAGTTTCATTTCACACTACTCAACACATCTGTTTTCAGTTCACATTCTACCTTAATTTCTCATTCCACTGTATTGACGACCTCTGTAGCCTAGTGGTCACATTCTTGACTTCCACCCGGGGGTTTCAGGATTGATTCCCAATGATATCCAGAATAAAAAATACCAGTCTGGTAAGAGTTCACCTGGCAACAATATAGTACTCGCACTCACCAAGCGTTAGGTGTTGCCAACACGTTCAATAACAAACCGCGAGTTCATGTCTACTCCAGAGGTTCTAAACATGAAGGCTCGCGACTACTGGGGCCAAAGATAATATTGTCTCCTAGACACGCCTAATTCTCTTTGAGGTGTTGAAAAATCCAAACCGTCCTCAGTACAATCGCCCCACCTGAGATCCATAAAATTTTGCAGCAGACATAGAAAGAACAAACCACGTCTAGGATCCAAAACACCCTTTATATGGTCATCAACCAGCAATACTGAGATTGAAATCTAAGAATATTTTCATGAAGAGAGCGCATGAACTAACGATTCCTCCAGATAAAGCGTGTTTTCTGAAAAGAAATGACAAAACACCCGACAACTGGATGAAGCTCTTGGAAAAAATGGCCCCTGGAGACCATCTGCCTTGGCCTACGTCGAAATCACTGAATAGACTCCAAATAAGACTGACTAGATGCTAGGTGAAAATGCAAATATCTTGAGATTCTTGAAAGAAATTAGCACTAAATCTGATGGTGGGGATATACAGTGCTCACAAGACATGCTGATTTGTCCAAACATCGGGACTACAAGCTCTGGGCAGGACCTGGTTGTTGCGAATGATAGGGCGATCTATGTCGCCTCCTACGGGAAAAACGTGACATAGTTGATGGTATAGACACGGAAATAAACTAATGAATCCTTTTTTTGCAATCTTCTAATTTCACTTATTGTAAATGTTGTTTATTTTAAACTAGTCAAGATTTTTTTGGGATAAATAAAAGCACAATAATCAAACAGTAAATTATAATTTATTTATTTATTTTGTACTGTTGGGATAGTACAAAATTGACTGATGTTAATTTCTTGTCACACATGGTACATACGAAATGTAGATAATGGTGAAACACAAGCATATTTATCACATGAAAACTAAAATATATGTCTATCAGAAGTACACCAAGTTAGCAAGACTGGAAAACACCTTTCTTTCTCATTTCTTCAAACTCCTTTTCAGCATCATAATTTCTGAAACAGACAAAATTATTCAGCAAATTAAAGAATTATTCTCCACATTACAACCACTTAAACTCCCAGTTTATATCATGCGAATGCCATAAATTTCCTCTACACCAATAGCAGATAAATTAAGGTCTGAAAGTGAATAAAATTAGGTAATTTGTATTGAATAACAATTCCCCTAGGGGTCGGCAAACCGCTGCTCGCGAGCCGCATGCGGCTCTTTTCATAGGCATTTGCGACTCTTCAACTCCAGTTTCACTTTTACTCCGCAGTCTCATCAAAAGAGCATGAACACGGCCGCCGACCGAACACAAACGGCACAATCACAGTGCATTTTCTCTACCTGCGTGTTTGCACCAGAACTGCCAAAATGTCTTTGAATGTAAGAGTCGAAGACATTAAGCTGACATCTGCAATATCAATTGCAATCGATGAGTCATGTGACATAAATTACACAGCACAAGTATCACTCTTTGTGTGATATATGTCGGCACAAGATCCCAAAGAAGAACTTCTAGGACTGCCGCCACTCAAGGGGCAAACTCGTGGAGAAGACATTGCGAATGCTGTAGAAAAAAATCTTGAAAAGAAAGTCTGCCAACCCCTGTTCTAAGTAGTCTACGACTGTATTGTGAATTTGAGTTTTAAATAAAAATCTTGATTTTATCTAATTTTTTTATCTGTCATTAAAATGCATATAGCTACAGTGTAAATTTTTATTTTGGCTCGATGAAAAATTTGATATTTTGTTTACTTAATTTTTGGCTCTTCTCACTAGAAAGTCTGCTGACCCCTGCCCTAGACCATGGACACTGAAAATAAATGCTTGGACACTGAAAAGACATGCTTGACAAGATTCATGGACTTATTTGGTAAGATTCTTGTCTTTCAACCTGGGGTTTTCGGATTTGATTCCTAATGTTACCCATTTTATTTAACCCTTCCCTTATGGTGCTAAAATTGAAACGCGCGCTCCGGTGTTGGGTAGTGAGTACGCGATAAAAAATTAGCGATTTTAAATCGGAAAAATAAGAACATTCATAGATAATCCCCTTAATTAATTATAATTGAAGTTAAAAATTATAATAATTGAGATTTATTTGCTGAAAACATTAAAAAATCATCTGGCAACGCTCACGGAACGGGCGTACGTCTAATCATTAGCGAGCCCAGAAGCAACTGCGGCGCGGAGCAGTAGTGGCTTACGCTTGCGACGATTGAGACAATTGAGCTCCTCGCAATTCAGTGGAGTATGCAAGAGTGAGATGCGAATATAGTGTCGCGCTTCCCGCATACTCTTCACCTATCGTCAAGACCCAAAATCGAGGCACTCACAGCATTTAAATGCGAATTTGTTTCCGATATTCAGAAAATACTTACGATGTAGTCGATAAATTCTAATTATTATTAATATTATTTTTTAAATCAATGCGTAAATATATTATGGAGGAATACCTAAAATCTAAACCTTGTATTTATAATATTTATAGAGATATTGATGGTTATTAGAAGCAACGTGTAGAAGATACCCAACACAGGGAAGGAAAGGTTAACATCTTTCTCGTTGGTTGGAAAAGATTTTATACAACAAAAGTGCACGACAAAATACTTAACACCCAGGCATCCTAGGATCGAATCCAATGTTTTTTTTTAAATATCTATATATAGATAAACTGGTGCTTAGTAACTGCCTTACATAGTGCTTCTCAAACTTTCTGTGTTCATAGGCCATTTTTTTTTATTCTTATCCATCACAGATACTTGTCAGATGTCCAGATCTCGGCGAGAATGTCCCAATTTAGTAACTGTAAACTTGACTCCCAATACATAGTCTATAATTCCTTATTTGTACAGAAAATTTTAAAATCAAACTAAAGAAAGACATTTTTATTATAATTGCAGTTTTTGAATGCTTACTAAATTCGGAAAATAAGTGAAAAATACTGAAGATAATTATACGACTTTTTATGTTATTTTTTGTAATATAAATGTTTCATTAACATGTTATGGGATATTGACAAGTTATTTTATTAACATGTTATGGGATATTGACAACAGTGTTCAACAACAGTTGACAACAGTGACAATGTCATTAACATGTTATGGGATATTGACAACAGTGTTCAATTAAATGTATGAAATAAATTTTGTTTTTTTTTTAGTATAAAATTCCAATACGCTGTTTTAGTGTCATTTTTATTACTAGAAAATCCTGATATACTGTTGTAAATCTGGCAACCCTGCTTGCAGACCAGTACTTTTGTGAAATATAATTCTAATATAATTCTAAAATGAAGAAAACAGAGTTGTACTACATTTGTTTTTTTATATTGAGACTTGATTAATTATTTAAATTAGTTAGTCAATTTAATTTAATTATTATAGTTTTAACAATTATGCATTTAAAACGCGTAAATTAATTATTTGATTTGCGATTTTCTCTCAATGTGTAACAATCCAGTAATAACCTATTGCTGAACAAGAACTAATCCAGGGATCATAGTTGGAATATCACTAACATAGAGTACATTTGAGGCAACATGTGTTACAAGACAAATCTCCCGACAAACTTGAACTATCTTCAGTTGAAAAAGGATAAAACTGACCTGTAAAATTCGGCATATCGAGCCTTGCGGGGTTCGGCGACCATGTACTTGTAGGCCAAGGCCGAAGCAATGCTGACAACGGTAGCACCGACAATGTTCATCTTGATGCGGGAACGCAGCAGACGGCGCATGACCGGCGGCCGTGGGATGGTCGATACTTTATCAGACATCTGGGTATGGACAAGCAAATGTTATATAAAACTTGCTCAATTTATTGCCATGAGGCAATTTACACTTTTAAAATATTGTGCCAATTGACAATTTACTTCAAACTAACAAAATATCGTGCCAATAGACAATTTACTCCAAACTAACAAAATATTGTGCCAATTGACTCCAAGCTAACAAAATATCGTGCCAATTGACAATTTACTCCAAACGAACAATAACCAATATACTTTATACTCAACTTATACATATTATATTTATTAAGTAATATTTTTAATGGCAATAATATTGGATGCGAGTCTTGACTTGGAGTGCCTTTGAGGATGGTTTACTCTCTAAACTGTGCTTAGAGAGTAAACCCTCCTTATAGGTGTCATTTTTAATGTCATTATTATTTGAAAATACTACCAAAAAGTATTTAGAAAAATTCTGCTAAAACAAGATATTTTTATAAATAAAATCTGTAATATTCTTTAAATTTTACCTAAGTATATATATTTGCTTGACTCAAATTAATTGAAAAATGTGAACGTTTTACTATTGCAACGTAGTTTTATTCATTATTGCAGTTTTGGGAATTTAGTAGTAATTGTGTTATCAGACAAGAAGGGCAAATTCTTCATGTATTGTAGACGTAAAAAATCAATCTAAATGGTTCTTATTATTTTTCATGATACATTGCATAAGTATGACGCTCGAATTTTAACTGTGAAAATACAGAATAAAGAGAAAAAAACTAGGTGTACTATTTGAAAAATTACAAATAAATTGGTACTTTGTGGATAGAACCAAAAATTTTGTCGCAGACACCCCCAGATATGACAGATCCGAGTTATGTAACGCACCCAGCACTTAAATGAAATATTTGTTTCTTAACGAAAATAAAAAGCATGCATAACAGATTAATTAAATAAATGGATTAAACTTACTGTATTTGTTTCTTGTCGGTTAGGAGAGAAAATTAAAATTTGCAAAAACTCTAATAATCGGCAAATTCAAGATGGACAAGAATGGCGTTGCCAGTACTATAAAGAAAATACCAGAGACAAAAAACACGTAATGTTGGGAAACTTTATTTTATTAAAATGGAATTTGAAATATTACACAAGAGCTGCCACGCATATTGTTTTCTATTAGAAATATTTACAAAGTTTGTTAAATTTTATTGAAACCCCTTTTCAGGGAAGGGACTAATTTATTTTTATTTATTATTTTGTGTTCATATACATGGTATATCTGAAAGGCTTTTGCTACGCTACAATTTCTTCTAACCAACCAACTTATCTTAGATTCACAAAGCTAGTTTTTTTAATCCTTGACAGATTTTACAAAAAATACTTTTTTTTCAAATTCAAATAAAAAAATGTTTAATATCCAAACAATTATGATACAACTAGAGGAAATGAATTTGTTCTAAGATAAGAAGAATGGAAACAGATTTGGCCATGAAGAAGGAAAATTATAATGAAAAGATATTGTGAGATCTAATCTAATATTTTTCAATTCATTCTTGAACGTGATTAAGGATGGCGCACATCTGATAACTCTTGGAAGTTCATTTGACGGTCACGCCGCGTGGATCGTGAAGCAAATGAGAATTGGTATGCAAGGGAGTCTCACTACTCAAACGAAGAAATAGTCTATTCTAAAATAAAGTGGATTTTTTCTCAAAGATATGAAGGAAAATTGGGATTGTTAAGTATATAAAATGATTTCAACAAATATTTTGGAGTTTTACCAACTTATCCAACATCTCCACGTTGGCCTTCAAATAACTAGTATCCCAATAGTAAACTCATATCGTATGTCGAGAATCATAGTGGCAAAACTCCAAAAAATCGATTTTCGAGTTCAGACTACCAAATGGCACTAAAATTACTCCTTTTTTTCGTGCATAAATGGCGAAAGTATATTTCAACTCCTTAAAGCGGCAAGGAGTTGCAATATACTTTCACCACTTATGTACGTAAAAAAGGAGTCATTTTAGCGACATTTGGTAGTCTTAACTCGAAAATCGATTTTTTGGAGTTTCGAGATATTTGAGCTTTCTTGATATTTTTTTCAATATTAATAAAAAAAAATTCATGGAACGAATTAAATTTATTTTGCTTATTGTAAAATTTATTTTAATAAAAATGCTTAGTTGTATAATTTCAGAACAATTTGAAGGGCGTAAACAACGATCCTTTTAAAAATCGAACATAGTAAGCCAAGGACAAATCTTTCGCCTTTTCCACCTTCTCCTTCCATTTCTCTGACTCATCGCATTTCTTTAGAAATCCTATTCCCTTGACATAACTATTATTTACTTGGTTTTCCTTTAAAAAATCTTAAGTATCCTTTTATAAGTACGATTGGAAATCGAACCTGAAACCCTCGAATGAAACATTAGTTTTCTACCAACTAGGCAACATGGGTGGTTATATCAGTATTTTATCAGCCAAGGAATAAAAATAATGATGTCATATATACATATTAACTTTTATTTATTTTATTTTACACACGACAAGAAATATACACAATTTGCGAAAAAAACAACAGGTAATTTAATTTGCACACACAATTTTAATGAATCTGGGTTTGTTGCCTTACATTTGTCGTGTCCCCAGTTAAACTAGGTTTTTGCCTGTATCTCACTGAGGACATATAGCATGAAAAAATAAATCGATACTTCTTTCTGATTTTTGATTATACGAAACCCCGTTGCACATTCTCATCAACCTGACAAACAGTGACACTCAATTACATATGTATATGTTACATCACGCGAAATCAAACTCTTCACACTTCATCTCTCCAGACAGACCAAAACATTCATCCTACAATATACCGCACACAATCATAATAATAAAAACAAAAATATAAACAAAAAACACCACACTCAAGAACTCACACAAACTTTTCCCACAAGTCATTCCTCTTGCAAGCCCAAGTACTCAAACTCCTGTCGCAATAACAACCACGCTCCGATTATTGATTACGTTGAGTAAAAAGGGGGATCAAATTATTAGACATATCACTTTCGAAATTCATTGTTGTTTTCATCACGTTAAAAATTTAAACAAATAATAACTTGTACCACACTGCTTCTTAGTAAAATATTAAATTCAAAGTACTTTAATTTTAAAAATAAATTCAGGTGA
Organism: Odontocerum albicorne; assembly: GCA_949825065.1. Classification (NCBI taxonomy): domain Eukaryota; kingdom Metazoa; phylum Arthropoda; class Insecta; order Trichoptera; family Odontoceridae; genus Odontocerum; species Odontocerum albicorne. Next base: position 6,299,753 of record OX463862.1, read on the forward strand.
AATAACATCTCAAAGTATGTTAAAAGTTAGGTAACAAATAATGAATAACAAGTATATTATTTATCAGAATCCTTTACCCTGAAAGTAGCTGTAAAATATCACCATTACTACTTTTTACTTAATAAAGTACCATGCTTTAGATTGAAATGTAGCTGTAACAGTATTACATCTTCAAAGTAATAATCATAATAAAAGGACCATTTATATAGCGTTGTTAAGAGAGCAAACTCTCCTCAAGGTACTCTAACTCGAGATTAGAATCCAATATTATTGACAGATTAAAAATATTAGAAATAAATATATCATACAGTTGAGATTAAGTATATGAAGGTAGTAACTGCGGCCATAAGATTAGGTACTTCTCACATCTGCATAAAAAATATTTTTGGTAAGAAAACCGCAGAAAACTTACCAAGGTAAGAATTACAATGAAACCTTTGTCGCTCTTCAGATATGTGAAAGTAACCTATTCGACTTTAGGTGTAGTGTAATACAAGTGTTTATATACTACCATACATTTTAATAAAACCTTACGAAAATGGTTGTCTTCAAAAGCTTCCTAAAGCTGCACTCGCCACCTAATATCTAACTTTAAAAGGTAGATCATACCATGCCATAGAACCAGCAAAGGAAGCTCTATCATAATTGGATCGATTTGAAACAATCAATTTAGTAAATGAAGAAGAAATCAACTGCAGAGCTCCACTGCTCTCTGAAGGAACATCTGTCAGACACAGATTTGAAAAATACAATGGAGTCATCCCACTAAGAGACTTTAATACAAATAGACAATTCGTTTGCAGCACATGAGCCAATGTAGACTTTTTAGAAGCCAACTAATATGTACGAGGCGTATCCAGAAAGTAAGTGTACTGAGGCTCTCAAGACCGGATGGATTTTATTTTCAACATGTTGGCTACACTTCCGTGTAGCCTGACCCTTCCCCTCCGCAACGAGACCGGTTCGAGGTCAGTACGTTGAGAAGTGTCGACGCGACAACACGTTTCGTGAAAAATGTAAATCCAATCTCCCGCCAAGTGCGAAATACGGGCGTCATCCGTTATCTCGTTTGGAAGGGAAAACCTCCGGTTGAGGTTTATAATGAGGTGAAAACTGCATATGGTGATAAGCTATGAATCGTACGAGTGTGTACAAGTGGTGTCGCGAGTTTAAAAACGGTCGTACGTCTGTGCATGATGATCAGAGGAGCGGAAGACCTTCAATTGTGACTGATAAAATTGTTTTGGGACTGTCAAGGCATAATTTTAATTGAATATATGCCTCAAGTGGAGACCATCAACTCTGCAAGATACTGTGAGACCCTTAAAAAATTGCGGAGGGCGATTCAGAACAAGAGGAGAGGCATGCTGACAAAGGGAGTCTGCCTGCTGCACGACAATGCCAGACCACACACGGCCAACGCCACGAAGGAACTGCTCGCCTCGTTTAAATGGGATGTCCTGAACCATCCCGCGCATTCCCCTGACCTAGCACCTTCAGATTACTATCTCTTTACCTCCCTGAAGCTGCACATGGGTGGAAAAAGGTTTTCAACCGACGAGGAGGTAAAGGAGGAGGTGGAGAAGTGGACGGAGGGGTTGGCGGGAAACTACTTCGAGGAAGGCATCAAAAAGTTGATACCCCGCTTCACCACCTGCATTGAGAGGAATGGCGACTATGTCGAAAAATAGCTTACATATGTACTACGGTAACCACGTAATTTTTTTGTTTAAATAAAAAAAATTGTAACCTACAAAAATTCAGTACACTTACTTTCTGGACTTACCTAGTATATACACATCTGACAATATTTATGACTATTTTATATCAGCCGATTTGAAAATAAACTGGAGTCTACAAATTTAAAAAATCAAGTAAACCAGAATAATTAGAATTACAATTATCCAGACGTGATACAAAAATCAATCAATAAGAGTTTCATTTCCCGCGTTGGAAGACATCTTTAACAACACTGCAATTCATCAAACTATTGGTACAGGATGTGATGTTTTAGAATATTCTATGAGTATGACGATATAATAATGACTTTGAATAATAATTCCAATGGGCCTAGTTGAGAAAAATCCCATAGCGATTTTCAAAGACCGCTGCTTCTTGTTATAGAAACGATGGAATAAATTATATTAGGTAAAGCGGAAAGAAATGACAATATTTTTTGATGCGACAAAAAATTTATTTAAACAAAAACTATACAATATTATTCCGTTAAATAATTACCGTTGTTACCGATGATCTTTCTCCATAGAATAGGCTGTTTTTTAATACCTTATTCGTAAAATTCTGGCGGTTTTTCAGTTAAATATGACTCCAAGTGATTTCGGACTTGTTCGACATTCGTAGATTTTTTATCTCGAAGCGAACGTTCCATCGACTTAAAAAGATGGTAATCCAAAGGTGCAATATCAGGTGAATATGGTATATGTTGCAGAACTTCTAAATCTAGCTCTCTTATTTTGTTCTGTGTAATCCTTGCTGCGTGTGGTCTTGCATTATCATGTTGTAGAATTTGTCTCCGATTGTTTACTAAAACTGATAGTTTTTTAAGCAGTTCTGCCTTTAATCTTTCGAATTGGGCACAATACACATCTGCTGTAATAGTCTGACCAGGTTTTAGTAATTCATAATGAATTAATCCCAAAATATCCCACCAAACACACAGGAAAACCTTTTTCAGAGTCAATGTCAGCTGAGGGGTAGACAAAGGTACCTGATTCGTCGAAAACCATTGTTTTTTTTTCTCTCCTCGGATTGGTGTAGAGGACCCACTTCTCATCCCCAGTAACAATTTTTCTAAGAAATGGATCAGTTTCATATCTGGAGAGTGAAGATGAACAGATTGTTATTCGTTGTTCCATGGCCGTTGGAGAAAGTTCGTTCGGTTCCCAAATTCCTTATCTATTTTGTTTTTCGAGCCTTTTCAAATAGTTCTTCACTGTTGATCATGGACAACCGATATCTTGTGACAATTCTTTGGTTTTACGCGGATCGGACCCCACTAATGAGTTTAAAGTGTCATCATCGATTTTAAGAGGTCTTCCTGATTTTGGTTTGTCCTTCGATTCCCTTTCACAACTTTCAAACTTTTGAAACCATCTGTGGCACTTCCGAGGATTCAAGATGTCTCTATAAATATCGCAGATGGTCTGGATAGCTTCTTTTGACTTTAATCCTTTATCGAATAAAAACAAACTCTAGAAATATGAGATTTACACTTTTTTAGTTTAAAAAAATAACAGTAGCAACATGTTACAAACACAAAATAAGAATCGAACCTGGGTACCCCGCTTGCTTAACATGAATGCTAACTGTTAGACTATGGCCGTTGTCTAAACTTGATCCAACCACACTTACTTTGGTCTTCCCCTACCACTCACATTTGCACTGTGTATTGGCTATCTTTTTCTTCATCCATTCCTTCTACATACCCAAACTATCTCAGAGGGCTCTTCTTCATATTACTTAATACATCACCTTAAGTTTCCATTCATCCTTAATTGCTTCATTCCATATTCTTTTGTACATTGTAATATGTCCAGGTGAAAAAAGCAGAAGGGCGCTCATTTCAGGAGGCGCTGCATAAGAAAAGAGATTACTCATAATGCATAGGGATGGTTGAGACAGAATTGAGGGAATGACCAAGAAGAATGTACAGGACGTATGCGTCAGCAGGAAATATAATTGATTTCTTGTGTATATTCATGTGAGTTGTAATGTATGTAAATGCTGGGAGAAGTCGAGGCGACTCGACTGAAAGTGTGTATTGCTTTAAACATAAGACTATTTCTTGTTTGACATGTATAAATTCCTTTTAAGATTTTGATGTATAATATTTGTATGTGTTTTTGTTTGATATTAATATGTAAATTCTGGTATGTGTTCGATTTTTAACAATATTTGTATGTAATATTTTGATGTTATTTTGTACGACAATTTTATGTTTGTTTGGGTCCATGCGTTGTCGCGACCGCAGCGGAAATGTAGACTAATGGACGGGCGTCGAGACTAGATCGCTGGCCGGTCTGCCTCTGCATTGCGCAAAACTCCCAAAAATTGTGGTATTTCGCGAGGTGTGAGTGCTTGCGATGAGCGATTGACCGTTCATTAGAAGGGGGTCCCTTTCAAAATAAATGACTTATTCTCAGTACACTCTACCTGCTGTGTTTTACTTGAGACCTGTTACAACCTGCCATAAGAGGAATCTCTTCACCCCGCTACTTTCTCTCATCGATCTACACCTTTGGAATTGACCTGAATTCTCCGAGCGTTGCGCAGCAGCCATTTGCCTATGATACAGTTCTTTGTACCGGTGCCGTACAAAGAATACTTTTTATTTGATGTAATTGGGTTAAATTTGTATCAAATGTAAAATTTAAAAAAAATCGAAGACTTCTCCAAGGCATATTGTTAACAACCTGTCAGCAATACTCGGCTCTTTCTTGATAGCTGCATTATTAGCAAGATGGTGAGATTAGGAGAAATGAAAAACCATGTTTATGGAACATTAAATCTTTAATATGTCATAGTTCCTATGTACATGTAACAGATGTTATTACAATTAAATCGATTAATTGTTTAATATTAATAAACAGATGACAATTCAAAAATTTTTCAATAATAAAAGAACAAATTCACTTCGATCCAAATGAAAAATACAATAGTTATATAAAAAATATTCCCTTCCGATCGGAGTGATTCCATTCAAACATAAACTAGATTATATTATAAAGTTTCAATTTTGACTAAACCATCTACGCTTTTATTTCAAGCAACACTCGCAGAAAAATGTTATCAAGATGGAAAGAAAAAAAAACGCATCAGCAATCGTTTTACGATATGAAATATAAAAAAAAATTATATATTAACAAAAAAAAAAGACATTTAAATAAAAATTCGACACTTTGGATCGGACAGAAATGCTATAAAATTAAAATACAAATCGAGTTAGTTAAGTATATGTGGACTGGACAAAGGTTCCGTCCGTTATCTGGTTGCAAGAGAAAAGTGATGCACTTTGATGCGTGTTTTGTTGCTAAATTATTGTACGATACTACGTCTATTTGAGTAGCAATTATAGCACCTTTAGATGGCAGCCTTCTCTATTAATTTGAACCAATGTCCGCATTCGCATCTACGTGGGGAGCCCTGCAAAATAAAAACAGATCTTTAACTACACGAAACCGGAACGTAATGGTGTGCCGGCTCAACAAGTGACATTACATATAAAATTTATCTTTCAATAATAATACTGAAACACATCTCATTTGATCGAAAAAAAAATTACACACACGTACTACACTGCCCTCATAAGCAAAATAGCAGCTATAGTTCGGAAATTCTAGGATGAGTCCTGTGACAGCTCACAAATTTGCCCCAATACACCCTTATGTAATGTATTTACCTAAATAACTTGCTATTTATTAGAATTGAGCCTTATATTAAAGTTGATAAAATAATTAAAATTGCTGAACATCGTTGCAAGGTTGTATTGGGGCAAATTTGTGAGCTGTCACAGGACTCATCCTAGATTTTCCGAACTATAATGGCAAAAGTAAAGTTTTGAGTAAACTGTACTTTCATGTTTTTCATTGCTGCTTAAAAATGTCGTAAACAAAAAAGCAGTAAAATGTGATTAATAAGCAAAAACGCAGCAAATACATAGGCACTTGCTGTCTTTTTGCTTATGAATCACATTTTACTGCTTTTTTTGCTTAGAAAAACCTAGCATTTCGTAAAATTAAAGAAGACATTATGTCGATTTTTGTATTGAAATAAATGGTTTGCTGTATGTTTTTTTATGGATTATGGTTTAGAATTTGATATGGGATATTGCCTCATACTTAGTTAAATTTCAGATTTTTTCCCGTTAGCTGCATTTTTGCTTACGAGGGCAGTACAGTAGTCCCATTATCAGCGGTTCAAAAACATTACATGGAAAATTCTAACTCATTGTTAGAAGGGTGTCTCCAAAAAATGTATACACATTTTTTATACTGTGCCGTTTACTCACTTACTGCAGGAATTTGTCATATCACGTATTCATGAAAATTAGTCATGAGGACTATTCTTTCACGGCAAGATGGTGCACCTCCTCACTACCATCGTGATGTGAGGGCCTATCTTGATGAAGACTTACCGAGCAGATGGATTGGACGTTGAGATAGCATTAAATACCCCAATCCACATTTTTTTTATGGGGATTCAACAAAGATCAATTTTATGGTACAAAATCAGCAACAGTTAATGAATTGAGAGCAGTCATTGAAAGATAATGCGCCCAAGTACCAAAACAAATGATGCGTGATTATGGCAATTCCACATTATCAGCAGTGCAAGGATCAGAACGACCATCAATTTGAGCATTTGCAAAGAAAATTCTTCATCTATCTTCTTTAATTTGGAGTTTTAATCTTACCACAATAAATACTGAATAATCATTAAATGCATATATATATTTTTTTTAAAACACCTTTATAGTAACCTAACATTACATTTAAATACTTATGTCATTTACTCACGTCATCTATCACAATAAGACGGGTGAGTACAGTACAATAAGATATTTTGAGAAAGAGTGAGACCACATAATTTCACAAAACTTATTGCAGTATATTGTTATTAATCTCTTAATGTGCCTAATTTATAAATTAACTTTATCACAGTTATACCATAAACAGTAGGGTCTCGATTATTCGGGATCGCATCAACTGGTTTACGGATTAACGGAGGTAGAAAATTTTGTATGCAAGCGCTATCATGCGTGTTTTGACCAGACTAACAGTCAGAGACGGTCTCAATTCAATCGAATAAGCAGACACTGAGATGCACTAACCTTATGTAACCACATCCAACTGATGCAGGTCGCATCTTCTTCACCTGGAAAAGAAAAAAAAGAAAAAAAGGAGTAAAAACATTGTTCTCAAAAATATGTAATTAACACAAATGAAACAAGTCAATTTGGTGATAGAAGAAATTAAAATAATATCTGAGAATTTTAATGCCCCATAAAAAATGGAAATCAAACATCTGAATAAATTACTTTGTTATTCACATTAATCTCCGCAACACGTGTTTCAATCTTGAGGCTCTCTTCAGGCGTAATGATCCCGGCTTGTTAAGAGAGCATTGCTCAAGTCCAATTGGTATCATGTTTCATTAGAAGTATATGAGGTCTATTTTTCTTTTGAATAAGGGTTGAAATTATTTGCATTATTAATAATTGTTTTTATCACAAACCGGAATCATTTCACCTGAGGAGAACCTTGAGTTATGATGTAGAAACATGTGTGACAGAGTTTAAAGTAATTAGTGGAATAACAAAACAATACCACTGAAACTTCTGGAGTGAGTGCCTTGACGAGGGTCATCTTCAATAGATTCTCTGTGGAATATGACGGAGAAGATTCTTCATGCACAGCATCTAAATGTCGTTTAATTTCTGCAATGCTTTCTCTTTTTTTTAATTTAAAAACTTGATAAGCGCGAGGAAATCGAAGCCGCAACCTCCGGGTCAGAAGACAGGCGACTTACCAGCTAGGCCACAGAGGTCGTGCTTGCATGAGATCAATCATAAGTTTATTTAAGCAGGCCTTAAGGATTACAAAACTACATACATACTTATTTGATAGTTCAAGTCAAATCGTCAGATTACCTGCCAGGATCTACTTTGACAGATCTGAAGTTCATTCAGATAAATGTTGATAAACAATCACCGATAATTGACTGTATCATTTGGTCACTCTGGTATTGGAGAAATTATAGGAAAAAAAAACAAATAGCAGATGGAGTCTCATCTGGAGTTAAATAAGCAACAATCTAGCAGTGGGCAATTATGCGAGTCTAATCGAAATCTGGCTTGAAAGAACAATTTTGTACCACCAGATTTAAACGTTCATTCTTACATTATAATATACATCAAAATTTGTTTGATCAATTCCTGTCATCACATCACACATGTATACTAATATTTTACAATGCAAACAGTATTGGAATGTGTATTTATTAAAAATGCCACCAGGTATTGTTCATTTTTGGATATAAAAATATTAATGAAAATGGCCGGTTAGTGTGTTTATTGAAAGTAGTTCATTAACATTTGTTTTTGTTAAATTGATTGCTATAATAATACGATTGTTCAAAACATATTTGTCGTTTTTTTATGCCTTTGTTCACTGACGGTACAAATTTGTACCACCCTGTTTTGGATGACTTAGAATTTAAAAAAAATTTAATCTCTCTCTAACATCCTATTACAAGATATTTAACAAAACAAATGCAATAAACAAGTTATTTCTATGTTCAGATAACAAAGGGTTAACTTACAGACACAGCCTACGATACGAGACTCGAAAGCAGAGGGGATGAGGTTGGGGTTCTCCTTGGTGCCGGGGCCTCGCTTGAAAGCCAGCATGTTGAAGGGGTCGGGATCACCACGCGCGTGCGCCAGCAGCTCTCGCTTCTCCAATCCAGTGGCGTGCTCCATGGGGTCAGCCATCACTGCAACACAGAAATACATCTTCAATAACTTGTCAACCGTCATCCACCATCTCCGTCGATTCCTAATTATTGACGGTCGTAATCTATGGACTGTTGACGGAATAGATTGCTACAATACATCTTTATTCCTCTCCATCTCATGGCTAAGGGAACCCTGTGACAGGGTAGTTAACAGGCTTCCATCGGTCAATTCCTTCATCTGATCACTCAATCTTGCTGGTGCTCTGTCTCTTCTCCCTATATTTAACACGTTGATCACCATGGGGGTTACTGGTGACCGGCACTGAATTGCTTAAAGGGTGCCGTGGGGGTCACCGGTGATCGGCAAGCAAGACCTACCTTAGAGTTGTTATACAGTGCCAGCGGGCTCACGTACTGTGGATTTTTCTATATGCGGTAACCGGGATGGCCCTTCTGTATATAACTATAGGTATTGGTTAGTCATCATTCAATATCTAACATGTCCAAACCATCTTAAAGCTCCTTTTTTCATCTTACTAATAACATTTTATCCGTGTGTTAATTTCCGTAATTTCTGATGTCACTGAATTGATTTCTCTTTTTAATATTTAAAATAAAATAAAATCGCCAATTTCAAATTCATATTTATGATTTATCAGAATACCAATGTTGCCTACCTCGCAAGCGACACTGCGTGATAATATGCACGTACATAAAATACCAAAATAACACTAATCATTACTAACATGAGTATAAATAACTCAACCTTTAATCATTGGTACAGATATAATTATTTGCAGCGTTGCTGATTCACGTTTTTTTTTGTATTCGTTGAGGAAAATATGTGGATTTGGACTTCAGTACCATAGTTCTGTGCTGTGTGTAATAGTGATAAAATGTGGAATTTTCTGATAAACGTGTGTTCTTCCACGATGCCCACCAATTCCTGTGAAACGAAATATTTCTTGCACGGACGTCCTCCAGATGTAGGTGAGATATCAATATCAAATAAAAAAAACGATTCTACCAACATTAAAAAACAACACGATTTTTTTTACATTATTCATGTACATTGCTTCGATTTTTTTTATTTATATTCTTTGTTTATATCTATATTGTATAAAAAATTACCATTTTCCATGTATTTCACTAAATAATAATAATATTGCTTAATCCAAAGTCATCGCGATAGAAAATTCAACGTGATATGTGGGTGAGCAATGAAAAATTCTGCTATTTAGGTAGAATTTTCTCCGATATGGAAGAGTTATGAGGGATTCAAATTTGCTGTGAAGAGTATTAAAGTACCAACTTTGATATGTGGGAGTGAAACGTGGATGGGGAAAAAGTTTGAAATGAACCAAATAAATGTTGAAGAAATGTATGCTCTGAGAAGAATACATAAAGTGATAATGTATGACAGAATAGGAACTGAATGTGAACTTAAGGCTTCAGACTCTAGCCTGTTTTCAATGCAGCTGCTAAGCTGATATATGCTTGTCATAAATATTACCATATTGGTCCACTTCTTAAGTCGTGAAAGAATTGATTTCAAACTTTGATATCTTTATATTTAAGTCCCTTAATGAGATATCTCCATTTATATCTTTAGAGTCTGTGTCTGAGAAATGTTTCTTAGATGAGAAATATAAAGTTTAAGATCAATTTCTTCTTCATGTAATAAATTGGTTGTTCCAAATCAATCCAATAGGAAGTATTATGAGTTTTTTCAGCTGCTGATCCTGTGGGGTGGAATGGTCTGCCACCTAGTGTCAGAAATATGATATGAGTGTGCAGCTTTAGGAAGCACTTTGGCATTCCTTAAGATCTTACCTATATTTATAATTGGGTTTGAATTCTGAGTTAGAGCATCCTTGAGGAAAGTTTGCTATCTAAATGGTGTTATATCAAATTGTCCTTTGAATTGAAAAAATTAAATCCACAACACATAAGATGGTTGAATTGGATTATAATAATAATAAAAGGGCAATTTATATAGTGCGTGTCGAGAGCAAACTCTTCTTAAAGGAGTTCTAATTCAAGATTCGAACTCACTAATAAATTTTGATAAGACCTCCCAAAATGGATTGTCTTCTTAAAGCTGAACACACCATCCATATCTAACACTAGAAGGCAGACCATTCCACACCACAGGATCAGCAATGGTAAAAGCTCAATCTTAATATCCTGCCTTATAGAATTGACTTGGAACAGCCAATTTATTAGATGAAGAAGAAATCGACTTTAAAGTTCTACTTATCTCCGAAGAAACATCCCTCAGACACAGATTTGTAAGATATAATGGAGACATCCCATTAAGGTACTTGAATACAAAGAGATAAAGTTTAAAATCAATCCATTCGCGACACTTTGCAAGTGTAGACTTTTAAGAAGCAGACTATTATGGCAACATTTGACAACTATACATCAGCCTAGCAGCCGAAATTGAAATCAAACTGCTGTCTATAAATTTATGAATCAATTAAATTAGAATTACAATACCGGTTATCATGATTGGGTTATGCAGCGAGATTTGCAGTGCTATAACGAGACATGGGTTTAGATTGACCCTGCATCAAAATGATAAATGGACATGGACCTAAACATTTTTGACCGTCGTGAATATAGCAACAATTTGTCTTCAAAACATGTCAAAATTATAATTTTACTTAAATAATACAAGAATTGTTTTTAAAGATTATATCGTATTTTTAAGAATCCCAGTACAAACATTAGGGGATAACCTCATTCTAAATCAATATTTGAGTGATGTCATTGAAACGTTCCTCGAGTCGGTTAGTTAGTACATAAAGCCGAAATAAAACGATTTTAAGATAAAGTACGTAAAAAGATATGATAGGCACTTGGCTTTAGCGAAATGTATTTGAAATTGCACGTGAAAAACCGCAGAGATAAGATTGATAACCGAATACTGATCCGAATTTTCTGTATATATGACATTATTAAATATGTCTGTTTTTGCGAAATTCTATTTAAAAACTAGAAAAAAATACGAAGAAAACGTACTATTTGATATCTAATTAGCGAAATATAGAGTGAAAAATATTAGCAAATCTCGGGTTGGTGTCACTACATAATCGATATTTTAAGACAAAATAAAACTCTTTTATTGAGATAGTTAATTTACAAAGAGACTATTTTCATAAAATTATATTATTGCTTGAAAATAGCAAGTCAAACTGTTAAATAAAATAAAAATCGAATCAATATTCGATCCAACTAGACGGCGCAACATTACGTAATATAATTTTGACAGACAAACGGCTTTTGGTGAAATATTGATACCTGTATTGTTAATATGTAAAATTTACTTACTTTTATCGGCAAACCCCCGGCGAGCATTGGATAAAATCGCATTTTTAGCAACAGTGTATCGCACAAGCCTTCCGCACAAGGCAGCCATTTTGGAAAATTTTCGACAGAAATAACACCGTTCAGTTGCCGCAGTGATCACGGTAATGCAGCCAACACAACACGCCGACTTCCGTCTTGAAAAATATAGGAACTCGCTGTGTTATTGCCATATGTCAAAACGCATTATCCATTGAAGATATTATATTTTTCCACGTAAGCTGAAAATTAACACTAGAGAAAAATAAATTTCACGTATTTTAATTGAAGCTCAATTATATATGGTTGCTACATGCAAAAATGTATTTATTCAGATAATATACATTATTTTTACTGTAGATTTTTATGGGGACTCTAGGGGACGCCCACGCCGAGAGTACCTGGAGGACCTGTTGGTGGACGTGCGCTGCTCAACATATACAGATTTAAAAAGAGCCGCACAGGACAGGGGGTAATGGAGGAGAAGAGTTGAAATTGCTGCAAACCAGTCTTAGGACTGCAACCACGGAAGAAGAAGATTTTTATGACATGTGAAAAAATTTAAAAGCTGCATTAAACGTAATACAAATTCTAACACGTTCGGACGCAACACTCTGTGAGATTAAAAATTAAATTTCTGCTTAGGCTTAAGGGAAAGCTTATCAAAGTGAACTCTTCAATCAAACATGATTATATAACATTTGTACATTTCTTCACACTTTTCAATAACAAAATTTAAAATTTTATCATATTGTTTTTCTTAAAATGGAAGATAACTACAATAGTTTAAACCATTACCAGTCTTATGTTGGCAGCTTATCGACACAACTAATGCAATTCAGTAACATCACAATTTTTTTCAGTCATTTAATACCCACAATAGGTTTGTAAAAAAGATTTAGCACAATAAAAAGTATGTGGAATTAATTGTCACATCTTCATAAGGTAGGTGTTCATGTGATGAAAATAAAAGCAATAACTTAACATTAGAGAACACTATGCTAGCACTTTTTCAAACATTATTTAGAATGTAAAATTCAAATTCCCTTGTGATCATAAAACGTCTTCACGAAAACAAAAGGGAGCAATCAAAATATGATTAGAAAGTTATTCTTGATCAGGCTCACGTTGAACATTTTTTAAAAACATTTTTATAACAATTTTCACATACCATGCATATGCATATTTGTACTCATATAGTAAATAACTATCAATATAATTGAATTAGGGGCTACAACATAGATATACGAACTATTGCAGGTAACATATATAAAAATAAATATTGAGAAATTGAAATATCGGAAATCAAACATACTTGCGTAATCGGGTGCTACTCATCCAGCAGATTAAAACGTCCGTCACGGAGACCAACGATGCACCGGAGAAATAACAAAGATACCCTTGTGTGAGGGGTAGGGAGTCAGGAAGCTACTATAAGCCTCACCTCTGTCGGTAAACCTCGCCCATTGGCACAAAAAAACTAGGTACCTCATCTCACAGATTAGATGCGCCCGCCCAAGGGTTAATATAATAATTCTGTCCATTTGCACATCGACCCATTGGAAAATTCACGACAGTTCGTCGGCTCAGTCCGTTATTGCTAATATGAGATCCTCTTGATGTAAAACCTATATTATCGAGAAAAAGCTCAGAGCTGGTAGATAAACATGGTTACTTATTCTGCTTTAAAGTGCCTTTCTCATCGTCATGATTATCTTGACCTTAGAGGCAGTAGCTCGTAACAAAGATATACTACAGTAAAACCACGTAATCAGCTGAAGGATATACATTTTTCTACTTTTTATTGGTTACAAGAACAATGTTTATTTATCGCGAGGATTAATTTGGTTAGTGGAATAAAAAATATATTTCTTACTGAATATCTATTCCAATAAGAAATGTCGCAACGTAAAAGCCGATTTTTCAATCACATTTTCCACTTTACACGATTGCCCTCAGTACTTCAAATTTCTATTTTCACCCGTTTCCAAATGTTATCATTACGGACTTTGTCAACCGATGAATCTCTCAACAATCTTTCATTCATTATTCACCCATAGGTCACGTTTTCTTTTCCTTAACACTTTTCTATCACCATTACATAGAGTTTTGAAACGTTCATTCTCAGATCACTTCGCATCTTTTCACACCCCCTCCTCCCCCGCATTCATACTCAACTTTCTGTCTTCTTCATCTCTACCTTTCTACTTATTTTCCTCAACATTTTTTTTGTTTTTATTCCATTTATGGAACTCTCTCTTTATTTCCGTTGCTTCATCACTATTATATTTCCTTTCTTCGACAAATATTCTCCATATTTTTCCCTTTCACATAGTTTTTAACTTCTTTGTCCCACCATACACCCCGTTTTTTACACCCAACAACAGGATGAGATAAAAAAAATACTCTTTATTTGTATAAGTTGGTAGATTCATTTTGCTCGTTTTTTGGTATCTTCATTCTAATGTATGGTTATGTACCTCAATTTAAGCGAACTTCGACATTATCGAACGTTTCTTCTAATATCACATAAGTTACTTGTATCAATTTGTTCGATTTCGATTTATTCGCGTTTTTATTGGAATTTTCCTACCGCGTAAGTTGATGAGTGTGTCGAAAATGTCATTATTTAGTTCGAAAGTTGCAGTATTTAAAAAAAACTCAATATGCAATATGAAGTTGTCAGAAGGATAAAAGTAAGATTAATGGTGTGGAGTTGTCATAAGGATAAAAGTAAGATTAATAGTGTGGAGTTGTTAGAAGGCTAAAAGTAAGATTAATAGTGTGGAGTTGTTAGAAGGGTAAAAGTAAGGTTAATAGTGTGGAGTTTTCAGAAGGGTAAAAGTAAGATTAATAGTGTGGAGTTGTCAGAAGGGTAAAATTAAGATTAATAGTGTGGAGTTGTTAGAAGGCTAAAAGTAAGATTAATAGTGTGGAGTTGTCAGATGGGTAAAAATAAGATTAATAGTGTGGAGTTGTCAAAAGGGTAAAAGTAAGATTAATAGTGTGGAGTTGTCAGAAGGGTAAAAGTAAGATTAATAGTGTGGAGTTGTCAGAAGGATAAAAATAAGATTAATAGTGACAAATTATAAAAGAAGGTGGAATTAAAACATAAGAAATGAACGCACGGATAGATGGATGTTTTGAGTAAGATGAAGAAAGGAACTTTAAGATAGTTTAAACAAACGGGGAGAATGAATGACGAAATAATGACTAAGAGAGTATAGAATTCAAAAGTACAAGGTGTGCGTGGAAGATGAAGACAGAGGAAAATGATTAAATCAAATGGGCCAGGTTTTGGAAAAGTGTAAAAAGTGCACCATTTCGATTTACTCGCGTTTTATTGGAATTTATCTACCGCGTTAATTGAGGGATGGATGTATTAAAAATATCATTACTAAGCTCGAAAACTATATCATAAGAAAACTCATGCAAATGTGGGGTAGATAAGGAACACCTATACCAATAATTCTTTAACTACGCGCCGTACATAATATTGATACAATTATAATATAATTTGACAGGAGTTGGGAATGCTTAGGCTTGCAACAGGGAGGACTTATAGCCAAGGTTTATGTGTATGTGAACTTTTAAGTGTGGTATGTTTTTGGTGATTAGGTATGTGTTTTTCGGGATGGACTTTTTGGTCTGTCTGGAATGATCAAGTATGCGGGTTTAGCATGACACATATATGTAATTGAGTCTCGCTATTTATCAAGTTGATGAAAGTTTTCAACGGGGTATTGTATAATCAACAATAGCTTTTTTTTTTCATTTCTTATGTCCTCGGTTAAGATACACGCAAAAGCCTAATTTATCGGGGACACAACATATGAAAGGCAACAAACCCAGATCCATATGCAGATCCAAAGACAATAAACTCAATTTGTGTGTCCACGTTAAATTATTTGATGTTTTTTTTTCATAACTTAAATAATTATAACATTTCTTGTCATGCATAAATAAAATAAATAAATATATTAGGTGTTAACATAAGTTGTGTCCGTTTTTTTTCAAATTTATAAATGAGCATCAAAAGTAAAACAAAATGGTAAAAGTTATACGTCATGCGAAAGAAAATTTTCTGCTCTACAAGATATTGTGTTTGCTGTTACGTTAGATATATTTTATTTTATTTGATTACAAGCCTTCAAAATGGAATGTCAAGTAGACGAAAGTGAGCATTTTCGACACCTCCTTCTGTTCACGTTCAATCGAGGGAATAAAGCTACCAAAGCGGCCGGATCAGCAATATGGCGTTATTCTGAAACACGATAACGCCCGCCCTCATATCGCCAACATTACGAAAAATGCTATTCAAACGCTTGGTTGGGAAGTCCTGCCGCACCCTCCATATTCTCCAGACCTTGCACCGTCGGTTTCCACCATTTTCGGTCGCTTTTGAACAATTTGCGCGGCGTTTCCTTCAATAATGACGTCGAATTGCGGACATGGTTGGACGAATTCCTCGAGTCAAGACCGAATGGTTTTTATCACACAGGGATTGAAAAACTTGTAGAACGTTGGCAAGAAGTTGTAAATAATGAAGGAGAAAACATTATTGACTAATTTGTTGTAATTTTTGTTTGTTGTGTCCTCTTGTTCTCTTCATTTGAAAAAAAAAACGGACACAACTTAACATATGTTAACACCCAATAAAAGCCCTCGTCCGTTCGACATGTCCCACCTACTCGTACTTACTATAATTCTCAATTAATATCTGAATTGACTGTTCAAAACTTTCTTCTTTCCTTCAAATTGTTATCGGCACAAATAATCCTAATTATAAAATGAAATATCTAATTGACTAATAATAATAATAATAATCAGTATCAGTACTGGTTTATAGCAGTTTTAGACAGTATTAATTAAATTGTTTAAATTTTTAAGCTGTTGAAAACAGTATACGTTCCATTGTTTCAATTTTTAAACTGTTTTCAAAATAGTTTTTTATGTTCAAAGTGCGGCTGTAAGTAAAAACAGCAGGTATTGTGGATAAAAAATTGTTGCTGACAGGGTGTGGCAAAATTAAGTAAAATCTTTAATAAAATATAATTTTTGATCTCCGACTTTGCATCTCCTAAGTCCTGCACCCGGGGACAACTGATTACCTGCGAGATAGGCAGATACCACGGAGCGCTATACTTTCCTATCACGGCAGACTTCCTTCGCCTCCTCCACATTTATAAATCTTCTCTTTTAATCCCTCATAACCTAAACACTTGCTTGTGAGTATATTATTTACATTAAATGAAACCTTATATCGCATGTGTTTAGATAAATGGCACCAAAAACGTTCAAAGTCGACAGTAAAATATCCTACAATTAATTTGTTCTCATTGGGAACATAAACGTATCACTAAGTTGTTTACAAAGTGCATATGAACTCTGTGTCCATTAAAATGGACGCCAGGTGTGAAAATGAAAACTTAAATTCACTACCTTCCTATCTATACACTCAACTTGTTTCATTTTGTATTTATTTTAATATGTCATTAAAAGTGGATTCGACTTCCGAATTAGAGCGCCTTTGCCTTTTTATTAAAATAATTATTAAAAACTATTACATACCAGCACGTTGTTCCTCTCTTGGAGCTGGCATAGAGGGTAAAGCGACAGACTTTCTTATCTAGACACATATTTTGCCTCTTCCACATCCATACATCTTGTCATATTGCTCCTAAGATTTCTATAACTTTCTACTTTTCCTACTTTCAAAATATCATTCCCTTGATCCAACCATACTTTCCTTGATCTTCCTTTACCACGCCTTCTACTCACATTTGTACTGTATATTTATTTTCACTGTATATTCCACGTGAAACGTTCACATTTGCACCGTATATTGCACTTGAAACGAATTAATGAAGAAAGGCTAATAGTCTTTCTTCATTAATTAGTTTCACGTGTCCAAACCATCTCAGAATCCTCTTCTTCATCTTACACATTTATATCTAAAGATTTTATTCTGTATTATGTCATACATTGTCACCCCACGTACTATTTTCAGTGCACAGCATTTATTCCGGTCCTTACAGTATTTTTTCATACATCAAAGGTACTAAAATGCTGTTTGTGATATATTTTTGATACTGTCTACATATTATGATTCTGTCCAGTTCGAGTATATATATTTTTAATGCCCCATTGACTTTGTTTCGTGTCAGAGCGCGCCTCGGCTCCCCAAGGGTACACTAAAACTATTGGACTACCCAATTTATCTCTGGCCATGGAAACTTTAATAGCAAACTGTTTAGTTTCAATATTGTAATTTCGCCTTGTTACAATTTATGCGGCCATCTGGATTAATCCGCAAAGCACATTATGTGGTATTGTATTGATAAACGAGTCAATTATTTCCGAAGGAAACTCCATTCAGCCTTACACCGGTTACTCTTCGAACCGATTGCCTATTCCGATCTAGTGTCATCAAAGGCCCGTTTCACTGCATTTGAAACATTCTGTGAAAGTATAGTACTGGCAAATTGCTAAGCTGTTTGAACTTCACGCCTTAAGCTACTTTATAAGCATATTTACTGCGCTGCAAGTCGTTCTTCTTCTCCCGTGATGTCGGACCTCAAAGTCCATCGTCACTACTATTATTTTCACACTCAGGTGTGTTGCCACCGGCATTTTCTTCTTCGTCACTACGTGACGTCGCGTTCATAAGAAAACGTCAATTTTCTAGTAAAGATCGCGTTGGATGGAGATTTATTTTGATCCCCATAACAACATGGATGGAGGTGGGATTAAACTTAACTGCTATGGTTCCTTTCTCACTCAGCGGTATCCTGATGGATCTCCACCAGTCCTCCTGGGAGTAAATAAATTGGACACTCTTTCACAATATTATCGACCGTTTGGACCATTCCACATGAACATAACGTGGAATAAATAAAATCACACTGCAATTTTAGTCACCCCTAAGACGATTCAGGTTACACCACGACCATCGTGGCAGGTCAAATCCTGGAAGAAGGACTTTAGAATAATTTATAAAGTGGAGATTTCTGACCGAAGACCGATATCATTGCTGCCGCCAACTACATGGTGAACTCACATTCCTTTCAGCTAATCGTTGCCCCTCGATCCAGAAGCGTATTCCGGTTCTAAGACAAGTCGGAGGAGGCTAGGAAATATCCACATGTATTGATAATAACAATAATAAAAGCGCTACTTATATAGCGCCGTTTAGAGAGTAAACTCTCTTCAAGGGCGTTCTAATTCAGGATTCGAACCCTCTCATAAATGTTGCCCCCTAAAAAGGATTGTCTTTAAGCTGCACACGCCACCCATATATCTGATACTAGGAGGCAGACCATTCCACATCACAAGACCAGCAACGGTAATAGGTCGATCATAATACCCCGCCCTATTGGATTGATCGCCCTTTGAGGCTTTTCTCTTCTTCTTTTTTTTTTTCCTCGTTCTTGCTGACAGTTAACCTGAGGTGGTATATGTGGGTTTACTTTTTATTTTGTTTTCTGCCATACGTTTTTGTTTTTTCTCTCTTTTTTATTATATTTATTCTTTAGTCTAGATATGCGAGGGTGTGGGATGGAAGCCCCCTGATGCCCTTGCGGTCAGGCTCGCCCTACATTGGTGGGAGGTATCTCGGCCGTGGGAATGTTTGTGGGATGAGCCCGGACCTTTTGGTGTACTCTCTCTTGAATGTATTTTTTTTCTTTTTTGTCATCTACTATATTTATTTTCTGTGTTTATTTTTTTGTATACATTCCTGTTTCTACGTGTTTAAGGGTGTGGGCTGAAAAACATCTGGTGTCCCCGTGGCTGGGTTCGCCCTATATTGGTGGGGTGTATTTTGGCCGAGGGGATGCTATTAGATGAGCCCAGACCTTTTGATAGCTTCTGTGTCTGATGTATTGTCTGCAATTTATGTGTTTTAGTAGTGTTGTTACTCAGGTGTGATCTTGTACATACTATGTTGCTGTCAATAAACCTAATATTTATTTATTTATTTTATTTATTTGAAACAAACAATTTATTAGATGAAAAAGAAATCGACCTCAAAGTCCTATTTGTCTCTGAAGGAACATCCCTTAGACACAGATTCGAAAGATATATTGGAAACATCCCATTAAGGGATTTGAATACAAAGTGGCAAATTTTGAAATCAATCCGTTCATGACAGTTAATATAGTGTAGACTTTTGAAAAGCGGACCAATATGGCAATATTTATAATAACCATATATCAGCCTATCAGCTGCATTGAAAACAGACTGGAGTCTAGTAAGTTGTAAATAAAGCAAACCAGAATAAATAGAGAAACTAAAATCCAGACCCGACACAACAAATGAATTAATAAGAGTTTTATTTATCTTGTTTGAAGATATCGATATACAACTCTCTAAGATGACAGGAAACCAGAAGAAACCGTATAACCAATTTGTCTATTGAAGGAGAGGTTACTATCAAGATGGACACCAAGAAATTGGATTCTATTTTTTGGAAATATACTAACACCATAACGGATAAAGCAACCCCATCAAGGTATTTATTGTCTACGCGGTGAACCCATCTACAGAAAATCCGTTTTACATGGATTTAATTTAAATTTATTTCTTGACTTCCAATTTGAGACTGATAATTCAGTTAGAAGTATCCTGTTTCAAAATGTTAACTAATTTGATGTAACAGAATTAACTATTGTATCCCGATCCCGTGTTGAAACGAACTAATTTTGTGTTAAGTACCGATTCCGTGTTTTCACGTGATCAATTCATGCTAAAAAAATCACTGACATCTATACTAGAGAAAATGTAACATTCATTAATTTGAATTATTTTATCACGTTTAATATAAGCCTCGATTCTAATAAATAGCAAGTTATTTAGGTAAATACATTACATAAAACTAACAATAATGTCAAATTAATACATCTTGTTACAAATTAGCAAAAATGTGGCAGTTTGTTAAAATCAAATAATATTAGGTGACGTTTGTCAAAAGTCACTACGTTAGTCTGCATTGGCTAGGGATGGGGTATATGTTACGATAGTTGGATTTTCGATTTTTTTTATACTTAAAATTAAATGTTCGTAATAAGTATTAATTCATAGTGGATCTTGGCCTATTTAAATATTGATACAAATCATATAATATATTAGAAAGTCAGTTTAATGAAAATTAGGAATTAAAACGTCAGTTTAGAGAAAAACAATTTTTAGATTTATAAAAAAACTATTAGATTTGTAAAAAAAACGATTTTACCCGACCCCTTTGAAACGTGAAATTTGAAATGTCACGTCTCAAAGGGAACAGGAACCATTCTACAGTTTCTCAAGTATAGTAAATATTTTTGTAAACAGTTCAACCTTTTAATGACAGTCTCCTGATTTCTTACATGGACCTTAGATATATAGAATAGGCTAGATAATGAAAATATACGTTACATGATTTATGTTTGAGATTCTGACATCGTGTTATTAATACGAGTAACACATGCAGTGAAGTGTCAGATCTTGATGATTGTGACATATGAACCTGGGGACCAACTACAGTCTCCGGGACCAACTAGAATAAGGAATTCGCAGAATCCTCAAAACGGGTTTCCAAAAAGCATGTTTAAACATGTGTCGATATGTATTCCATCAACTGAAAAAAATAAAAACCTTTGAGAACTTGCAAGGCATGTGCTAAACACAAGAAAATAAGTGAGATCCGGTAGATGTTTAAGAAGTGTGATCTGAAACATCAAATTCACTATAGTTCGGAAATTCTAGGACGAGTCCTGTGACAGCTCACAAATTTGCCCCAATACAACCTTATGTAATGTATTTACCTAAATAACTTGCTATTTTTTAGAATTGAGGCTTATATTAAAGTTGATAAAATAATTAAAATTACTGAACATCGTTACAATGTTGTATTGGGGCAAATTTGTGAGCTGTCACAGGACTCATCCTAGAATTTCCGAACTATAATACTTATTTTCTGATTAGTAGGTACAAAACGTACTCTAATTCATCAGAAATAAACCCACAGAACTGCACATGAAATACTTTTCTATGGCATCGTTTTAATCCAATTTGAGTTTTCATCTCATTTTCAATTTAAAGGACAAATTTATAGAGCGCCGTTTAGAGAGCTAACTCTCCTCAAAGTCACTTCAACTCGGGACTTGAATTCATTATAATTTAACAAATCAAGTCTGGCAGTTATAGAAGCGCCCGAGCGAAGCATGTATTAGGCCTTGGCCACACAGGAAGGAGCCTCGCTAGGTGCTTAGATTTACGCTGCGAGCTAGGTGACATATCCTAGCGAACCAACGCACCGCATACTATCGCAATGGCCACACTGCATGCTTCGCGTCACGCTACTTGAGTATTAGTCACCTAGTCAGTCTCCTAGCGGACAGACGTGTTGGTTAATTTTGTTGTGTCACCAAGTGATTTTACAAGATGGGGGAAGTTTTATTTTGCAATTCTTTGTAGATAAGTTGAAACTCTCCACGGGTACTTCTAGATAAATTAACATTACACACCCAATGTTTAAAATTTTAAACTTAAATTCTCTGAGAGAAATAGATTTCTGGTTAGTTTTGAGAGTGGCATCGTTTGTTGACTCAACCGCTCCCAAATGTCAAATGAATTTGTGCGAAGCACTTTAATGTGGCCAAGCTTCAAGTAACCTAGTATATTAGTCACGTAGCACTAAGCGAAGCACTTTGGTGTGGCCTTTGCCTTAAACTTTCGTTGTATACAGTAAAACCTTGTGCAATTATTGTCATGTGGCAATCTCTTCCAATCAACCAGAAATATATTATATTTATGAGTATTAAGTGAAAACCAGATTCGAAACCTTTTTTTTTATTCTTTGTTCCAACGAGAATCGAACCTGCAACCTCCGCGTTTGAATACAAACGTCTCACCAATTTGGCCACGGAGATCTCTCACTAAATCTGATATATTCTCTATCAGCTGTTAAATCTTTTAAGGCCTTAACTAACATTAAATACATTTAGAATCTAGGAGTCAATTTTTAGTGATAATATACTTAATGGAAAAAAATATTACTTGAATAATTACTGAAAGTTAAATTTTAAAAAAATCAACGCAATTTACATTTCTCCTGAGAAAACTGAAAAATGTATCTTGTTTGTTCGTATGCTACGTATGGAAAAAACAAGACTGAATTTAACTATAAAATATCAATTTAATGGGCTTGACATATTTCTTATAACATGATATATGATTTTTCGATATTTTAAATTATATAACTAATTAAGTTTGTTTATTTTTATCAAATAATCGTCCAAATGTATGTACAGTGATTTTTTATTCAGAATGTCAGTAATTTCAAACTCGGTCGTGGGGTGTCGCCACAGTCGAGCAACATGAAAATCCCTTCGTATGACGCAAAACAAGTCAGTTCGTATGACAATTCGTCGTGAATTTACCTCAAAAGTGAAGTATTTCAGTTATATTTAGTATATAAGTGATATTTCGAGTTGGTTACAAATACAGTGCACGTTAATTGTGGTGATTTTGTGAAATAAAGTGTGTGAAAGCGATATTCAACAGCGGAATTCATTATCTGTGCTCTTGAGATTTTGTTTTTGTATGGTGATTTTGGTAAGCTATTGTTGAAATATTATTTATTTAATATAATAATTCTTTAAATATGTATAAATTCGGTAAAATTATCATTAAATTTCTATTCATATAAATATGTATTTCAATGACACCAATCGTAATTTCGTAATTTTGCACAACCATCAAAATAACTTTCACCTAATTTTTTGTGAATGTTTTTGTTTAAATTTGTATTAACATAAATCAATTTTATCTTCGTTACACATTTTTTGTCAAATACATTGTATTAATTATTCATGGAAACTACACAAATTTTACATGTAAATAAATGTAAATAAACTAAACGGTATTTTTTATTTCTTTTATTTATTATATATTATTTTCCTCGCTTTTAAATCGACAATAATTAGCTTCCGTCATGTTAAAAAAATGTGAAACAAAAATCTACATATATGAATCATTTGCCTGGAGATAGTTATTGTATCAAGTTGTTCGGTACACATGTACCCAGCGAGTACGTTCTGGGTGCACGCGTACCCAACGACCCTGCCGGCCACTTTTGGGAAGTGGGAATCCGGTGCAAAGTACAGTCGAACCTTGATTCCATTTGATTTTATTTATATTTTGAATTTTTTGATTGATTTTATATAAATTATTATTATAATAAGATGTGATAAGATATAAATCAATCCAACAATCGATCCCCTTAAAATGGTTTAATATATTGTAATAAGAATGAATTATAGTTCGGAAAATCTAGGATGAGTCCTGTGACAGCTCACAAATTTGCCCCAATACAACCTTGTAACGATGTTCAGTAATTTTAATTTATTTTTTATTTTTTATCCACTTTGCACGGATTTCTCCTGTTACACAAAGAGGGGTTGCTTCTAGCGTTAGCTTATTCGTTAGGAATAATATCAGCCAGGATTCTTCTCATACTGCTAGGCGGGGCCGAGAATATATCAACCGTGTCATTCAGTTGGTTCAATATCTCTATACCACGCGTGACTGAGTGTTTTGCTATGATATTCCTTCTGTAAGTTGGTATGTAGAACAGAGGGAGATTCCTTGCACAGCTATATTTATTAGGTACATATAAACTTAGTGCTTCTAGAATCGCGGGACAGTTAAAGGAACCTTGGAAAAGCTTTATTAGGAATATCGCAATGAATTCTTGATTTGACAATTATTTTATCAACTTATTTTATTAACTTAACAAGTTATTTAGGTAAATACATTACATAAGGTTGTATTGGTGCAAATTTGTGAGCTGTCACAGGACTCATCTTAGAATTTCCGAACTATAGATGGAAGTGTCTGTCATATGTCGTTTGTGGACGGGCCACTGTGTGGTGACTAGTCAGTCACCTTTACAGAATGGGTATTGCGGAAAATTTGCGATATAGATTTAATTTACTAAAAGCAATATCTTGACCGCGTCCAATAAATGTTGCGTTTCTTCTTTCTTCGTGGAACTTTTCTTTAAGGTTAATCAGTGGAAACTTTAAATAGTCTAGAATCATCATTTTTTAAATAGTTTTATTATATTGCCTAATATAATTGCATAATGACTAATTTGGTGGCACAAATCATTCTAATTTGGGTGGATTGCCTAAATATAAAAAAAATATGTTGTTTATAGTTAAGGCATTAACGTTGTGGAGGTTTAAAGACATTGTAATTTATTTTTATCAAACACTGTTTATTCCATTTTTTTGTAACGGTATAACCCTACCGGTTTCAAGGCTTTCACCTCATCTTCAGGGGAGCACAAACAAGACTTGTTTTTGCTCTCCTGAAGATGAGGTGAAAGCCTTGAAACCGATAGGGTTATACCGTCACAAAAAAGTGGAATAAACAGTGTTTGATAAAAATAAATTACAATAAAAAAAATATGTGATTTATTTTACATATAGTACTATACATACGTAGATATCATCACGCCGTCTTCCTATCACGGTAGGTAAAACGGAGAGAGCGACAGACTTACTTATCGCGACACATATCTTTTGTCTCTTCAAATTCCTACACCTTCTCTGCTTTACGAATATAACGATATTCTCGATCATAAATCGCTCAATCAATCTATATTAAAACGTCGACAAAAAGTGGTGACAGATGAAGTTTATTGCACACGAATACATGGATGATTATCTAAACAAGAGAACTGGTCTATTTATTTGATACATACATACCATTTATCTGCTTCGATTAGGCAGAGAGGACAGAACGCCAGAGTTTCCTATCATGACACGTTTTTCGCCCCTTCTATATCCATACATCTAACACATATGGCCCTACGATTCCTCTGACTTTGTAAACTAACTTCTTTCAAAATAACACTCCTGATCCAACCATACTTTTCTTGGTCTTCCTCTCACATTTGCACTGTATATTTGTTTTTTTAGTCTTTATTCATTCGTTTCACATGCCCAAACCATCTCAACGTTCTCTTCTTCGTTTTACTGAACAAATCAATTCCTTATTGTATATTAGTTTGTGATTACTGATGTTGTTAATGTAATTATTTTTCTATTTATTTTATTTTAATTATTTTCTGAATATGGTTGAACATATTTGATGATCTTATTGCTATATAGCAATTTCTTCCAAGCAACCAACTTATATTGGATACATTAAACTGTTTTCGATCCATGACAGATTTTTGATAAAAAGCAAATTTTCATTATAAAAATCAACAAATAAAGAACTTATCTCTTATCAATATTAGCAGAACACGAGAAAAATAATCCGATCAAGGATAATGAAGGGAATCAAAGGAAAATTAGGATTAAAGGATATTCAGAGTGATGTAATATTTTTCAATTCTCTCTTAAACGTAAATAAGGATGGTGCACATCTGATAAATCTTGGAAGTTTCTTTCTCAGTATCGCCGAGTGATCTGCA
The DNA here is from genome assembly GCA_949825065.1 of Odontocerum albicorne. Taxonomy (NCBI): domain Eukaryota; kingdom Metazoa; phylum Arthropoda; class Insecta; order Trichoptera; family Odontoceridae; genus Odontocerum; species Odontocerum albicorne. The sequence continues at coordinate 6,326,046 of OX463862.1, forward strand.
ATTGAAATTGTGTGAAATTTTGTGTGATGTCTTTGTATGCAAAGAAGACTCTCGTAACGTGATCGAAGAAAACGCCCGTGTAATAAATAAATTAATCTAGAATTAGTCACGAAGAAATACAGATGAATTGGGGATAGTTAAGCACGAAGAAATACAGATGAATTGGGAGAGTTAAGCACGAAGAAATAAAGATGAATTGGGAGAGTTAAGCACGAAGAAATAAAGATGAATTGGGAGAGTTAAGCACGAAGAAATAAAGATGAATTGGGATAGTTAAGCTCGAAGAAATACAGATGAATTTGGATAGTTAAGCACGAAGAAATACAAATGAATTGGGATAGTTAAGCACGATGAAATACAGATGAATTGGGATAGTTAAGCACGAAGAAATACAGATGAATTGGGATAGTAAAGCACGCAAAATAACGTCGACAGAATTCTTAAGATTCTTCGCGGTCTATTTGACATTTTTTTTTAAATAAATAACTTTATTTCGTAGTATATTATTTTATTTCACAACACAAAATACATTTTTGAATCGAATCAAATAGTGATGGAGATAGAAAGAGAGAAAGGAAAAATAAATGCCATATATGAGTGAATAATGAAGATAGAAACAAGTTGAGGGGTACTGGTATTTGGGTAGTATTTTCTCAATGATGAAAGAGTTAACGTAGGGTGTGTAGCGATAGGAAACAAAGTCGATAGAGCACTAAGATATATTTTACTAAAGCACTTATATTCGAACTGGACAGTATCAAAATCTGCTGAGATAAATAGTCCATAATAGTGTTTTGGTGCCACCTTTAATATATGGTGATGAATTGGGATGTGAAAAATTACTGATAGAAGCCGAATAAATTATATAGAAATGCCTTCGGGTGACCGGTCGATCGCGATCGACCTGTTGGCTATCCCTGTCCTATACCGATGTTCTCTTCAGATGTAATGAGAAAATTTCGCTTGAAGAGAGCCTCATAATAGGAGGTAGAAACACACGTTGCAGACATTAATGTAATTAGTGGAATAACAAAGTAATTGCAATTAAACCAACAAGTCCCGATTAGGAAGAAGAGCGTCTTATAAACTTGGGCACGAAGGTCTTAATATGGAGTTAAAACCGAAACCTTTGATTAATGTGCTATTATTTTCACTGGATTTAATAAATTATTTTTTCCCTGTCTTTTTTATTTGTCTACTTACATACATACCATCACGCCTTTTCTATTTTAGGGTAGGTAGAGATCTCAGAGTGTCATACTTTCCTAACTCCACACATACACACATTCTTAGCCTACTTCCATACACCTTCTAATACAACCTCTGATTTCTCTGACTTTCTTCTTTACTTCTTTCAGAATATCATTCACTTGATCTAACCATACTTTCCATAGTATTCCTCTCATACGGCTTCCACTAACATATGCACTGTTTATCTGTTTTGTTAGTCTTTCTTCATTCATTCGTTCTACATGCCTAAACCATCACAACGTATAACGTATTATAAAAAAAATATAGATTTAACATTTCAATTTTATCATAAATACACGACGTCATGCCTTTTCTTATTTATCTTACTTGACACAGCACTCTAAAGTTCACTTTCATCCCTTATTACTTAATTCCGTATTTTGTCATATATTGACGACCTGCGTGACCTAGTTGGTACGACGATTGTCACCCGATCCGGACGTTGCAGGTTCAATTCCTGTTGTAACCCAGATTCCAGACTGGTTTTCATTTAAGGGCTCTTTAACATCTTTCTTGTTAGTTGGAAGATATTGCAACATGGTAATAACCCCACCACGTTGTACTGTATACAACGTAAGTGTAATACAATACAATACATTGTCACTCCGTGTATTCTTCTCAATGCACGCACCTCTACAGCATTTATTCGACTCCTCTCAGTATTTTTCCACGGTTCACTCCCATACGTCAAAGCTGGCACCAAAATACCAGTTTACGTACGTAATTGACTACTTTGTTTTTTTACATTTATTCTGTCTAATTGATTATTAGTGATTATAATGGTGAATCATCTGTTCGTATATTATAATACTAGTTGTAACCCGTGAAATATCCACGATATATTGTTTTACATTTTCATTGTATGCAATAGAATCTGACAGGTTTGTTGCATGGCAATCTCTTCTAACCAACCAGAAAGATGTAAAAGAGACCTTAAGTAAAAACCAGATCGAAACCCTTCATAAAAAATCTGAGCTCCAAAGACAATCGAATCTGCAACCTTCGATTGAAGACATACTACGGAGATCAAGTATAATATACTCGTATATCGCTATATGCAATTTTTCTTCGATTGATTTATAACACAGCGATTTACCTTTTAACGAAATAATAAATCTGTTGTTTTTTTACGAATTGTAATTTTTTTTTTACAAACAACCGTATGTACTCGTATGTGTTTATCAAATGGGCGTGTTTTTTATCAGCACATAATGGTTCCCTTAAAAATTTACTTAAACTCAAATATTTTGTATTTTTAATGAAAGTACGCGTTGTTGAAATTTTACTTATAAATAACTCGATCAAGGGGATAAAATATTTTTTTTTTGTGAAATTACTCGAAAACATTCACTTGTTTAAAATGTTACCGTTTTTCATTAAAGATCGCGCGATCGTTTAAGTTAATATTTTTTTGAATTTGAGTTTGCTGAAAATAATTAACTTTAATATAACAAAATAATATTATGTAGCTAATCGTAACCAATATGTAATATTTTTTGTGAGTGACCAATGTTATCTGGTTTGGCAAAATATTTTCGGCCCATGTAATACAGAAGTTGGCAAATATCTTTGGTATTCTTGGCATCGTTTTTATCGTTGATGTTTTTGGCATCGCTTTCATAGTTTGACATTTCACCATTTTATGTTTGTACGCTTCATTAAGCAGATAAACATTTGTAACGATGAAATAAGAAAAAGGCAAAAGTTATAAAAAAATAATTTTAATAGTTTTTAACAAAACCCGTCTTATCATCCTTTTACCACTTTATGTCGCGAAATATTCGACATTTTTTTTTGTATATTAATTTATCTTGGATTTTTTTAATCTCTTTTTGAATTTTTCGTTAAAAAATTCCTTTAGTTTCGGGAATAAGTGAAAATCACTCGGTGCCAAGTCAGGGCTGTAAGGAGGATGCTCAAAAAATTCCCGCTTAAGACGTTGAAGTTCTCGCTGTGTTCGTGCTGATGCATGAGGCCGCGCATTGTCATGAATCAAAACCACCTTTCCCGACAACATTCCACGTCTTTTGTTTTGGATGGCGCGTCTAAGTCATTGAAAAGTTTCACAATATGCCTCTGAGTTTATTGTGTGTCCTCTTGGCATAAACTCCACGTGGATCAAACCCTTTCGGTCCCAAAAAAAACTGTTGCGATGTTGAGATTCGGTTTTTCTTTTTCGAGCACACATTTTTTTGTAGCCAAGGTGCCCGTCACTATTTCATGTAGGAGCGATCGTGAAATTTGTGGGAAAGATTCATGTATTGTGCTTAAAGTTGCCTATAAATTTCGATAGGTCGAACATTTTGTGCATTCAGAAAACGAATGACACTACGCACTTCACATTTGGCGGGATTTTCGATGGGCGCAGCCATTTTGAATCTTATTTTTCCATTCTGCATGTCCTCGGTAAGATACAGGCAAAAACCTAGTTTTCTGGGTACACGACAAATGAAACAAAGGCAACAAACTCAGACCCATGAGACTGTCCACATTATATTATTAGGTTTTTTTTTCATAAATAATATATTTATAAAATTTCTTGTCATGTATGAACAAATACCACGTAAAACGAGAGAAAATCAGTCAAGATGTAAAGTAAATAAATTTGATAACAATCGACGATGTTTAAGTAAAATGTATTCAAAATGGTGGCTTAATAAATTATCTATTACCTGAAATGCTTCAACAGTATGTAATTAAATGGTCGATAATGTTATGTATATATCGGTTAAAGAGAGTTAAAATGTAGACTATTATGTTAATAATCATTATTCTAAACTAATCACATCTGACTTAACACTGTGTTGATCTGATTTCAAAGACTTCAATAATGCAAGAGATGCACATATTTTGCAACCTGTTGATTTCCCTTGACAATGTACTTATGGTATGATTTAAACCCTTCGTCATCAAAGTGACTCTCGAGGTGTAAGACCTCGGCTACACAGGTAGGAGCCTCGCTTGGTGCTTAGAACTACGCTGCAAGCTAGGTGACATATCCTAGCGAACCAACGCACCGCATACTATCGCAATGGCCACACTGCACGCTTCGCGCCACGCTACATGACGATTAGTCACCGAGTGAATCTCCTAGCGAACAGACGTGTTGGTTAATTTTATTGTCACCGTGATTTTACAAGATGGCGGAAGTTTTCATAACAGCTGTGTATAGAAGGGAGCCTTTGTGGAACCCATCGAGCAAATTATACAAAAATGTACCTGTAATAAAATCACTTTGGAATAAAGTTGCGCAGGAAGAGTACCATAAATAAATATGGTAAGTTGCAATGAAATTGGTTAGTTTTGAGAGTGGCATCGTTTGTTGACTCAACCGCTCCCAAATGTCAAATGAATTTGTGCGAAGCACTTTGGTGTGGCCAAGCATAAAGTCACCTAGTATATTAGTCACGTAAAACCTAGCTTAGCACCTAACGAAGTTTTTTGCTATGGCCTCGGCCTAAGGCTACGCGGTGACGCACTTCGCACCCCTTCGCTATGTAACTCCCCTCGAATAACACAGGTATTTATTCGTAGGATCGTAGGAGTTAAATGAGCAAGTGTATGCATGTAGAAGTGACGAAAGGTGTGTTTCATGATAGAAAAGTCGGTCTTTTTCTCCTATCTGCTTACTCCGATAGGGAAACGGTGTGATGGTATCGTTTAAAAACACCTTCATTAAAATATCTCACCCTATTTTATTTATATTTTGTTTTAATTTGTGTTGATTTTCCTTCAATTTTATTTGAATTTACTACGTTTAACACACGATCATGAATTTCGATAAAGCTTTTGAATTAAACGCTGGTTGATTGAAAGAAATCACCCTTAAATAAATAAACCCGCCAGATGTGTTTAAATGAAACAATTGAAATAAAATAAAATTAAATTAATGAATATTTGACAGAACAATATTGAATAGTTTATAATGTGAAATTGAAACGTTCGCAAAAAAATAGGCAACAAATAATTATAAAAAGGGAAGTTATTCGGATGCGTACTGTATTCTGCACCACGCATCCTTTCTGTTGGAGCGATACAATCCAGTGCAATGTTACGTTACACCTACTGGCCTACCCGCACCACATCCCTGGGTCGCACCGCGGTCTCGCCACCACCTCTGCACGATCGTACGTATGTCAAGCTGCGTTGTGTTCAGTTCGCTTGACACAGCTCTTCTGTCTATGGTATAAACCAATTAAAGTAAATTATATCATCAAATTTTATAACTGAGACCCAATTGATATGTTTATTGAAGCAAATTGGCAAAATTAAATTACATTTCTAGATACTTAACGTTTTATAAATTTGACTAGCTGTGGTATATGCCATAGCAGATTTATTATTTTATAGTCTTTAGTTTATTTTATAGTCCTTTGCACATAACAGGTTTTCCTAAGTCGTATTGTTATCCCTCGTCAATGGTCTCAGCTTATATTCAGGTACAATAGTGGGCGATTGCAAATTGTGTTAGTTTCTTCCTTGCAGCAGAGTAAACCCTCGGTGTCGGAGGTCTCACTGATTCAGATATACTTGTGAAAATGTAGCATGGTCCCTGTGACCGTTCACAAATTTGCCCCAATACAACCTTGTAACGACGTTCAGTAATTTTAATTATTTTATCAACTTTAATATAATATTTAATATGTATTAAAAATTATTATAGCAATGTATATGTTACACTTAAACCTTAAAACAAAATATAGCATTTTATAAATGACATGAAAAACTAATTTATTTAAAAGTATTACACTAAATTTGAGTAGTTTCCTAGAGGAGTTGAGTGATACATGAAAAACATCTACGAGTATGTGAGGGGGCGGGGGTACACACAGTCAAAAAGTGTGATTGCTTTACCGGGTAGTCTAGTTAACCCATCCGTCCTGAACAGGCTAGGTTTGCACGTTCCGGATAATTATTTGAGACAACACGTCAATGGCTTGTTCTATCAATCTACAAGTCGTACGAGCCTGCCTTTAGAAATGCCGGTGAGTAAACAAAAAAAGTTGACACCCAATTGAAAAGATTTACCACTCTCTTATGATCTAGTAAGAAGACACCCGGATAACGCCAGGGATAATATCCATACTCTCTCATGTAGAGACAATGTAGAAATCTTTTCTGAACCCTTTCTAGCATAAGTGAATATGTGATCCCTGCTGGCGCCTATACAATATTCCAAATGATTTCTGACCAAAGAGTTATATAATATTCTGAGAACGTAGGTATCTGTGAATAGTTTGATTTGCAAATCAAATGAAAGGCCACTTTCAGAGATAACAGTCGAGTCCTTTGTTTTGCTCGTCCTGGATAGTTGTTGACCATTCTTAAGATCACAAAAATAACTAGTTCTTCTTGCTTTTGTAAATGAAATAACAAACACACAGATATTTAAGATATAGCAAACGAATAGGGAAAAGCTATTTGTAAACATTTGAAATCATTTTTTATATCACGGTCAACGAAATAATGCACTGTGTATTGCTAACAAGAAATTAATACTAATGGAATACTTAGCAACAGTGGTGTGTATAAACTTTTATGTGCTGACTGTGATAATTTATATATAGGAAAGACAGGAAGATCTTTTGAAAAGAGATTTCGTGAACACAAATCTGCCTTAACAAATCCTCTAATTTATTCTGAAATGGCTACTCATTGTTACCGTGAAAACCATACTTTTTCTATCGATGATGCCAAATTCTTACATATCAGTAGTAACGGAAATAAATTGGACAGATTAAAGGCCCTAGAAATTTCTAAGTCAGTACATCGATCCGAACATCTGGTAAACAGTTATATCCCAAAAATCTCTCCGCTCTTGGCCGAAATCGTCCCATGCCTCCTCACCCCTCAGCCCCCAACCGTTGAAGCGTGTATATCGTTACCAGTTAGAACAAAATTTAGCCTTGTTTGTGCTCCCCTGAAGATGAGGTGAAAGCCTTGAAACCGGTAGGGTTATACCGTTACAAAAAAGTGGAATAAACAGTGTTTGATAAAAAAAATTACAATGTTTTTAAACATCCACAACGTTAATGCCTTAACTATAAACAATATATTAATACTAATGTAGTGTTTCTGTCAGATCGTGTCTTATACGATATGTATGTAGATCATTCTACCAAATTTAGCGAAATATTATTATTTATATATTTATTGAAGTTTATCCAATAGCCATTTCAAGGACCATTTAGTGTGAAAAAAGTCAACATCTACAGTTTCAAAAATTATATTTCCAAATTCCAAAAGTATTTTTCATTACAACCAACATTAAACAAAATTGACAATCCTTGACAGATGTAAATATTATTTAGAACGTGTTTATTTTGTATTACCATAGGAAAAAAATATTTTAAACATTTCAATAAAATTTATGAATTTGCATAAAAATACCCTCAAAATATTCTCATATATTTAACATGAAATACTTAAATTGCTTACCTAATCCCATAATAGTATTAGTGAGAAAAACAGTGGGTTAAGACTGTTTTATTTTTTACAGTAAAAATCTGTTTCTAAACGTTACACATTGTTCCCGGTTTTTTTACAACTACAATATTTAGCTTTATTTGTTATTTTGTTTTTTGACCCGGGATTTTTTTTGGCATATAGAGCTCGCAACGCCAATACGGGGTTGGGCCTCGGAGCGGCTAGAAGCGAAGCCCCTAGTTTATATAATTTGATTACATTACTGAATGAATCGTTTCAGGATGATGGAAAATAAGGTACAATGTAATAATTACATATAAAAAAGACAAAGAAATACTCATTTGTATTCTTCGCCGGCGTCGTCGTTGCTGGCCCTCGCCATTCCAACGTCAATTCAGTTGGAAAGCAAAACTATGCCATGGAGTTTATGTTTTTGTAGCGAGTGAACCGTTGCATACCAGCAAACTCACCGGCCACACCGCTTTACCGGATCCGATGGCACACCGAAGTGAAACGATCAGCGCACACCGGCAGGGTTTTTCCCCTTTTTTGAAATAATAGATATGACGTAGTCATAGGTAATTCTTACATCTCCGAATACTAAGCGGAAAAAATGCCCGTGTCATTCGAGGATAGTGCGGGGTTCGAATCGGCTACCTTCCGCACGGAAGTCCAGTGCGTTACCGCGCGACCATGCACCTCACCATTTGCATTAATATAATATTGTAATACAATATCATAATTGTGGTGTTGTGCGAATAACTACATTATCAAGAATGTGATGTATGAATAATTACAAGAGCATAATTGTGATGTTTTGCGAATAATTGCAGTATCAAGAATTTGATGTATAAATAATTACAAGAGTAAAATTGTTATGTTTTACGAATAACTACACTATCAAGAATAAAATGAGTGAATAATTACAAGAGCACAATTGTGGTGTTGTGCAAATAACTATATTATCAAGAATGTGATGTACGAATAACTACAAGAACTAAATTGTGGTGTGCGAATAACTACACTATCAAGAATGTGATGTATGCATAACTACAAGATCATAATTGTGGTGTAGCACGAATAACAATTTTACATTATCAAGAATGTGGTGTTCTATCTATAACAACATAATTATGATTGTGGTGTTGTAAAAAGCAGAGGGTAAGATGTAATACAAGTACATGGCCAAGTTAAGACTTTTTTGTGCTTGTTTGTAACCGTCCCTGCAAATGCGAATGGTGATGTGGACTCACACATAAAGAGCATGCGGCTATTAAGATAAGGAAATTGCACATTAAACATTAAGATAAGGAAATTGCACATTAAACACTTGAACTGTAATCACTGCAAACCTTTTCTTCTCTTGAACTACCATTAGCAAAACGATGCATGACTAACAAAGTAATTCGAGTATTAAATGAATTAATGACTGTCTAAAATATCGCAGAATTTTTCTTTTTGTTCTCGCCAGTAGCAATGAAAGTTTCCCGCGTCATTTTCTTCCCCTTCTCCTTTCGAAACTTATTTCGATCATTGTCCAACTCTTCCGATTTTCAAAAATCCTATCTCATGCAAGGAAAAGTAAATGCGATATGTGGGTGGACAGTGAAAGATCGAAGCAAAAGGAATTTTTCTATTTGGGTAGTATTTTATCAGATGATAAAATACTACCCAAATAGAAAAAAAGATACGAGAGATATCGAAGGTGTGTAGCGATAGGAAACAAAGACAATGGGGCATTCAAACGTATATATTCGAACCAGATAGTATCAAAATCAGCTAAGATATAGTCCACACAAGTATTCTAGTGCGAACTTTGATGGACGTGGAAGAAAACTAATAGGAACTTAATAAATGCTGTAGAAATACATGAATTCAAAAGAATATATAAGGAGACAATATATGTATGTCAAAATACTGAATGAAGTGATTAGGAATGAATAAGAACTTAAGGCTGATGAGTAAGATGAAGAAGACCACTCTGAAATGGGGTTGGGCACGTAGATCGAACGAATGAAGGAAATACTAACAAAACAAATATACGAGTATAGTGCAAACGTGAGTGGAAGGCATCGTAGAGGAAGACCAAGGCAAGTGTGGTTGAATTTGCCTGTTAGCAAAAGCATATCTGCGGACAACCCAGTAATTTTGACCTCTAAATATTTGTTTGCAAAAATGTTGAGAAATACAAATGAAGTGGATGTTTGTGTTAAGAATGTAAATAAAATGGACGCTTATGTTGATAAATAGAAATAAAATTGACGTTAATGTTGATCAACACAAATAAAATGGACGATTTTATGTGATGGACACATATTTTACTTTCCAGTCCATAAAGTGAACTGTTATGTGATGGACACATATCTTACTTTCCAGTCCATAAAGTGAACTGTTATGTGATGGACACATATCTTACTTTTCAGTCCATAAAGTGAACTTAAGGGTCAACTGTCTTATCACCAGACATTTATTTATACTGAATATCTTATCACTGTCTTAATTTATTACTGGACTCGCTTCTTATCCCCTGCAGATAAGTGAAGCGATAGAAAAGTACTTTCCGTTTATTTATCTAAAACTAAATATATATTATCTGACCACATTTACCCTTTGCTCATACACTCTCAATTGGAAAGAGATGAAGATATCTCTTTCACTAAAATGTGTATGTTAAGGGTCCATAAGGCCCAAATTAGTTAGATACATTTTTATGGACGAGGAACGAGGTCACTATAGCACTTTTCCCATTGAAATTATCTCCGTGATATACTAACATGTAATCATTTACATACGCTATTCACGTCTCTCTCTCACTCTACTTCGGTATATGGGAACGCAAGAATAGAATCTCAGTTCGCTCGCTTCAGTAGCTCGCGGGCTTTCGTTTGAGGTGGTCGCTTCGCCCGTTTTGTGAATGTCGGCCGATAGTTTTTTTTCATGTTTTCAGCAATTAAATTTCAATTATTATCACTTTTGACTTCAAATTTAATTAATTTAAGCGATTAGCTATGAATATTCTTATTTTAAAGCGCTCATTTTTACATGTGTATTGAATACACAGCACCGGAATGCGCGAATTTTTTTAGCACAGGAAGGGAAAGGTTAAAGACACACCTTTATGGGAGGTTTTATCAAAATGTATTATATGATTATATAATATATGAACACTGCATCCATACTTAACACTAAAGTCTCATGCGTTACTAACACACGTCGGAAGATTTACAAAGGTTTCTTTGCAGTTCGTCTTCCATTGGTAATTGTTTGCGGTTTTCTTACCAAATATGTTTTTCTAAACATATGTAGATGTGAGTAAATTCCTTATCTGATGACCGCAGCCACCACCTTCCTATCCCCACTCAATTTTTTTTTGTAATGATTGTAATCAGGGTTCGAGTCCGGAATTGGAGCGCCCTTGAAGAGATGTATAAATGTTATATAAATTGTCCTTAATTATTATTAAAAAGTGCTACAATTTCTTCAGCCATCTTTTTGTATTCTATTCTCGGTATTGCTCGTTTAATATATACATACCATCACGCCATTTCCCTGTTGGGGTAAGCAGATAGGATAGAGCGCCAAACTTTCGTTTCACAATATACTTCCGTTCCTTTTAAACATTCATACATATTGTCAGACAACTTCTGTTTCTCTTACTCCTAACTTGGTCCCACAATATTTTTTTGTCGATTGTCCTCTACCACGACTCCCACTTATGCTTGCATTATAAATTTGTTTGTGAGTCTTTCGTCATCCATCCGTTTAACATTTCCAAACCATTTCATATGGTCTTTTTCACCTTACTTACACATTAGTTTTTAGCTCAATTACATTTCTTATTCTTTCATGCATCGACACAAAACATATTCTTCCTAGTGATGAGGTGCATGGCCGCGCGGTAACGCACTGGGCCTCCGTGCAGAAGGTCGTCGGTTCGAACCCCGCGCTGTGCTACTCCCCTCGAATGACACGGATATTTTTTCCGCCTAGTTTTCGAGGGTATAAGGATACCTATGACTTTGGTTATATCTATTCCTCAAAAAAAAAAAAAAAAAGGAAAAAAAACATCCTGGTGTGCCATCGGATCCAGTACAGCGGCGTGGCCGGTGAGTTGGCTGGTGTGCAACAACTCACTCACTTAAAAAAAAAACTCCACGGCACAGCTTCGCTTTCTAACTGAATTGACGTTGGAATGACGACCTCCGTGGCCTGATGGTAAGACACTTGTCTGCCGATCCGGAGGTTGCGGGTTCGATCCCCGCTGGAACCCAGATTTTTTAAAATAGGATTCCAGTCTGGTTAACACTTAGGGCCTATAAAAAAACATCTTTCTGGTTGGTTGGAAGAGATTGCCACATGGCAATAAACTCGCCAGGTTTAAAAAAAAAAAAGAATGTCGTGGGGATCCTCGACTACGATGCCCTGGAACGACGACGATTCTTCTTAGTACACGTATTTCCAATCCTTTTACTCTACACCTTTAATTAATTTCCCACTTTTCCACGTTTTCTTCCCATAAAACAATGTTGGCATTAATACGCTATTGTGAATAGTAATTTTAGTTGATTGTATATTGTTTGGTTTGAATATTTATATTTTATTGACTCGTTGATTTTGTTTCCTATAGCAACTTGCCGTTCAATTTCTACTCCCTTCTCCCATTATATAAAAAAACTACTTCCCAGATAGCAGAATTCTTTAATTCGTTCTATCGATCTTTCATCGATTCACCCAAATATCGCATTTACTTTTCCTTTCCCCCTTTTCAATGACTACACCTTTTCAATTACCGCAAATATTTCGCATTAATATTAAACTTTTTCGTCCTAAAATATGACCCAACAAATCATCGTAATAATATTTTTCTTGATTATGAAAAAATATGTGTTTATTTTCAAGCTAACGAGTCAGAGATTTGATTTGTATTATTGTTTACACTTTAAATATAAACAAATGTCAAATACATAAAACGACAATCGTTTTATTCTTTCGCGTTGTCTTAAACCGATAATAGGTCATTCGCGCCTCCAATTTAAAAAGTCTCCCTCTTGTTTTTCTATGATGACAACACTGTCTGCGTTACAGCAGCGTGCGCGCGCATCCCATTCTTTGAGTCTTCTTTTCAAGGTGTGTCAGGGGTGCCAGCTGAAAGATTAATAATGTTCTCAAATTTTCATTAGCAAAGTTACGTAATAGTTTTTTTTATGAACGCCTGAGATGTCTAATATATCATTTTCCATTTAGATAATTTTATAGGAAGGCAGATAATGTATTTGTTTTTAATATTTTTTAAATTATATAGTATGAATCTATCTACGAGTATATACTTATGTTAAACAAGATACGACTACATAAAAAAATTGTCACGAACATTCGATCGTGAATCTATCACCACTGATTTTTAATTATATTTTTTTCTGATTTTATATTATTTTTCTAAATTTGAGTTAACTATGAGATTGCATAAAAATGTATTTATTTAGATTAAAAATATTTTTTTTTCCAGAATGAATAAGTAACTCTTTTTTTTCATAATGCTCAAATGGAGGAAGCACATTTTTCAAGTTTGAACATACGTTGAACATCTCAAATCAATAATAAATAAAAATATATCGTTACACATATCTGTGCTCTGAAACTTTATCAATGTTCAATTATCTTTTTTCTTTAATAATTTTAAATATGACCAATGTCAAAAGAATTCTTGTATATCTAGAAAACCACAAAACAAACATAGTTCTTATTCGGGGAGAATAGTTCAAAGCGGGTTCCAAATCAGCGACTTTTCGCCCGGTAGTTAATCGCTTAGCCAAACACTATTCATCTTACAGTCTAAAATAATATTAAATTAAAATATTTTATACCGTTTGGAAATTTTCTAGTCTGATTATTAAATTAGCCTTTTTTTATTAACTATTTAGTGTATGTAATATATTTTTCTTAATTGAATTTATATTTTTTATTATATGTCGATGAATGTTTTGATCGAAATAGAAAATTTTTACGATTTTCCTCCAAGTTCTGTATTAGTTTTGTTCATTGCGTCTAGTTCCACATGCTTAATATTAACAAACTGAGATGACTGCTAACAAATTTTAACAAACTGAGATTACTCTGCTAACAAATTTCAACAAATTGAGATGACTCTTCTCAAACTAAATATGCTGCTTAGTATTTTGTTTATAACGTTACTTTTCCTTTATATCAACTTGTAACGCGATTGTCAAGTACACTCTTGATATTTGTCAAAATATATCAAGAATTTCCTTTGATACAAGGAAGAATTCACCCCTGGCAACACCAATTAACCAGCGCGATCACAAATCGTTTAATATCAAAACCAGTTTATAAGCCACGTTATAAAAAGGTTTCGCTTCGTTAAATAAACGACAGTTAGCTCGTAATAATTGTGTATTTTTTGACACCGTGCGATATTTTACCATATCTTTAAATTCAATACACTTATAAGGCTAAACTGATACAGGGCATGTGCGCCCAATAAAAAATAATCAGTATTCATACGCTTAACGTATCTCGCGTGTAGTCTATTTCGAGTTGTCATCGAAATGTGTAGTTTTTGATAAGAAAATAACATCGTGATGTGAAACCCAGTGCCAAATAAGTGTAACAACATTTGTGCCAAATCCCAAACTCTCAGTGACCAAATTTGACAGATGAATAGAAATCTTGCGCCATTTCGGCGGTGTTATTGTTTTTGAACCTTTCTCTTTGGTTGTAATTTTTTTTTAAAACCGTGTTTAATTTCGTGAATTATTTTTAATTTGTGTTCTATCTAAAGGTAATATAAAGGTCAATTTTCATTATAACAAATATCTTAACAAAATAAAATTATATAATTTCAATTGATAATAATATTTGTAAGACAAAGAAAAGTGGAAAATATAGCGTTTTTTTATTTTATATTCAAGACAGTAATCAGAACATATATTATCAAATTAATCAATACAATATTCAAATGATAAAATATTATAAAATTAAATTTTATGCTATCAATTTTATAGTTCTTAATTTTTTTAAATAAACAGAAATTTGGACGCATAATCGAAATAAGACAGAATATAATGCAAATTTATATTTTGATGTGGATTATGCGTTTATAGGGAGGGTGACTTCGTAGAATAAAGATATATAGTACATTTCACCGCGAAGAAAATAACATCGAAAACCGTGTAAAAATAAAATTATATATTTCTTGTAATTAATGTTTTTTTTTTCAAATAAACAATACTCCAAGAAAATTTATTTCGTAAATAGAACATATGAAATTCAAATAACTTAATTTATTTGTTACAGGCAACTTTTTAAAATACTGTCCTTAGTAAGTTTTTTTTTTAATAAAAGATTATGGCATGAAAATATCACCCTTATTGCCAGGTTCGTATTTTTCTCCCATGAAAACAAAAATCTGGATTCCGGTGGAAACCGAATCCGGAACTCCTCA
The DNA here is from genome assembly GCA_949825065.1 of Odontocerum albicorne. Lineage (NCBI taxonomy): Eukaryota > Metazoa > Arthropoda > Insecta > Trichoptera > Odontoceridae > Odontocerum > Odontocerum albicorne. Next base: position 6,341,185 of record OX463862.1, read on the forward strand.
GTTTGAATACAGGCGTCTTACCAACTTGGCCATTGAGGTCGTAATAGACATGTGAAGAGAAATATTTAGGAATTAATATTAGGAAATCTCGGAACGTATTGGTTAGAAATATGTGAAAAAAAATGTAAATACGGTATTTATCAATGAACTAGGAAATATAACAAATTAAGGTATTATTCTATTGGGACAGTATTTTCCTTTTTTTGTTGGTAAAATCGGTTATGGATTAAAACATTTTAATATATCTAAGATGAGCTAGCTGGTTGGTTGTAAAAAAATTCTGTTTATTAATGAGCCCGCTTGATTCACCATGTTTAACCATTTACAACACAAACGAATGAAAATAAATAAATAAGAGTAAAAGATTGATATCCGCTTATACTGGAGTATCGAGACGTATTGAAGTGTTTTCTTAAAATATAAATATATAATCTATGAAATGTATATTCAAAATAACATACAGAAAGTTCGGTAAGGTATGGAAAATGGTTGGAGATTTCCTCACGAGCTCTCCGACGACAAGGCCGGCCGAGTTCGCATATTTACCCAATTTCTTCAGCGAAACGGGCAAAATCCCTTTTTTCAATATCTGGTGACCGAATGGTCGAAATTGAATTGTTAGGCCAGCATCCTTGTCGAACTTTCGTCTTCTACCACGGCTGTCTGAAGAGCATTATCGTCAAAATCAGACGGACGACTCCCTCGTCATTTAAGCTTGTGTAGCCTGATTTGAAACGATTGACCCATTTTCAAACTTGACTTTGACCGATCGTTCCTTCACCAAAGAATTCGTTGAGATCGCGAAATGACTGCCGCAGTTCACCCTTTTACGAATTGATAAAGCATGATATGACGATTATGAAGGTGGTTTACTTGGGAAAATGTAGCATGGTTCCTGTGACGTTTGAAACGTCATGTCTCAAAGGGATGGGGTAAAATCGTTTTTTTTACAAATCGAATATTTTTTTTATAAATTGAAAAATTGTTTTTCTCTAAACCGACGTTTTAATTCCTAATTATCATTATACTGACTTTCTAATATATTGTATGATTTGTATCTATCTATATTTAAATAGGCCAATATCCACTATGAATTTATGCTAATTACGAACATTTAATTTTAGGTATAAAAAAACCGAAAATTCAATTATCGAATACCCCATCCCTAGTCAATGCAGACTAACGTAGTGACTTTTGACAAACGTCACCAAATATTATTTGATTTTAACAAACTGCCACATTTTTGCTAATTTGTATCAAGATGTATTAATTTGTCATTATTGTTAGTTTTATGTAATGTATTTACCTAAATAACTTGCTATTTATTAGAATCGAGGCTTATATTAAAGTTGATAAAATAATTAAAATTACTTAACGTCGTTACAAGGTTGTATTGGGGCAAATTTGACAGATTCGAAGGGCACCGGTAGAACGATCGTTAGTTATGCACCAACCTAATATATGTAAATGTCTACTTTCCTTTCTATCTTGTTTTTTCCCACAACCTTATCAAATAACCCACGTCCGCTTCATTTATCTGATGAAGGAGGAAGGTGTTGTAGGGAATACCCACGTCCCTAAAATATTGTCAACATGCAGGGTCAACGACCGATGAATCAACCTCTGGATATGTACAAATGTCACATACCAGAACGTCAATACTGTTTACACGCAAATAATATTTACATCGCATTCCACGGTAGAAAGAGAACATATCACGCCGTCTCGCCGTTTCGACAATAAATATTCTACCCACTGTATTATCCGCAGCGCTTGCGACCACCTCAGCACGCGCAGGAGTGAGATCAAGATATACCGCGGACGCATTCACGCGCCCCGTTCTGAAATTCTATATATACCTACTTATCGATGAATAAAGGGCACTTGTTATTATTCACTTGACCATTCATCGCTGTTTACTATTTATTGATTATTCACTCACACTTATTCGTATTCCTGAATCGACGTATTTTATTTTAAATTCAAAACAAATCAAATTCATCACGACGTATCAAATTAAGCATCCCGCTAAAGTGTCCTTAAATCGAACATATAATCCGGATACTATTATCAAAAGCGTGAGTGTTATTCTGAAATTCGTTATAATGAAATTCGACCGATTTTAGGCAGTTTATTGTGATTTTCTGTAAATATTGACGACACAACTTGACATTTGTTAATTGTGATAGATAAACAGAGTGACGAAGTTCATAAAAAATTATCGCATATTATAGTGAGTGAACGATGTTTGACGAAGCAATTTGAGCAATAGCCGACTGTTTTAACAAGTGATTTATGTTTGATTAATCTACACAGTGTTTGTACAGTGGACCAACGACTGACTCTCAATTGAATCGACTTGAATATTCAACAATGACAAGGTAGGATTGTTCAGAGTTCTCTTGCCCAATTCAGGCCTTGATTTTTATATTTAAATTTTATATTATTCAAATAGTACATTAACATGTACAACATGACTGGAAATAACTGAGACGAGGAACTGAAGGCGTACATAGAGAATAATCTATGGTGAGTAGTATAGAAACGGCTGTGCATCACACACGGCTGCACAAGTCATACGAGCATAATCGTATTACGATTTCGTTGTATGATTTCGTACGGTTTCCGTCGTACATGCTTTTGTGAAATGATCTCCGACAAAATGTACAATACTTTTTAAAAACCTGCATATTTTAGGTATACACATAGAAAAAAAATGCAGCCTTAAGTTTATATTAATTCCTTATTACTTCATTTCGTATTCTGCCATACATTGTCACTCCAAGTATTATTTTCAATGCACCCATTTCTACAGCATTTATTTGTCTCCTAGTCTTTTTCCACGTCAACGTTTCACTTCCATGCATCAAAGTTGACTCCAAAATATTATTGTGGTCTATAATCTTAACATAGTCCACAATATTAGTGTGCACATTGAACTTCCATATAAATAATTCAGAAATATAGCAATAATAATTTTGTTATTATTACTGCGGTTTTATTGTATGTTCATGTTAGTTGAAGATCAATTTTACATAAGTTTGACAATATTTTTTTTGTTTTTTTTTTCCACGTCTATGTTTCTCTCCTACAAATCAAAGTTGACACCAAAAAAATAGCAAAATTCTTCAACTTGCTCTAATCTTTCATTACATTCCCATTTATCGCAGTTACTTTTTATTTCACATTTTTTTATCACCATAACTTTGTATATTACTTTACAACAATCATTCTCTGATCTTTCTCTTTCTCTTTACATCTCTCATATAATGTACATATCAAATTCTGTAATTAATCTTCACTATTTGTTAACACTACTATATCATCTTCATACATCTATCCACACAAATTCTCATTCGACATTCCATTGATTGACCTTTATAGTTTCTTCACACATAAATCTATGTAAATATAAAACAATCAGGGTGACATAAGGCATCCTTGATTCACCCTTCTTGAAATATTAAACGACTCAGTCAAGTCACTGTTCACTCTTATTGTATCCCGAATTAAGGGAAAATATATCTGTGAATTCGAATTCCGCTGTTGAGTTATTTCTGTGCGACTTGTCGGCGTGGGCGATAGTGGATAAATATTATAGAATATCAAGTGTTAAGGAACAGTTCCATTCTGACAAACTGAAATGCGATGCGATTGGCTACACTGACATATATATCTCTGACATATATACGTCGATCTTCTGGACATGGCAATTTCTCACTAACCATAGATGTTGCAATGGCAAACTTACCCAATCATTGTAGCGTCGATTGTTCATGCATAATACTTATTAATGTGTGCCTAACTTCAGACGTTGGCAATCACTCTTGAGAAAATACCTCTGTTTTTGGCAGCAATAAACTACTCCCCAGCTGTCTGGATTCATGTATATTACCAAATGTTGCGTAACCATGATATGCACTTTTACCGATTCCGCGTCGACCCTCGATTTTATCCATCAATATCAATTTTAGGAAGTGGTATTTTTCTCATGCAATTTAAATACTTAGGTGTTGAAATTTCGAGCCACAATGATCTCTACAACGAAGTAAGGGAGGAACAAACAAATAAGGCAGTCGCAATATCTGATTGTCTAAAAAAATACTCAGGGGCCGTGGAGATCCTTTCAAGTAGCCGCAAAATGTTTCAGTATTTGATAAATGAGATCTACTTAATATTTATCTCATTATTTAATCTATAATCATTATTTAAATCTATATGTTTCAGTGTTTGAAAAATAAGATCTACTTAATATTTATCTCATTATTTAGATCTATAATCATTATTTAAATCTATATGTTTCAGTGTTTGAAAAATAAGATCTACTTAATATTTATCTCATTATTTAGATCTATAATCATTATTTAAATCTATATGTTTCAGTGTTTGAAAAATAAGATCTACTTAATATTTATCTCATTATTTAGATCTATAATCATTATTTAAATCTATATGTTTCAGTGTTTGAAAAATAAGATCTACTTAATATTTATCTCATTATTTAAGTCTATAATCATTATTTAAATCTATATGTTTCAGTGTTTGAAAAATAAGATCTACTTAATATTTATCTCATTATTTAAGTCGTTGCTGGACCTTGTAATCGAGGATCCCCTCGCTATCCCAACATCAATTCAATTGGGAAGCGAATCTGTGCCGTGGAGTTTGTTTTGTTTTAAGTGAGGGAGCTGTTGCACACCAGAAAACTCACCGGCCACACAGCCGCACTGTATCCGATGGCAAACCGAAGGGAGACGATCGGAAGTACACCTGCATGTTTTTTTTTAAGAATAGTTTTTCCTTTTTAAGTCATAGGCAACCTTATACCTTTATAATAGTAGGCGCAAAAAATGCCTGTGTCATTCTGGGGGGGGGGGGCATGATTTGATTGGTCAAACACTTTATTTCACTTCACTTAAGGTAACGGTATAACCCTACCAGTTTTAAAGGTTTTTCACCACATTATTAAGGGAGCACAAACAAGACTCTTGTTTGTGCTCCTCTGATGAGGACGTGTAAACGTTGAAAGAGCCTTGTTTGTGTTTCGCTGATGATGATATGAAAACCTTGAAACCGGTAGGGTCAGTGGAACAAACAGTGTTTGACTTGACAAATTACAATATTAAAATTTGTTAAATAAAAAAAATTATACTGTAATTCGCACGTTACGCGTGTCATTTGTATCTGAAGACGATGCAAATGCAAGTGTTAAAGTTATTTCTGTCTTTCTAACATATTCAAATATAAGTAATCATATGTTTTCTGTCTGCTCCGCGTCCTGCAGCTCTAGTAGCTAAATTTAAAGTAAATTTTTGTTATATTTTATTTAATACTTTTTTATAAACAAGTAAATAATAGTTATAACAATGAATGGAATATAAAGTAGTGTTGGTGTTACACTTCCTTTTTCAGACTTCTGGGGCCGTAATATGAAAAAGTTTGAGAAGTACTGGTTTTTAATAGGTGTGCTCTGAAAAAAATTAAATATGCGAATCATTAGCATAGTTCGAATATTTAAGACCTGTGTCGCGCCAATCAAAAATAGCATAGTTCGAATATTTAAGACCTGTGTCGCGCCAATTCTTAGTTATTATGTTAAAATCAGAACTGACGACTGGAACATAGAGCCATACATATTCGATAGTTGAAAATAGTATTTTGGTGCCAATTTTGATGTATGAGAGTGAAACATGGACGTGGAGAAAGACTGGCGGGAGCTGAGGAAATGTATGCATTGAGAAGAATACACAGAGTGACAATGTATGCCAGATTACTTAAGGCTGATGTGTTGAGTAATATGTAGAAGAGCACGGTGATATGGTTTGGGCATGTGTAAGGAATGATTGAAGAAAGACTAACGCGAAGAAGTTCAGTGAAATATGGTTGGATCAACTTAATGATAATTTGAATGAGAAATCGTAGAAGTTGTATAATATGGTGTATGGATGTAGAAGAAGCGAAGGATGTGTGTTGAGCTAGGAAAGTCTTGTGCTCTGTCCTTTCTGCCTACCCCGACAGGGAAATGGCGTGATGGTTTGTACTCGTATGTACACGAAATTAAATATTAAGATTATTAAAGATAAAAATTACGTGTGTCGACGAACAGAAGCAGGTGTCGAAAATGTTCACTTTCGTCTAATTGACATCCCATTTTGAAGGCTTGTTATCAAATAAAATAATATATGAAACGTAAAAGCAAACACAATATCTTGTAGAGCAGAAAATTTTCTTTCGAATGACGTATAACCTTTACCATTTTGTTTTATTTTTGGTGCTGATTTTATATTTGAAAAAAAAAAACGGACACAACTTATGTTAACACCCAATAGATAATTTTATTCATAAAAAAAACATCACGTAACCAAGATAAGCTGGGTGGTTGGCTGGAAGAAATTGCCGCTAGATATCACATGTCTAAACATGTACGCAAAAGAATAAAAAAAAAAGTTATATTACGTTGAAAAAACGGAAAAAACGCGTCGAGTAGAAAATTTGTCAACTGAATTTGTCAAGTTGATAACAGAATTGAGCTCAAGGCAAAATGCAACATAAAAGTAAATAAAGCAATTTTAAAATGGTTATACAAATAATAAATAAGAAAAATAAAAGGCATGAATATATATTTGTTATTTATTATTGTTTAATATATTGTGGACATTTATGACACGATCACTTTAATGGATCGGAAGAATTCGACGAAGGAAACGTGTGCCTTCTATAGGGAACCCAAGTCTCAGACCCATAGACAAATATGTGGAGGACAATGGCTTTGTAGACTGGAATGTGTATGTCCCTGCTGTAGAATATTCTGTCATTAAGATTGACAACAACCGCTGACGCGATCTTGACACGACTCTTCAGTTCATCATCAGTTCTTCAGTTCAGAGAAGAGTTCGATGCCAGGATGCTGCCTAAATATGTGAAATGCGCACATCATTCTCTAGGTTGCACACCATTCACTCGGAATGTTGGATGATTGAAGAACTTATTTTTTTGCAGAACAATCTATCACCTGAGTTTTCTTCGTATTTGTTTCTAGGCCAAATATCTGATACGCCTCTATATAGACACTGATGATCTCTCGGAGGTCTTCCTCTAAATGTCCAACTAGAGCGCAATCATCCACATATTGCAGCTTTGTGATGTACGAGTATGTGTGAGCAACTGTTGTTTTGGCATGCAATCTACGCAAATTATCTAGTTCTCCATCAGTCCTATATCTCACCTCAATTGCTCCAACACAGCATCGTCTGTCAACGACATTGTACAAGTCACCTGAATAAAATATTGAAGAAAGTGCGTATTTTTCATCTTTACCACCAACTCCCGACTTACGACATAAAACAACCTACAAAAACACAACTTACGAAGATGGGCATCAATTAGAGATAGCCTTCTTGTAATCCACGTTTTACTGATGATTTTTAGTCTGTGTTATTAATCACCGAAGAAATCATGTGATATTTTACGTAACCAAGTTTTTATCTGTGGATTCACCTCCAACTTGGAGGTCAGCTGCAGAAAATACACATGTTTTTTTGCAAACTCACTTAACCTAAGGAAGTCCAGGTCAAATTACGGCCCGCGGGCCATATATGACCCGTCTCATATTTTAATGTGGCCCACAAGAAAAAAACTTCTGTGTTGTTTATATAATTTATTCAATATTTCCAGATTATAAAATGTCAATGTGTAGAAATGCGAAAGGAAAAATAAATGCGATAGATGAGTGAGTAATGAAAGATTAGATCAAGTCGAACAATTATGTTATTTAGATAGTAATTTCTCAGATAGTGGAAGTGTTGCGAGGGATATGGAACGATAGGGAACAAAGTCAGTGCAGGCTCTAAAACATATACGAGGGAAAAATAAATGGGATAGATGAGTGAGTGAAAGATTAGATCAAGTCGAACAATTATATTATTTAGATAGTAATTTCTCAGATAGTGGAAGTGTTGCGAGGGATATGAAACGATAGGGAACAAAGTCAGTGCAGGCTCTAAAACATATACGAGAGAAAAATAAATGGGATAGATGAGTGAGTGAAAGATTAGATCAAGTCGAACAATTATATTATTTAGATAGTAATTTCTCAGATAGTGGAAGTGTTGCGAGGGATATGGAACGATAGGGAACAAAGTCAGTGCAGGCTCTAAAACATATACGAGAGAAAAATAAATGGGATAGATGAGTGAGTGAAAGATTAGATCAAGTCGAACAATTATATTATTTAGATAGTAATTTCTCAGATAGTGGAAGTGTTGCGAGGGATATGAAACGATAGGGAACAAAGTCAGTGCAGGCTCTAAAACATATACGAGAGAAAAATAAATGGGATAGATGAGTGAGTGAAAGATTAGATCAAGTCGAACAATTATATTACAATATTTAGATAGTAATTTCTCAGATAGTGGAAGTGTTGCGAGGGATATGGAACGATAGGGAACAAAGTCAGTGCAGGCTCTAAAACATATACGAGAGAAAAATAAATGGGATAGATGAGTGAGTGAAAGATTAGACCAAGTCGAACAATTATATTATTTAGATAGTAATTTCTCAGATAGTGGAAGTGTTGCGAGGGATATGGAACGATAGGGAACAAAGTCAGTGCAGGCTCTAAAACATATACGAGAGAAAATAAATGGGATAGATGAGTGAGTGAAAGATTAGATCAAGTCGAACAATTATATTATTTAGATAGTAATTTCTCAGATAGTGGAAGTGTTGCGAGGGATATGAAACGATAGGGAACAAAGTCAGTGCAGGCTCTAAAACATATACGAGAGAAAAATAAATGGGATAGATGAGTGAGTGAAAGATTAGATCAAGTCGAACAATTATATTATTTAGATAGTAATTTCTCAGATAGTGGAAGTGTTGCGAGGGATATGGAACGATAGGGAACAAAGTCAGTGCAGGCTCTAAAACATATACGAGAGAAAAATAAATGGGATAGATGAGTGAGTGAAAGATTAGATCAAGTCGAACAATTATATTATTTAGATAGTAATTTCTCAGATAGTGGAAGTGTTGCGAGGGATATGGAACGATAGGGAACAAAGTCAGTGCAGGCTCTAAAACATATACGAGAGAAAAATAAATGGGATAGATGAGTGAGTGAAAGATTAGATCAAGTCGAACAATTATATTATTTAGATAGTAATTTCTCAGATAGTGGAAGTGTTGCGAGGGATATGAAACGATAGGGAACAAAGTCAGTGCAGGCTCTAAAACATATACGAGAGAAAAATAAATGGGATAGATGAGTGAGTGAAAGATTAGATCAAGTCGAACAATTATATTACAATATTTAGATAGTAATTTCTCAGATAGTGGAAGTGTTGCGAGGGATATGGAACGATAGGGAACAAAGTCAGTGCAGGCTCTAAAACATATACGAGAGAAAAATAAATGGGATAGATGAGTGAGTGAAAGATTAGATCAAGTCGAACAATTATATTACAATATTTAGATAGTAATTTCTCAGATAGTGGAAGTGTTGCGAGGGATATGGAACGATAGGGAACAAAGTCAGTGCAGGCTCTAAAACATATACGAGAGAAAAATAAATGGGATAGATGAGTGAGTGAAAGATTAGATCAAGTCGAACAATTATATTACAATATTTAGATAGTAATTTCTCAGATAGTGGAAGTGTTGCGAGGGATATGGAACGATAGGGAACAAAGTCAGTGCAGGCTCTAAAACATATACGAGGGAAAAATAAATACGATAGATGAGTGAGTGAAAGATTAGATCAAGTCGAACAATTATATTATTTAGATAGTATTTTCTCAGATAGTGGAAGAGTTGCGAGGGATATGGAACGATAGGGAACAAAGTCAATGGAGGCACTAAAACATATACAAGGGTTGATAAAAAATATAACGAGATTTTTTTTAATTCGCGGGTTCCTTTTTGGTTGAGTCCATCTTTTTTCTTCACGTTGGCTACACTGTGTCACACACTGACAATATATGACAGAATACGGAATGAAGTGATAAGGGGTGAATGTGAACTTAAGGCTGATGTGTTGAGTAAGATGAAGAAGAGCAGGATGAGATGGTTTGGGCGCCTGGAACGAATGAATGAAGAAAGACTAACAAAACATATATACCATATAGTGCAAATGTGAATGGAAGACCAAGAAAAGTATGGTCGAATCAAGTGAATAAAATTTTGAACGAATAAAACGTAGAAAGTCAGAGAAATTGTAAAAGTTGTAAGATAATGTGTGTGGCTGTAGAAGGGGCTAAGATGTGTGTGTTGAGATAGGAAAGTCTGGCGCTACCCTTCACTGTTTACCCCGATAGGGAAATGGCGTGATGGTGGTAAGCATATATTATTTTTTTACTTCTCGTTTTCACTGTTGACCAACTCGATAATTGTTCAGTTTTTTTCCTGTTTTTACACATTATGCAAACTGTTTTTATTTGTAATTTTTTTTCGTAAATGTTTTATACAATCGTTTTTTTTTTTTATCATTTATTGGTGTTATATTTATTTTAAATGAGTTACTTTTCTTCTACTATTTTTTTCTTGGGAGTGTTTTTGTTGTGTAACAATGTTAATACTTGTTTTTTTTTTACGAAATGGTGTAACAGATTATTTTCCTGTTGATAAAAATATCGAGAGAGACGTAGAATAGATGTATTTGAAATGTGGCGCTGTAGAGAATGATGTTATGAATTTCATGGACGGCTAGGCGAACTAACGCCTCCATTCTCGAAGAACTGAAAATCACCTACAGATTATCGACAATATGCTTTCGACGAGTCGTCAGATTCTTTTGAAACATCGCTCATGGCCAAGGAGACAGTTTGGTCAGACTTGTGGCCACTGAAAGAGTAGAAGGACGACGCACAAGAGGAATAGTCCCAATGCATCGGACTGACGCAACAGGGCTACCCTTAACAACTGCCCTTCGATCCACGGAGTGCAGAGACGGATGGAGAGGAGTCCTCGAAGGCTATCATGGGAGTCACGATGCTCAATCATGAACTTCACGATAGGATGATGATGAAATATATCGTATTTATAGAATGATTATGTATTGTAATTTGTTTTATCAAACTCTGTTTATTCCACTTTTTGTAACGGTATATAACCCTACCGGTTTCAAGGCTTTCACCTCATCAATGATGATGAGGTGAAAACCTTGAAACCGGTAGGGTTATACCATTACTAACAGAGGAATAAACAGTGTTTGATAAAACAAATTACAATGTCTTTAAACCTCCACAATTTTAATGCCTTAACTATAAATAATGATTATATATGTTTTAGTGGCCTTTGTTTTCTTATCGCTCACTACACGCCGTTCGATATCCCTCGAACTCTTCCATCGTCTGAGAAAATAACTGGTAGAATTTTTCAACTTGGTCTAATATTTGATTACTTATCAACCATGTATCGCTTTGATTGTTATACTCTATCATAAAAAGGATCAGGGATTGTTAACCAAAGGTTTCGGTAATTGTTGCACTTATGAAAGCACGTATTATATATTAAACGATACAGAGGAACATAGTCCTAAATACAAGGATAAAATCATCGTTTATGTAAATAATAAAAAACGGAATTTGTAAAACCATATTAAACTTTCCCTTCCTGTGCTAAAAAATCCGCCCGTTCCGGTGTTGTGTATTCAATACACATGTAAAAATCAGCGATTTAAAACCGAACAAAATTAGAATGTTCATGGTTAATCGCTTAAATTAATTAAATTTGAAGTCAAAAGTGATAATAATTGAAATTTAATTGCTTAAAACATGAAAAAAAAAACATCGGCCAACATCGTTCACAAAACGGGCAAAGCGATCACGTCTACCGAAAGCCGCCAACCTACTGAAGCGAGAGAAGCGAGCGTACTGAGATTCTATTTCTTGCATTTCTATATACCGAAGTAGAGTGAGAGTGAGACGTGAATAGCGTCGCTTCCTCACCCATAGCGGTTTTTTTAGAATGAATGTACCTACGTCACACACTGGCACACGTTTGATTGTATTGGTGAATTTATTATTTTTTTTGGGACACCCTTCTTCCTCTTGGTCTAGGTCGTATGACCTGTTTGTGACGGTGGGCTGTCCTGGGATGATGACGTCCAGCTGTCCTTCCACCTTTTCGGCGGCCTTCCTGGTAATGGGACACCCCATGTAGACAAATCATAATTTCAAAGTAAAGTTAAATTAAAAATGCCACAAAAGTAACCAATATAAAGAACACTGAACTTAGAGATTTATACATTGCAGTGCACCTTAAGACGAATGTGTTACTACCATATATCGGAAGATCTACGAAGGTTTCTTTGTAGCTCGTCATGCTTTGGTTAGTTTTCTTCGGTTTTATTACGAAATATGCTTTTCTTAACATATGCTGATGCGGGGAAGTACATTATTTAATAGTCGCATCCACCATCTTTCGATCATTACACTCAACCTAAATATATTTTTTATGTAATATTTTTAATTTCAATTATAGCGGATGGGATATATAGTACAATCTGGCGGTCTTATTGGTACTTGACAATGTCTTCCAACTAACTATAACGATGTTAAAAAAGGTCGTGAGTGAAAACTAGACTGGAACTCTTGTTAAAAAATCTGGGGATCCAATGGGAATCGAACCTGTAATTCCCTTGTTCGAAGACACGCGTCTTACCAACAATAAATGCCGCGCTGAGAAATTTCACTTACACAACTATCAACTGACTACGCCTGGCGTGTCGTGCGCACTTGACGTATGTTTGTATGCACACGCGAGGTTTGTGCTTAGCACTAAACGTTTTAAGTAGATTTAACCCGTTGTGATCTGTCACAATCAAAAGTCACCGCCGGAGCTCGTTATGTGTTTGAATTGCCAAATTCGGATTGCCAAACGGCCGTCGGCGCTGGCAACTGGTCACTTTCCTCTTGTCGCGTCATCTCGACAAGGCAGCACCGAGAATCCAACAATTCGACCGGTGTTGACGTCGAAACTTGCCAACCGTTTCTTGAAATGTATCGTGGCGAGTCGGCAGTCAACTTCGTCTCTGCAGGTACTACGATCCAGAATTCTGTATGTGGTGTACAACCAGGGCTGTGGAATCGGTCGGTTTTTGTGGAGTCTGTTGGTTTTTGCGGAGTCGGCTAGTTTTTATGAAGTCGGTTGGTTTTTATAGAGTCGGTTGGTTTTTATGGAGTCGGTTGGATTTTGCGGAGTCGGCTAGTTTTTATGGAGTCGGTTAGTTTTTATAGAGTCGGTTGGTTTTTATAGAGTCGGTTGGTTTTCGCGGAATTAGAATCAGAGTTGGAGTCAGGAGATGCTGTTCTAAATTCGACTTAAATTTTTTTTAAATATTGGCTGCTTAAATTATGTTATGAACTATGTACCGTTTAGTACAAAAAGCGCGTAATATGATGAGGAATTCCCTTAGATGTTATTTCCATAAAACCTACATTTAAGTATTGGGTGTTAACACAAGTTGTGTCCGTTTTTTTTCAATTTAAAAATGAGCACCAAAAGTAAAACAAAATGGTAAAAGTTATACTATAAGTCATTCGAAAGAAAATTTTCTGTTCTACAAGATATTGTGTCTGCTTTTACGTTACATATATTATTTTATTTGATTACAAGCCTTCAAAATGGAATGGCAAGTACACGAAAGAGAGCATTTTTTCGACACCTCCTTCTGTTCGCGTTCAATCGAGGGAACAAAGCTGCCAAAGCTGCTCGCGATATTTGCGAAGTGTGCGGTGAAGATGCTATGAATGAAAAGACATCCCGTCGATAGTTTTTGCGTTTCAAAGACGGTAGTTTCGACCTGAAAGACATGGAGCGTTCCGGACGACCAGTGGACTTCGATGAGGACCGCTTAAACCATATTATTCATGAAGATCCCCATCTTGTAATCAAATAAAATAATATATGTAACGTAAAAGCAAACACAATATCTTGTGGAGCAGAAAATTTTCTTTCGAATGACGCATAACATTTACCATTTTGTTTTACTTTTGGTGCTCATTTTTAAATTGGAAAAAAACGGACACAACTTACTCGTATGTTAACACCTAATAGTTACGCCACGTAATTAAGTATAACGTAAGTAATATATGTACTTTAATTGGAGTCTGAGCAAACATGCAAAATTTCTGGAGTAGGAGTTGGACATTTTTTTGCAGACTCCTCAACCCGGCGTGCATCTGTTACCATTGCTCGAACATTCGTTTACTGCGTTTTTTCTTAGCCATTTTAGCCTTGCGACACTCAAAAACAGGAAAAAAACTATCTTCGCGACCCCTCCGCAAAAACTTGTGAACATTGAAAATTAATCGCATAAGTCATTGTTATCGCTTGAAAAAAGTTGCTTTCGCGTGTTTCTCATGTAGATCTACGTATAGATAATCTTTCATATGAAAAACAAGTGCATCCATCATATTGATTGATTTCTCCTGTCATTAAAAAAAACTGTCATTCTATAGAGCCAGTAACTATTGTAACTAGCTTCCATCCTGTCGTATAGCTAGCTCGTGCCTGAGCATCGTGACTCCTATGATAGCCTCTGACGACTCCTCTCCATCCATCGCTGCATTCCTCCCCTGTAGTCCAGTTGCATCTCTTACTTGGTCAGTCCAACGCATTGGGATTCTTCCCCTTGTGCGTCGTCCTTCCACGCCATCAGTAACCAAAAACCTCTCCAAACTGCCTTCTTGGCCACGAGCAATATGCCCAAAGACTTGTCGAAGACATTATCGACAAGCTGTCGGTGATTCTCAGTTCTTCGAGAATGGAGGTGTTCGCCTTGCTGTCCATGGAATTCGTAACATCCTTCTCAAGTACCACATTTCTACGTCTCTCTTTTGCTCTCAGAATCCAAGTCTCCGTGCCATACATGAATATTACGAAGACGAGAGACTTAACTAGGCTCATTGTCGTCGTGATGGTGATAGTTCTGCTCTTCCATATCTTTTCCAGCTTTGACACGCATTTTTTGCCTTTCCAGTTTTTTTTACACCTCAGCATCGCATGCTCCGTTGTTGGTAATACTGGAGCTTAAGTAAATGGGGTCAATAACCACTTCTAGACCACGATTCACACATTTGATGGCAGTTTGTTACTGCGGTCTATTATTATTCACTTTGTTTTTTTTTAATCTATTAATTTCCAGGTCTAGGAGCTTGCTTTCGTGTTCCACCTTTTCGAAGAGTGTGACCATTTCTCCTTCTGATGTGGCAATTAACGTCGTGTCATCTGCATATTTCAGATTTAAGATCTTTGTTCCACCAATAGCAATCTCGCCGTCCCAGTATTCAAGTGCTCTCCTCATAATATATTATCCATATAGGTTTAATAAATTGGGAGAGAGGATGCGCCCTTGCCGTACACCCTTTTGCTTAGTTACCTTTTATTGGTGTTAAGATTACATTACTTAAGCTACATATTACGCACTATCACTAGCTACTCGTAGATAAGAGGATGATTTCTTAGTCGGTTGTAATTATCGGGAACATAACAACTTAGTGCCTCTAATCTTTATTATCAATGTATCACACTAATAATAAATCTTAGTTCTATTGTATTATATTCACTTTCGTTGTATACAGTACAATCCCAGGGCTTATTGCCATGTGATAATATCTTCCAACCAACCAGACAGATGTTAAAAAGACCTTAAGTGAAAACCAGAAAATATTTTTTAAAACAGGGTTTCAACGAGAATCGATCCTGTAACCTTCGGGTTAAAGTATTGCACGTTAAAATAATATGTATTTTTAATAAGTTTCAATTAACGCATTGATGTAACTTATAATTTGATCTTAAATATATATTTCAATGTTACGTAAGTCTATTTTACTAAAATTTCAGTAATATTTTGTTGTATATGTATATTTATGTTACATACTCGTATATATATTTTATATATATCGAACTTGCATATATACATCTAATCACGCCATTTTCCTGTCGGGGTAGGCAGAGAGGACAGAGCGCCCAACTTGACACGCATCTATAGCTTTTTCCCCCTTCCATACACCTCATACAACCTCCACGATTTCTCCGACTTTTTACGTTTCCTTTTTTGAAAATAACATTCACTTTATCCAACCATACTTTCCATGGCATTTCTATCACACGCCCCTTCCATTCACATCTGCACCGTGTATCTTTTTTGTTATTCTTTCTTCATTCATTCCTTTTACATGCCCAAATCATTGAAACGTGCTCTTCTTCATCTTAACACACGAGTGTCAAGTTCAAATTTATCTCTTTTCATTTCATTCCGTATTATGTCATACATTGTCACTCCGTGTATTATTCGCAATGCACGTTTCTCTTCAGCATTTTTTCTCAGTCTTTTTCCACGTCCATGTTTCACTTCCTTTCATCAAAATTGGCTCCAAAATATTATTGTGGACTATCGTCTAAACATAGTCCACAATAGTATTTTGAATATTAATCTTCAATATACATAATTTAGAAATATAACAACAATTCAAACAATTACTCGGTAATTTAAAATTATTTTTTTTTACTAAACAAAGTAAATTATTGTACAAACATTAGTCAAGGCTATACCTATATACAAATTTATTACTTAACTAATCTTAATTATATGTTATCATTTATGCACTTACTTCATCTTATTTTCCTACATGTCATTCTATTTTATTTATTCAATCTTAATATATGAGATCTTAGAAATAATTATGTTATGTGCAGCAGATGTAACACATATAATTAGTGTGGGATGGATGAAATTTAGATCAATGACGGGAGTTCTATGTGATCCGAAAATGTCAGTAAAATTAAAAGGAAAAGTATACCAAACGATTGTCAGACCCGCACTCCTCTAAGGTTCCGAATGCTGGACGATGTATAACTCTTACTCTAGGCAACTAGAAACTGCTGAAATGCGCATGCTAAGATGGTCAGCTGATGTGTCCCTAAGAGACAAAATAAAAAGCTCACAAATTCGTGGAAGCCTAGGTGTTACAGACATCAACAGCAAGATGGAGGAGAGGCGATTGATATGGTATGGGGATGCTGGACGCAGAGCACCCGATCACATTGTGAACCAGGCAATCTCCATGGATCTTCCTCGAATAACAACCAGAGGAAGACCAAAGAATTCATGGGTGGTGCAAAAAGATAACCTGATGCGGAGACACGGCCTGGGGGACGTAGTCCGGGACAGAAGAGCATACAACCTGAGGACGAGGAGAGCTGACCCCAACAGTCTTCGCAGACAGTGAGTTGGGATGGAGCCAGGGAGAAGAAGATCGTTCTTTTACATATTTTTATAACCTATTTAAGAATCTTTGGGCGCCTCTAGGCAAATGCCTATGTTTGACTGTTAGTAAACCGGCTCTGTTTCCGAGGCGTATTCGAATTGAAAACGAATTAAATATAATTGTACAAATTCCGCAGGTTGTTATCTCTTAAATAAATTAAAACATAATACAGCCAACTTTTAGAAATTTTGCGACGTTTCGTCTTATACGAGTATGTGTTGATTTGTATAAATATTGTACAATATCTCATAACCGAGAAGTGTTCGTTGTCAATTTGTACCAGAATGAGTCATGTATTGAATGGCTTCGATATTTCCTTCACACACGTCAGTAGAATGTCAATCGATCATTCACTTGTTGTTTCAACCGATCGATAGGTAATCATTCGATTGTTGACTTCATTCGATAAATCCCATAAAACAATTAAATTACTAATGAGTGGCCTCCGCGGGTCAGATGGAATTGGGTCGATATTTTGCCGATACTAATTAGACTGTGCGAGAAATAATTAACCCAATAAACATTATTCCTTAATATTGTTAATTGGTTTTTAAATATTTTTCATTGCTTTTTGATATTGTTCATTGATTTTTGATATTATTCATTGATTTTTGATATTGTTCATTGATTTTTAAAAATTGTTAATAGATTTTATAATATTTTTCATTGATTTTTATTATTATTCCATTTGCTGTGGTCATCTGGATCAAACTGCAGATCCCATTTTGTGCTATTAAAATATAATAATTTCCGAAGGGACCGATCTAGTGGCCTCAAATGATAGTTTTGCCTACTACGATATAGTAGCGTCAAGGGATAGTTTTGCCTACGTCGATCTAGTAGCGCCAAAGGATAGTTTTGCTTACTCCGATTTAGTAGCATCAAAGGATAGTTTTTCCTCCTCCGATCTAGTAGCGTCAAAAGATAGTTTTGCTTACTCTGATTTAGTAGCATCAAAGGATAGTTTTTACTCCTCCGATCTAGTAGCGTCAAAGGATAGTTTTGCCTACTCCAATCTAGTGGCGCCAAAGGATAGTTTTGCCTACTCCGATCTTGTGGCGGCAAAGGATAGTTTTTGCCTATTGCGATCTAGTGGCGTCAAAGGATAGTTTTTC
Organism: Odontocerum albicorne; assembly: GCA_949825065.1. Lineage (NCBI taxonomy): Eukaryota > Metazoa > Arthropoda > Insecta > Trichoptera > Odontoceridae > Odontocerum > Odontocerum albicorne. The sequence goes on from OX463862.1 coordinate 6,359,570, forward strand.
CTACTCCGATCTAGTGGCGGCAAAGGATAGTTTTTGCTTACTGCGATCTAGTGGCGTCAAAGGATAGTTTTGCCTACATCGATCCATTGGTGTCAAACGATAGTTTTGCTGCATTCGACGTTTTCTACGGAACCACGCAACTTGCCGTACTGTTTGAACTCCCAACGCCTTAAGCCTCTTTATAAGTACATTTACTGCGCAGCGAGTCATTATCCTTCACCCGTGATGTTGTCGGACTTTAAGTCCGTCGTCGCCACTATTCCTTTCACATACAGGTGCGTCCTCGCCGGAGGACGGAATCCCTTTGGGCAGTCAACTCCTATCTCAAAGTTCTTTTCAGGTTGGGAGAGAGACTTGAAGCGAGCCTTTTTGCTGTATGGTATTAATTTTTCGCCGTATACAGTACAACCTGGCTGGTTTATTCCCATGTTGCAATCTCATCCGACAGATAAGAAAGGTGTTGGAGAAATCTGAAACGTAACGAGACTGGATCCCATTTTAAGTCTGGGTACCGACATCGGTTGCTGTAACCTTTTCTCTGTTGGTTATTTTTTGTTAATTAATCTATTAATTTCCGCTAAAATGCATGATTATTATTGTAATAACATTTTAATACGATACAGTAGAGCGTCGATTATGCGGACAAGTCCGGATAATCGAGGAAAGAAACATATGTATTAAACATAATTATTTAACACTGAAATAAAAAATCTACGCAATAAATTTAAATTCAAGTGACAGGCTCGTTTCGATTTACAAAAGTATTGTCGAACTATAATAAATACATAGCTAACCAAGCCTATATAGCGAAATATTTTATAATCTATGAATTTAGACTAACATTAAAATTTAATAGGAGCCGACCATCCTGACATTTTGGGAACCACCAGCTTTTGAACAATGTATGACAGAAAATATATTGTGCATTTGTGGACTTTGAAAAAGCATATGACAGCGTGATAAGAGATTAGCTATGAAAAAAATTTTATTCATACTGTGTAGAATGTAGATGAATACGTGCTATTGCGTCATTATGCGCCGAAAGTAAAGCAACTGTTAGAGTGATGGTGTCTTGATTGTATGATTTAATATTTCGAAAGGGGTAAAGTAAGGATGCGGTGTGTCACCCTGGTTGTTCGATATTTTTATAGATTCATGTGTGAAAGAACTACAGAGGTCAATTGTTGGCATATAAATAAATGCAAAATGGGAATGTATGCGAATTGCTGTATGTAGACGACATTGTAGTGTTGGTGGAGGGTGAAGATGAATTGCAGATTTTAATAAGTAAATTGTATGAGATATGCGAAGATAATGATCTGAGGATCCAAATTAATGGTGATAGAAAATTATGAAAGGAAAAGTAAATGCGATGTATACCGGTGAATAATGAAAGATTGGAGCAACTTGTGTGGAGGAATTTTGCTATTTGTGCAGAATTTACTCAGATGATGGAAGAGTTATGAGAGATATCGAACCACGTGTGGCAGTAGGAAACAAAGTCAATGGGGCATTAAAAAAATATATTTTAAACCGGACTGTATTTTGATGCCAACTTTGTTGTGTGGGAGAGAAACGTGCACCTGGAAAAATACTGAGAGGAACCGAATAAATGCTGTAGAAATGCACGCTTTGAGATGAATACACGGAGTGACAATGTATGATAGAATATGGGATGAAGTGATTAGGAATGAATGTGATCTTAAGGCTGATGTGTTGAGTAAGATGAAGAAGAAGACGCGATGGTTTGGACATGTGGAACGAATGAATAAAGAAAGACTATTAAAACAGATATACAGTGCAAATGTGAGTGGAAGGTTATCATCACTATTATCAAACACCTATGTTTTATTTCTTTCGTGTTTTATAAAAAATCGGCTTGCGGGCCGCACAAAACACCCCATGCGGCCCGTTGCCTGCGGGTTGGCCATGTCTGGTATTCAACATTGGCTTTGTAACAAAAAAAATCATATTTTCGCGACGCGTTTTTGCATGTCCGGAAGTAAAAAAGCATTATATGACAAAAATATTTTTAATTAACTTTTTCAAAATTTCACAAAAAAACGCTTGGCCTCACCGGCCACTATTTTTTATTTATTACTAGCTGTATCCGGCCACGCGTTGCTGTGGCTCAGTCTGGTTAAATGGAAAAGAAAGAATAGAGAAAGCACACGTTTCTAATATGTTAAATTTCACAACTTAAACTTAAACGCATTTCACGATATAACTATGGCGGATAAAAATTTAGTATATCGTGTGTTGCTTTTACGTCCAAACAGATGGCGCTATTTTTCAATACACGTATTTGAAAATTTAATATTTATTATTTAATATTTATTATTTAATATTTATTATTTAATTATTTAATATTTAAGAAAAATAAAAAAAAACAGTTAATAAACGAAATGAAAGAATCCGAAACGTCAAAAATGCAATGTGACATAACTGTCAATGAGAATTGTTTAGTTTGCGTGTGTTGCTGCAGGGGGTGCTCCCATTATTTCGTCTGTTTTATATACTTTTTATATATAAAAAATATATATATGTAAACATGCTTGTATACGAATGCAACCTTTTGTTAAAATTTCAAAGCAATCTGTGAAGAACTTTCGGAGATTAGAGATTTTCTATTAACGAACATTTACATTTTTATTTATATAGATAATGACTACTGAAATGTCACCTTTCAAATAACATGTGATATTTGCGTGCATGAAGTTGATAACAGGGTTACAAAGTCTTAGTGGAAAAAAAAGTAAATGTGTATGGGTGAATAATGCAAGATTCGATCATGTTGAGAAATTATACTATTTGGGTAGTAAAGGGTCAAATTGAGCGTTTTTTTTATAATTCTTGGATAAAACACAGATGGCGTCGTGAACTTGCCTGGGTCTTGTGACATTTGAGAAGTGTAATGTGTGACATTTATAAAAATGGAGTCGTTTACAATCCAACAACGCGTTCAAATTGTTGAATTATTTTATGTATTGTAATCTCCGGAAACGGTTATGTTAATTGGCCACCAAGATCATGTGATCTGACACCGTTGGACTATTTTCTCTGGGGTTACGTGAAAAGTCAGCTCTATAAGAATGATCCCCGATTAATTCCTGAGCTGAAGGACGAAACTATTCACATTATTGGCGAGTTAGAACCGCAATTATGCCAAAATGTCATCGAAAATTTGTACAAAAGAGTGGACATCTGTGGAACTGCAAGAGGTGGACATTTGGCGGATATTGTTTTTTGTGATTAAATATCATACATTATACTTCTGTGACCAATAAAAAAAATTAAATAAAAGGAAATTGTGTTTTTTTATTTAAGAATTAAAAAAAATAGAATTAAAAAAACCGTTCAATTTGAAAGACCCTTTAATAGAAATTATTCAGCAGTTAATGTCTTAATGCAAACAAATGCACATCGATATCAAACTTCGCATTTATAAAACGACAATGTCTTACAGAGTCGAAACCAAAGCTGACAAAACTAGAAAAAAATATATGCTTCAATACGAACCATCGTGATCTAAGAGATTGGGTTAGGGAATAATCGAGGTTCTGCTGTATAATGAAATGCAATATGTTATATATACTATACATATAATAAATTTGATGATAATAGTGTTATCAGCCATGTGGCGTGATACCGGGCAAAGTAGACCGAGCTATGTGGCCGACATGATGTTTACACGTTACGTTTGTACAGCTTGACATATCATTTGTTATGTTACCACAAAACTGCGAATTCTTACACATTCTTAGTTACTAATTTCATGTAATATTCACACATATACCTTTATTACAACGCATCATATATCACTCTACATTCTAAGATCATTTGAATCCCGGCACATTATATAATACATAATTGTCCACTTCATCTTTGACGGTTCATTAGGCTCCACCTTGGAACTATCTTCCTAGTTCAATAAAATGTGCTTCACTCGTAAAAAAATATTAAAACCTTTTAATGGGAGGACAATATACGACAGATAACTGAATGATCCTCTGATGTTTGGGTAGATATCTAGTTTAATGGGAGGACAATGTACGACAGATAACGGAATGATCCTCTGATGTTTGGGTAGATAACTGGTTTAATGGGAGGACAATGTACGACAGATAACGGAATGATCCTCTGACGTTTGGGTATATATTAGGTCCTTACATATGAAATTGGCGTTTTGTTTGGGAGGAACATAAAGTTGATTTTTTTTTAATATAATATATTTATTTAATC